>CM054143.1:12549591-12554591 GCA_028751875.1 Rapana venosa | reverse complement strand
ATACTTAGGTGCAGATAAGCGGACTTCCAATGACCTAGTTTACTCCTAATGACCTAGTTTACTCCCATTGACCTAGTTTACAGTGAAAGGAACCGCCACCCCATTCGCATAGTGTCGGCTGTTAACTGTATCCACTGCTGATTTAGATTACTGCACACGACTAACGATAGAATTCCACGTAAAGCATAATTATGATATGTTGTGTAATTTAGATGCTAGAGGTAAAGAAAAGTGGGTAACCAGGGTGGGTTGTATGGGTTTTTAAAAAAAAATGGGTTTGGCTTTGTTTGGCAAAATCAGGGCGTTGGCTATGTTGATAGTTATATATACGTGTTTTTCGCCAACGTTTAGTAGATTGTTCTTGGCAGAAATGGTCTAATCATATTCAGAATAGTGACAGATTTACTGTCTACAGAAATTTGTTTATAGCGTTGCTGATTTGAAGCCATATTTAAGGCTAGATAGGGATAAACATTTAATGTTTATAACGATAAGATTTAAATTAGGTGTATCAGAATTAGCTGTTAATTTAGATTAGGTGTATCAGAATTAGCTGTTCATAGAAATATTGGTAATGACGATTTGATTTGCCGCCTGTGGAAAGAGGCAGAAGAAGAAAACGAATTTCATTTTGTTCTTTGTCGCCCTGTTCTAACAACGATTCCACAACAGTTTATCAAGCCCAAATATTATAGACGGCCATCATTGATTAAATCAACCTTGTTGATATCATCCTCCTCTCCTGAAGTTAGTTCGTAATTTGGCCTTGTATTCATACAGAGCATTTAAGCTTAGAGACCTTGTTACGTCGTGAGAATTTTTTTTATCGACTATGACTCTGACTAGGAGGCTTGACTTGCACAGTCCTTATGTGCTGCAGCCCTGGGGGCTAGTTGGCCTTTGGAGAACATCTCCAACGCTGACTGTCCTTATGCCCACTTGGCCGAGAGAGTGGGGATGTACTGTGGGCAAGGCATCTCCACTATAATAAATTTCTGCCCAATTTCCGAAACAGCAGCTGCCTCCGGTGCTGTTTTGGAGGTCATCGTCGAACACGACGGACAAACATACAATAAACTTCTCCACAACCCAGGCACTTGCCCACAACCGCTGCAAATGGAGTCAACCTGTGCAACGTTCGTCACTGCAGTGCCCTTACAACCCCGGAGGAGTGGGGGCTATGGGAGTAGATGAAGATGACGCATTAACGTTTTCTTTATTTTGGATCTTGACTACATCTGTTTCAGTTATCATATCATGTTTGTCTACCCATTCATAAAGGTCCTTGGCCTATAAATGAATAAATTCTCCAAATCCAAATCTCTCAAAATAAAAACTGGAAGTGGAACTATCAACCCGAAACAAAAGCTTTCATTTTTTTCCATACCAGTTAAAGTCAGGGCAGATTTCTCTGCGTGAAATTCGGGCTGCTCTTTCTAGGGAGAGCGCGTCGCCACAAGAGCAGCGCCACCCAAGGCTTGTCTCTAAGAAAGAGAGCAATCACTGGAAGAGAGAGAGAGAGAGAGAGAGAGAGAGAGAGAGAGAGAGAGAGAGAGAGAATTTTTTTGGGACAATTTGACAATATTTTATTGTGATAAGCTGTTAAAGCCCATTCACAAGGGGACAGTGGGAAGGGGACTGGGCACAAACACATATTTTCAGAAATAAAGATGTATAATTTCTACAGCCCAAATGGTCGACAAAATGGAGAGAGAGAGAGAGAGAGAGAGAGAGAGAGAGAGAGAGAGAGAGAGAGGAGAGAGAGAGAGGAGAGAGAGAGAGAGAAAACCTGCAGCAGACTGACAGCTGAATCCACTGGGGGAACGGTACATACAATCAAAGAAAACCTATGTTTGCCAGGGCTGTAATTTTTGGCTGTTATTCTTTGCTGCCCACACAGTAAATTAGCTGTAGACGGCGTGGATGAAAACATGCATGTAATCAGCCTCAGACCAGACAGATGACAAACAGACAGACAGACAGACAGGGAAAAAGGCACAAGTCAGTGTAGGGCTAACTGGTCCTTTGCCCTTTTTAACCATGTCTGGGTCTTTTTTTTGGGGACTAATAACAAACAACGTACCTCCTACGTACATGTATGTGTCTGTGTGATCTTAATTAATCAAAGAGGTCAGAAACCAGTGTGTAAGACTCTGTGTGTGTAGTGTGTTTGTGTGTGTGTGTTTGTTTGTTGTGTGTAGTGTGTTTGTGTGTGTGTAGTGTGTGTGTCGTGTGTCGCGCGCGCGGTACGCACATGCTTGTGTGTGTGTGCGTTGTGCGCCACATGCTTGTGTGTGTGTGTGCGCGCGCGCACGCACATGCTTGTGTGCGTGCGCGCGTGCTTGTGTGTTCAGACATGCATATGCGCATGTGACTTATGTTTACAAATGTATTCCACCCGTAAAAGCGTGTGAGAGCGTGTGTGTAGTGCATATCCAATGTTTAAGTATGTGTGAATGTGTGCACACATGTTTATGTGTGGATGTGTGTGGGGGTATGTATGTACAGATTCATGAACATTGCCTCGCTTTTAATTTAACAAAGCGACAGTCCTGAAATCACTCCCATGTCCGTCAGATTGTTGACAAAATGAATGAATCGATGGCTTCACTTCACGCCAAAGTCAGATGCTCTGGGCCTGACGTGTCATGTCAGTCACTTCATGGCAGTGCCACGCATTTCAGCTCATATGACAGACACCAGCAGTTGCTGCCTGAACGTTCTACAACGAAGAAGATGGTGAAAGATGAAGAAGAACCAATGACTGACCTTGTATCCCTTATAAACCCAACCCTGATTAACTCGGGCCTTTTATCAGGAAAGCTTGGCCCTGCAGGCTACAAACAAATGACCTTGTCTGGCGAGGGCCCCAGCAATATTGATGCCATTGTCTGAGCAGGATTGCTAGATATCTGACGGGAGGCAAATGGCCTGCAATTCCTTCTGCAGCGGTCGTTTTTCAGGCCAACAAATTGTTGGACAGCATCATCTAAGGTCCTGGAAAAATCTATGGTAAAACAGTCGGTTCTTTTCTTTTCTGCAAGCAGTAACATGATTTGCATCGAGTGCCCTTTCTGTATGTATTTCATTTCATTTCATATCACTTTTAAGAGAGAGAGAGAGAGAGAGAGAGAGAGAGAGAGAAGGAGAGAGGAGAGAGAGAGAGAGGAGAGGAGAGAGAGGAGAGAGAGAGAGAGAAGCCCACTCGTGGGCAGATTTAAGGATTATGACAAACATTTCAGTTACACCACAACTGAACGAGCGCGAAATGGCTTATCACTGAAAGTTTACTGACAAAATAACAATTTCAGTCGCTTATCACTTAAAGCTTTACCGACAAAATAGCAATTTCAGTCACTTTCACTAAAGGTTTAATGTCAAAATAGCAGTTGATGTCACCTACCACGATAGGTTTACTGACAAAATAGCAAATTCAGTCACTTATCGCTTAAAGCTTTACCGACAAAATCGCAAACAAAGAAACGACAAAAGAACCCACCGAGATATCGATGCCATTATTCCAGCACAGATCGATGTCGGTCTGACGGGAGAGGCAAGTGCCCTTGTATCGCTGCAATCTGCCGTGGTTTGGAGACCAGCTCTATAGATCCACGATTTCCCAGTTCATAGAAAGACTGATGGGGAAAATGTGCCCCCTCCCACTTTCCCTCCATCCCTTGTTTTTCTGCATGAGGTTGTACTCGGATTTTCGTCTTCCATTTCTCTTTCCGAAATTGGTCAAGTCGACTGAAGAATTTATTTTATTTTGTTTTATTATTCTTTTGTTTCGAGGATAATGGAATAAGCACTCATGAGTTTGTTATTTTTGTACATCCAGTCCTTGTGTGTATGCCTTTTGTAAATTTTGTCATCTGCTCTCACCGGCACACAATGGCCAACTCTTTCGAAAAGCGGAACAGGATTTAACGTGTGCGCAAGATGTCCTTTTGAAAGGAGGGGAGAAGGCTTTAAATGCGCTACGAAATTTAACCCACAGCTGCAAGTTTGTACTTGACAATTATCTTCTCCTAGGCAGGCAAAGTTCACACACACACACACACACACGCGCGCACGCACGCACGCACGCACGCGCGCACCGCGCGCACCACACACGCGCGCGCACACGCACACACACAAACACACGCGCGCGCGCGCACACACACACACACACACACACACGCGCGCGCGCGCGCGCGCGCACACACACATACACACACACACGCACGCACACACACGACAACACACACACACACAACACACACACACACACACACACACACACACACACACACACACACACGAACGCACACACAGAAAAGAGGTGTTGCGCTGTTCTCTGGCGACACTCTCTCTATATCTATTGATGAGAGCAGCGCGAAAATTCCCACAAGGCAACAACAACAAAAGTGCCAGGAGTATATGACTATAAATGTTGTGCAATACTATACAACAACACTGCAATTTCAGAGGATAGTAATTGCCCTTCATGGGATGATTAAAGTGTTTTCGACTTGACTTGACTTGACTTGGGGGGAGGCAGAGATAGGAAAACGAACAACTGACCGGCTTACAAAGAGTATTTGGGCCTGCTAGTTATGGGATTTTCGCCAGGGTCCGGTGATACCAGCAACACTGCAGCATTTTCTGAATTCCGGGGATTTCTGTGTTGTTTGGTTTGTTTTGTTTGGTTTTTTGTTTGTTGTTTTGTTGTTGTTTTGTGTGGTTTTGTGTGTGTGTGTGGTTGGGTTTTTTTGTTTTTGTTTTGTGTTGTTTTTTTGGGGGAGGGGGGTTCGAGTTGCGATAATAGGAAAATAATGCATCTGCAGCTTCCCGATGTTCTGTTTTGTATGTATGTGTGTGTGTGTGTGTGTGTGTGTTGTTGTGTGTGTGTGTGTGTGTGTGTGTGTGTGTGTGTGTGTGTGTGTGTGTGTGTGTGTGTGATGAAAGTGTTATCTGAAATAATGATTGCAGTCAGTCAACCCGTAAGCTGTAGAGTATGT
>CM054143.1:12527091-12544591 GCA_028751875.1 Rapana venosa | reverse complement strand
AGTATGTTGATCTCTTAACTTCTGTAACTTTATAATTATCCCTCTGGATCCATGTTGTGATATTCCTTACTGAAAGCGATGTCTGTTGTGTGTCTGTGTGTGTTGTTTCTTTGTTGTGCTGTTCCAGTCAGCTGTTGCCTGTAGCAAGGAAAGTGGGAAGCAGAAATTTATGGCACATAATTTGGCTGAAGTTATGTAACAGCGTGGTCAGTTGTGAGTTAGTGTAGGTGATGGCAGTTTTCATTACTAGAAAGTTAAACAGTTTGGGAGAGATGTGCCTGTTCTTTTGTAGGCAGTCTTTTAAAAAAAATATTTTTATTATTCGTTTTGTGGCTTTTAGATTGAACTAGGATCTGGGCAGGTTCCTTCTGTGTGTGTGTTGTGTGTGTGTGTGTGTGTGCGCGCGCGTGCGTGCGTGTGTGTGTGTGTGTGTGAGAGAGAGAGAGAGAGAGAGAGAGAGAGAGAGAGAGAGAGAGAGAGAGAGAGAGAGAGAGATGCACACACTGTGGAAATCCAATGTCATTAAAATGGCATTGCTTGTGAGTGGCTTAAGGATTCATGATTTTTTTTCTCTTCCATACAAACCCACGCTGAATTACTACTCTGTGAGTATTTACAAAAAAGGTTAGCAGTTTTTAAGCGCTGTGTTAATGAAGTTCCACTCGTCAGCAAGGCTCGATCCTTTTGGTCATGTCCCTACCATGCCAAGATGAAATACCAGCTCTATGACAGTGTCTCTCAGACACTGTTTCCAGCAGAACTCAGGTTTCTAGGGTCATTCTCCTCCTCCTCCTCCTCCTTCTTCTTCTTCTTCTTCTGTGTCTTCTTCTTCTTCTTCTTCTTCTTCTTCTTCTTCTTCTTCTTCTTCTTCTTCTTCTTCTTCTTCTCTTGTGTCTTCTTCTTCTTCTTCTTCTTCTTCTTCTTCTTCTTCTTCTTCTTCTTCTTCTTTCTCTCGTTCGTTGTTTTACACCGTCAGATGTGTCTGTGAAAAACCATGGCATGTCCTATCCAGCTCCTGTCTTGGTTTGCAGGGTTATGTTATCTCCGTCAGCTACACAATCTTCCTCAGGTCGCTGAATAGCGTGCACCTCTGAAGGATGTGCTCGCCAGTCTGGTTTTCTTTACCACAGGCACACACACAGAGGGGAGAAGGGAACGAGTTTCAGCTTTGTGGACATGTGATTTAATAGGGTCAATCAAGATTGGCATCAACTTTCACTGTCATGATTGTTATGCCGATGGTGAGGATAACTGTCATTGGGAATGTATATGATTAAAACATTCTTCACATACCAAAAGTGAGGATGCTGGTGGTTTTATTGTGGGTTTCTTCCTATTATCATTAATCTTCGTCGAACTTTCAGACAACAAACAGTTGTCTGTTATACGAGCGAAAATACGTCACGCTGCCGTTAAGCGCCTGACAAATCAGGCCCAGCGCATCCGACTTCAGCATGAGAGAATTGTTCTCTTTTAAGTCTTTCGGGGGGGGGGGGGGGGGGGGGGGGGGCAGGAGACTGGACCAAGAAGGCAGAAAATATCACTGCCTTGTGTTTAGGAGCTTAATCTATCAGTATCACATATAAATGACGATTCTGGCATGCTAGCAGTTGAAACCTATATAGGCCCAGAGAGATTGTATTACTGTTACGGATGTGTGCACCTCTGAAGGATGTAGGGTTTGGTATTTCATCTTGGCATGGTAGGGACGGAAGAGTGCAGTTTAGGGAAGGCTGCAGAGACGTGTGTGTGTGTGTGTTGTGTTGTGTGTGTTGTGTTGTGTGTGTGGTGTGTGTGTTGTGTGTATGACTGTGTGTGTGTGTGTTGTGTCGTGAAGTGGTTTTTGTCCAAAAGTGGACAGGCTTAACAGAGGTAGCAGTCATCTTTTCCCTGGGTCTGAAGATTTTCTGTAGAAAACAAAACAAAACAAAAAACCACTTTTCTTCCTTTTCTTCACCAGATGGGCTTGCCTGCCTGCCAATAGCACAAACTTGCAAGCCACAAGACAAACGATTCCAAATCTTGACAATTTCTACTGTATGTTGTAAGCGTGTGATTCAGGGATAAAAACAGCAGATTTTTTTTCTTGGAAAGTTAAGGAGTAGTGACTCATTTTTACATCCGCAATCTCGACTGTTTTTATGTTTAATTCTTCACGTCCCATAGTCGTGTGGACCGTGGAGGCACCAATGAAGATTTTGCAACCAGCTTCCACTCCTCATGGTCCTCTGCTTTCTGTTTTATTTGTGTCTTTATTGCGATTATTTTGGGCCATGTGTTTTGTTCTGTGTGTTGAATAAACCCAAGTGTGGTAAGAAATTAAAAATAATAACAGTCTCCAGTTACTTTTTTTTTTACTGGGTTCGCGCAGTTGAACGTCTGAATCCAGTTAGGGACAAGGAAGTCAGTTAAGGACAGCACAGGTGTGCCTGTATGTAAACATTTCCACCCACCCGTCTTTTTTCTTGTGGCCGCCCTTAGTCAAAAGATGGTTTGTACTCTGTGACTGCACTTGTGAAGTGTGCTGTTCTGCTGCTCTACCCCTCTTTTATTTACCGTTCTTATCTATCTGTGTCTCTCTGTCTCTGTCTGTCTGTCGGTGTGACTGTCTGTCTCTGTCTGTCTGTCTCTTTCTCTCTTCTCTCTGTCTGTCTCTCTCTCTCTCTCTCTCTCTGCCTCTCTATCTCTCTCTGTGTCTGTCTGTCTGTCTCTCTCTGTGTCTTCCTCTCTAACTCTTTCTGTCTCTGTCTGTCTGTCTGTCTCTCTCTCTCTCTCTCTGCCTCTCTGTCTCTGTGTGTCTGTCTGTCTGTCTGTCTGTCTCTCTCTCTCTCTCTCTCTCTCTCTCTTCTCTCTCTCTGTCTTCCTCTCTATCTCTTTCTGTCTCTGTCTGTCTGTCTCTCTCTCTCTATCTCTGCCTCTCTATCTCTCTCTGTCTCTGTCTGTCTTTTTGTCTGTCTGTCTCTCTCTCTCTCTCTCTCTCTCTCTCTCTCTCTCTGTCTGCCTCTATCTCTCTCTCTCTCTCTCTCTCTCTCTCTCTCTCTCTCTCTCTCTCTCTCTCTCTCTCTCTCTCTCTGTCTGTCTGCTCTCTATCTCTCTGTCTGCCTCTCTATCTCTCTCTGTGTCTCTGTCTGTTGTCTGTCTATGTGTGTCTCTCTCATACACCACATATATAACATTCCAGTGAAATGCACTAGCCGGCCTAATGCATTTAGACTCTGTTTACTTCTTGCGTGCAGTAGTCCTAGTATCATTTTGCAATTTAGCACGAGAGAGAGAGGAGAGAGAGAGAGAGAGAGAGACGAGAGAGGAGGAGAGAGAGAGAGAGAGAGATGGAGGGAAGAGAGAGAGAGAGAGAGAGAGGTGAGAGAGAGAGAGAGAGAGAGAGAGAGAGAGAGATTATGAAGACTTCAAAAGTGTGGTTACTTTTTTCTTTTCCCTGGGCTGGTAGTTGTTAGTTTCCGACTGTGTGTCTGTCTCAGATGTGTTTGTTACTGTTGTATTATACTGTGTGCTCTTATTAGGTATCATTTACTTTTTTTTTTTTTTTTACAAAACTGCACACGGGAACTGGATGTAAAAAAGCACATGCGTGCTTATTCCTTTATGCTCGAAATAAAAGAATATGGGTTGTTTAACTCCCCTCCCCCCTTTTTTTTCCCAAGTCTGGAGAAATGGCCCCTTTATGACTAAATCATTTTCAAGTTCTCTCTCTCTCTCTCTCTCTCTCTCTCTCTCTCTCTCTCTCTCTCTCTCTCTCTCTCTCTCTCTCTCTCTCTCTCTCTCTCTCTCTCTCTCTCTCTCTCTCTCTCTCACAACACACACACACACACACACGAAAGGGGGAAAAGTAAGTGGGGGGGGGGGGGGGGGGGTAGACACGAAATCCTAAACGATTCTCAGGTTGATCACAGCAACAACAACAACAATAACAACAACAGATAAAGTGTATAGTTGTCTCTCATCTTCTTCTCGTCTTTTTTGTCTTAAATCAAATCAATTCAGTTCAATTCAAATACCTTATATCCACACAAAAAAAGGTAACGGTGTCCCATAACCTATGGGATCGTAGAGGAGCGAGGCATCAGAGACCTCAGCTACTCCAGGGGCCAGCATATTGAGGGTAGCGCCCATCTCCTCGTATTTTCACAGTCAGAAAATCAGTGCAATATTGTTTTTTCTTCTTCGCTTTTTGTTTGTTTGTTGGAGGGTTTTGTGGTTGTTTTTTGTTGTGTTTTGTTTTTTGGGGGGTGGGTGGTTTTGTTGGGTTCGGTTCACTCTTCGTTTCTGTACTTTGGACTCCCCTCCTTCCCCCCATCACTCCCCTCCCTCTCCTCCCGTTTGTTCTCCTTCACGTTATCTTTCCTGTTTTACTGCTTCCATGGTATGATTCACTTGCAGTTTGCCAATACTTTTTTTTTTTTTTTAAAGATGAGTTTTTGTGCCTTTAGGGGGTGTGGATTGTCTATCGGTGTTTGTTGTTTTTCCCCAGCAATGTTATGTATTTAATGCATTTGTTTTGTTTTTTTATTTTTATTTCATTCTTTTGTATCGAAGATAATGGAACAAGCACTCATGTGCTTTTTTACATCCATTCCCCGTGTTTATGCGGTTTTATAAATTTTGTCATCTGTTCCCACCAGCACACAATGGCCTACTCTTACGAAAAATGGAACAAGATTTAACGTGTGCGCTAGATGTTCTGCGTGCGTTAGCACACGGGGCCTCGGTTTATAGTCTCATCCGAAGGACTTTTGGGGAGAGAGGAATCAGCACTGATGTTAACTCCAGGGGAAAATATCCCCTTGAACGGGAATCGAACCCAGGTCGTCAGATTGCGAGCGCAATGTTCTAACCACTAGGCTATCCCGTGTGTGTGTGTGTGTGTGTGTGTGTGTGTGTGTGTGTGTGTTGTCTGTCTGTCTATCTGTCTGTCTGTTTTCTTTGTGCGTGTAGATTTTTGTAGCATTTAGGTTTGGTTTATTTTATTTTGTTTTGCTTCGTTTTTTGGCTTCTTGTTTGCCTGTTTACATCCCCTCTCCAAAAAAACATTTTCACGTACATCCATTTCGTAGCTATTTCCGAGGCTTATTGGCCTGAATATATACGCAAGATACCGTGTCTTATTTATTTTCTTTGTCAGCTTGTCTTCCCCATCTTCATTCAACACTGACCCTTGGGAGATCGGCTGAATTTTAAGCCAGGGTCGCCATCATTTTCGCTGTAGTTTACATATCAGAGAAGTCCTGGAGGTGATGATAAGGATGATGATGATGATGGTGATGATGATGATGGTGGTGAGGAGGAGGAGGAGGAGGGGATAGAAAAAACAAAATATAAAACTGTAAAATGAAGAAGAAGAAAAAGAAGAAGAAGAAGAAAGACACGGGTAGGTTTTTTTTTTTTTTTATACAGCTAGCCGAAAACTGTTTTCCGAGATTTTCAAAAATGGCTTGGGAAAAAAAAAGAGAGTGAGGGAAGGAAATAATAAGAAAGGAAAGAGAAGAGAGGAAAAATCAGTGAAAAGGAATTGAAATGGGGAAGGAGGGATGTATTTGGGGGAGGGGGGGGGGGGGGGGGGGGGGGGGTGTTAGAACATGGAGCAGTGTTCTAAGAAAGCTTACAGTGATGTTTAATAAATATTTTCATTGCTCGAGGGCAAGTGCCGGTTTTTTGTGATTTTGACTTGGTTTGGAGGGGGTTTTGTGCTTTTGGGGGCAGTGTGTGTGTGGGAGGGAGGGAGGGAGGGGGATTTTTGCTGTTTGATATGCAGCAACAGCAAAAAAAACCCACCCAGCATAGCACAGATCACAAAATTGGGGGGAAAAAGCAGCACGTAAAGTTAGGTCTCAAGGGCAGAGAGGGGTTTGAATGTTTGCATTGGTATGCATGCAGCATATGCTTTGCTTTAGAAATCCATCTTTGATGTGGTTTTGTTGGCTGGTTTGGGTTTTTTTCTTGGTGGCAGATGTGTTTGACATTCTGATCTCTTTTTTTCCTCTCAACATCATGCTGCAGAGTATCTGTGTCTGTGTGTTTCTTGCAAAGAAAGAAATTAGCAAACATTGTAGATTTTCACACACACACACGCACGCACGCACGCACGCACGCTTTCACACACACACACACGCACGCACGCACGCACACACACACACACACACACACACACACACACACACACACACATATATATATATATATTATATATATATATATTATATATATATATATATATATATATTATATATATATATATATATATATATATATATGTGTGTGTGTTAGACTTCATGGTTGTGACTAAACTTACATTTCAACAAAGAAAATTGGCCAGGATACTCTTACGTTATTTTTGTATTGTATGTGATCATACGGGGAGAGCTTAACTATTTTATGCCTTTTTAAAAAAAATAATAAACAAGTAAAAATGGACAAGAAAATGCAAATATCTAATATTCACAGTTTTATATGAATGAAAGCAAAAGGAGGGAGCCAGATTCTCCCTACTAGAACAAATTTTTTTTTTTTAATCTCACTCAGATAGTTTTAGTAGTTCAGAGAAGCTTATGACTTATATACCAACTTTAAAAAAATCTTTCTTTCTATATATATTTTAATATTTTATTCTTTTATATCGAGGATCATGGAATAAGCACTTATGTGCTTTTTTTTACATCCAGTCCCCGTGTGTATGCAGTTTTGTAAATTCTGTCATCTTTTCCCACCGGCACACAATGGCCTACTCTTACGAAAAGCGGAACAGGATTTAACGTGTGGGCAAGATGTTCTGCTCGCATGTGTTGATTCTTTCCTGTATTCTCGACTCTGTTGATGGCAAGTTTACTTTATTTGTACTGGATGTCCGAGCCGAACAGACAACAGGATCATCAATATGACTGTGGGTTAATTATTCAACAGTAGAAAACTTCAGGCTGGCCTATTACAAGGATCCTTGACCCATAGCCAGAGGCCCTATCTCCCTAAGGGTATGGAGAGAGCTGCCAGAACAAGGGAAGCCGATTGACACAGCAGCAGCTCTGAAGTGACTGACAACCATCAGTGCTTGCCGCCACTAGGGTCAACATCTCCCCTGGAAGATCGGTGGTCTAGAGGTAACGCGCCTGCCTAGAAAGCGAAATGTCCGGGTCGGAAGTGTGCGATGGTTCGATCCCCGTTTGGGCCAGAAACTCCTCCCCACCCACCCCTCATAATTTTGTAATTGCCCTTCATGGGATGATTAAAGTGTTTTTGAATTGAATTGAATTGAATCCCTTAGACCATGAGTGGTGGTCTGGGTGCCAGTCTTTCGGATGAGACGGTAAACCGAGGTCCCGTGTGTTACACAAAATTATTTAGCTCACGTTTAAAAAAAAAAAACCCACGGCAACAAGAGAGTTGTCCCTGGCAAAATACTGTAGGAAAAAAAAAAGCGCGCCACTCTAATAGGGAAACAAATACAATTGCAGACAGTGGGGAGAGAGAAAAAAAAAAAAGAGTGGCGCTGCTCTTGTGGCGACGCGCTCTTCCTCCCTGTGGAGAGCAGCCCGAATTTCACGCGGAGAAATGTGCCGTGACTAATACCGGTATGAACTGAAAATTTCCAAGGCCTGTTATATAAAGCCAGACCTGCATACAGTAGTTATCCGGCCAGTAGCCCTCCCTGCTTTGGATTTCTTCAGTAGGATTAGTAGAGGAAGAGGGGTTTGGGGGGTTTGAACTCCAACCCTAGGCTACCAGCAGTAAGCCTCTCTGTGCACATGCAGATAAGGAAGACGCGTACAGATGGTCAAGAAATGGAATCAGTACCTTGCTCTTAAAGACTGAAGGACAGGGATTAATGACGACTTTGCCATGTTGAATGGTGTGGTGTGCGGGCATTCTTTGCGGAACTTGTTGCGTGTATCATAGTGAAAACAAAGCTAAGTTTGCTAATGTTTGTTTTGAATGTCGAGGATTATTATTATTATTATTATTTTATTTATCATCACCATCATCATCACCGTCATTATTATTATTATTATCATTGATATTATTACTATTATTGTTATTATTATTGTCATTATCATCATTACTCTGCTATTTATTATTATTGGTTTAATTTTTTTATTTCAAGGATAATGGAACAAGCATTCATGTACGTGCTTTTTTTTCTTCTTCTTCCAGTCACCCGTGTGTGACTAGTTTTATAAAAATGTTTGTCATCCCTTCCCACCGGCACACAATGGCCTACTCGTCCGAAAAGCGGAACTGGTTTTAACGTGTGGGCAAGATGTTCTGAGGGGATGAAACATACGTGTCCTTGTATTGGAAATAATAGGTCACCCGGGTGGCCAGTCGTCCTGCTTGACCCTAAAGAGAGCAGGTACCCATTTACAGCTGGGGGAACTGGGGTGGGTGGGGAGAACTGTACAGAAGCCAAGGCGCACAAACGGTCACTCACCCACCCAAGTGGTAACCACACTCGACGCTGCTTAACCTTGGCTGGGGTTGGTTGGGGGGAAAGCGAGTGCTCCGACCACTGAGCTATCGCCGTCCCCTAGGTAGGAGACGACATAAAGAAGACAGGCGATTAAGAATCCAAAGCAGCGCATTGCGCGCACGATTGATTCAGCCAGCGCGATAATAAGATGAAGAGGAGACAGACCCCCCCCAGAGGTGCCATCAGTATGCCCGATGGCCACAGATAGGCTGGTCTGAGGCGACGGCTGCCCCGAAAACAGCTGTGGCATAAAAGCTGGAAAACCAGGAAACTGTTCTCTCGTAGACTTAATAGCTAATAAGACAAGCCAACCAGAGTCCATGCATAGTCTTTTAAGGATGCTTCTTCCCACATGCGCGCGTGCGTGCGAACGCGCACACGCATATACACACACAAATACACACTCGCTCTCACACACAAATACACTAACATACACAAATACACTCACACACGCACGCACACAAAACACGCACACACAAAATTGACAAAAATGAATACATATAGGGACTGGATGTTTAAAAAAGATTCCATTGTCCTCGGAAAAAATAAAAAATAACATACACACGCACGCACGCACTTACATACGTACACACACGCACGCACCACGCATTGCGCGCGCGCACGCACACACACTCACTCACTCACTTACTCACTCACTCACTCACTCACTCATACACACACACACTCACTCACTCACTCATACACACACACTCACTCACTCATCACACACACTCGCATTAATTTCAATGTGTATCATCCGGAAATAAAGTTTTACTTTGACCTTGACTTACTTAAACCCCCACACTCTCTCTCTCTCTCACTCAAAAAGCATACACACACACAACACACACACACACACACACACACACACACACACACACACACACACACACACACACACACACACACACACTTACACACACACACACACACACCACACACACACACACCACACACACACACACACACACACTCTTCACACACACACACTTACACACACACACAACACACACACAACACAACAACACACACACACACACACACACACACACACACACACACACTCTTACACACACACACACTTACAACACACACACAACACAACACACAACACACACACACACACACTCTTACACACACACACACTTACACACACACACACAAACACACACACACACACACACACACACACACACACACACACAAAACACACACACACACACACACACACACACACACACTGTCTCCTTTCCTTTCACAGATCAGCCTTGGCCTCTCTAAACTTTTCCACAGCTTTTGTTCCCTAAAGACTGACTCTTACCACAACATTCCCTCCACAAAAAAACTCCCTCACTTCTTCCTTCACCTATCCCGTAGTCTAGTCGACCGTATCACTGAAGATTCTGCAACTAGCTTCCTCCACATTTCGCGGAACGGAGTTTTATCATGTGTGGATTTTTTTGCTTTTTTGTTTTGTTTTTGTTGCGTGCGTTCGCACACGGTACTGGATGTTAACTCCAGGCAGAAAAAAAAGAATCCCCTTGAATGGGTGTGTTGGCTTTGGTTCGATTCCAGGTTAAGGCGGTCAGATCACGCACGAGCTCGACGCTCTAACCACTGCGCTATTCCGTGTATTCTTAGAGTTCGTTTTTACGTGAGTTACTGTTGGAATCATTTCAGGTACTTCGTGTGGTTGCGGTAACAGCCCTGATGGAGTATAGCTTGAAGGTGAACGTTACAGATTTAGCTGAGGAACGAGAAAATTAGGAAAACTTCAATCTATTGATGTATTTACCAGTACTTTACAGAATTCATCACTTTTTTTCATTTTATTCCTGTGATTACATGATTGCGTTTGAGAGATAAATATTCGATGCTTTCTGTCTCTGTGGTAATAATTATGTGTTTGGGAAAGGAGGGGGAGGAAAAGAGAGAGAGTGTGAGAGAGAGAGAGTTGTCAAGTCAAGTCAAATTCTTTTATTTCGAGAATAATGATTAAGCACTCATGTGATTTTTTTTTTTTTTACATCCAGTCCTCGGAAATATCGGGATAACATCTCAAGATAGAGAAAAAAAAATGATTAAAAACAACAACAATAGCAACAATAATAAACAAAAAACCACCGAACAAAACAGGAGGCATAAACAACAATAACAAACAAACTAAAAAGAAAACATGAACAGAGAGATAACATAAAAAATAACAAAGATAGACAGACAGACACTCAGAGAGAGAGAGAGAGAGACAGATAGACAGACACTCAGAGAGAAAGAGAGATAGACTGACTGACAGACAGACACTCAGAGAGAGACAGACAGACAGACAGACAGACGGGCACACAGAGAGACAGACAGACACAGACAGACCGACCAAGACAGACACAGACGGACAGAGAGACTGGACCGACTTGAAGCATGGATGCGGTTTACACAGTGCAGTGACCATGATCACCGCCTTGCGTGACAGGAGATTTGGTGGTGGCTGCTAGCTAGCAAGCAGCCTTTTGCCGTGAAAAAGCCATAGGAATAGTGATAGCCAGATAATAAGAAGAAACATGGTCTGAGTGTGTGTCTGTCTGTGTCTGTCTGTGTGTGTGTGTGTGTGTGTGTGTGTGCACGTAATGTTCATGTGTGCTTCAGTGCGATCGCGCAAAAATGTCTGTGGGATTTTTGGTTGTTTTTTAAAAATAATTTTATTATAGATAGATCTATCAGTTGGTGTATACTGAGAACTATTCTCTCTCTCCCTCCCTCCCTCCCTCTCTCTCTCTCTCTCTCTCTTCTCTCTCTCTCTCTCTTCTCTCTCTCTCTCTCTCTCTCTCTCTCTCTCTCTCTCTCTCTTTCCCCATCCCCCTTCTCACTCTCTTCCCATTTCCCTCCTTCAAACACACACACACATATTCACCACACACACCGCTATCTCTCTCTCCCCTCCCCTCCCCCCCCCTCGCTCTCTCTCTTTCTCCCTCTCTCTCCCCTCTCCCTCCCTCTCTCTCTCTCCTTCTCTCTCCCTCCCCCTCCCCCCCCCCCCCCCCCCCCCCTACCACACAATGCACAGACAAGAGGGAACACGTCAGACGAACTGCAAGGGTGCAATAGTCAAAAGGACGTAGGACGTTGAGAAGATGACAACATGGCACGGCTCAACACAGCACAACACAGCTCAACACAGCACAACACAGCTCACCACAGCACAACACATGACAGCACAAGACAACACAGCACAGGACAGCACTACACAGTCGCACAGCCGACAAAAAAAGGGGCAACGCAACAAAAAAAGGGCAGTACATCAAGCAAGGGACCGGGCAAGCCCAGGACAACACAAAGGGGCAAGGGAAAAAAAAGGGAAAAGCCACAACTCCCCAAAAAACCCCCAGCACACCAACCAAAAACAGTACAAGGGGCAAAACCTGGCCCGCAACAAATGGGAGCCCCAAACATTTCAGCACATGGCCGCACAAAACAGACAAACACATGACACCAAAACATGGCAGCACAAAAACCCCTGACCGACAAGCAAAAATGGGGGGCCCAACCCATGGCAGCACAACCCTGGGCAGACAAGAACAAAACATGCCCAACAACACATGCAGCAAAAAAACATGGCAGCCAAAAAAACACATGCAAACCCCAACAAAATGGGAGCCAAAAAAACACATTGGGCAGCACATGGCAGCACAAAAACCCGAAACAACATGACGCACAAAAACATGGCCGCCCCAAAAACCCTGGGCGCACAAAAAAACATGGGGAGCAAACAAAAGACAAACACAAGACAAACTGACCCGCACCAAAACAAACAAAGGAGGGACAACATAGCACAACACTGAAGCCAAAAAAGACAAACATGGGAGCAAACACCTGGGCAGCACAGCCACAACAGGCAGCCCCAACACAGCAAACAATGACAGCAAAAAAACAAGCACAACACATGACGCCCCCAAAACAAAAAATGGCCCCGCCAACACGGCCCGCCAAAAAACAGAAAAACAACCCTGGGAGGGACAAAAAATTGCAAACACATGGCAGCACAACACAAAGACAGCACAAGGGCAACACAGGCAAACACCCAAAAACATGGCAGGGAAAAACACCCGCCCAACAAACAACACATGGCAGGGACAAAAATGCACAAAAAATTGGCCAAAACCCAACACATGACAGCCAAAGGGGCAAAAACTGGAGAAAAACAGCACCAACAATTTAAAACCCAAAACATTTACCCGCACAAACCGGGCAGCAAACACATGGCAGGGCCCCAAAACATGACGCACAAGGGGCAAAACCTTGGCCCGCACAACATAGACAAAAAAAATGGGCAGCACAAAACAAAACATGGCAGCACAACATTAGCACAAACCCTGGGGCCCCCAAAAATGACAGCAAAAAGACAAAACAATGGCAGCACAACACGACAACACATGACAGCAAAACAGCCAAACAAAGGCGAAAAACACGCAAAAACCAAAATGGCGCACAACCATGCCCCCCCCAACCCCCTGGGCAGAAAACACTGACAGACAAGCAATAAATGGCACCCACCCCAAAATTGCAAACACATGGGAAGCACAAAAAATGGGAAAACACCAAAACAATACCCTGGCAGCACAACATTGCAAACACATGACAGGCACAAAACAACCCATGGGAGCAAAAACATAGCACAACACATGGGCCCCCACCAAAACCCTGACGCACAAGACAAAACATGGGGCACAAACACAGACCCAAAACTTTACAGCACCCAAAAAACCCAAGGCAAACACAAAAACAGCACAAAACCCTGGGCAAACAAGAAAAACCCTGGGAAACACAAGCAAAACATGCCCGCAAAAAAACCCAAAAAACATGACAGGGACAAGCAAAAACCCTTTGGGGACAACACACACAGGGACAAAAACCCTGGGAGCACAACACCTTTTGGGAGCACAAAACATGGGGAGCACAAAAAACAACACATGGGAGGACAACACAAACACGCCATGACAGCACAAGACATCAAATGGGAGCACAACACATGGGGAGACAACAATGGGCAGCACAAGACAATTTCTTTGGCAGCCCCAAAAACAACAAAAAACATTTGGGGGGGGGGGGGGGGGGGGGGGGGGGGGGGGGGGGGGGGTGGGGAAGGGGGGGGGGTTTGGGGGGGGGGGGGGGGGGGGGGGGGGGGGGGGGGGGGGGGGGGAAAAGGGGGGGGGGGGGGGGGGGGGGGGGGGAAAACAAACAACACAAAACAGCCAAAAGACAAAACCCAACAACAGCAACCCCCAAAAAACCAAAACCCCAGCCTCACCAAAAACCACAAAAAAACCAAAAACAAAACACCAAAACCAACCCCCAAAAAACAAAACCAACACACCACAGTCAAACAAAAACCCCACGTCAACACCCCCCACAAAATCAACCAAAAAACCCCACCAAAACACACAGCTTTAACAAAACCAACCCCACCACAGCCTTTAAAACACCCAAAAACCACAGTCCCACCCCCCAACCCCAAGCTAACCCCCACAAAACCAAAAACCAAAACCCCCCCTTCAACAACCCACCCCCCACAGTCAAAACACCACACACCCCAAATCAACACACCACACCACACCACCCGTCCCCAACCCCCCAAACCCCAGCCCAAAAAAACACCACACCACACCCACCCAGCTCAACACACCACCCACCCCAAGCTCAAAACACCCCAAGCTCAAACAACCCCAACCCCACCACAGGGTCAAAAACCCCACACGTCAACTTAACACACCACTCCACCCACACCACAACACACCCAACCCCACCACCCCCCACCACAGCTCAAACACACCACAGGCCCCCAAACAGGAAAAAGGGCAAGGTTTTAAAAGGGCCATTTAAGCCTCTCTTGTTTTGGGTTTTTTAAACCCGTCAGAGGGTTTATTGGGGGTGTTCCCCACTCAACCCCCCAGGGCCCCTTGGGTTTCCCTTTTTCTCTCTTGGCACACAGGGGGGTGTGGGTGGGGTGTGGGTGGGGGGAGGGTGGGGTGGGGGGGGGGTGGGGGGTGGAACGTTCTTCCAGGGTGCGCACGGGGCATGCGCCCAAATATATTAAAATATATATATATATATTATTTTATATAATATTTATTATATATATATATTTTAACAAAAACCGGCCAAAACTCCAGCCCTTTTGCTTTTCCCGATATGTTGTATCTTCTTTTAAAAAGGGGGTTTCTAGTTTGCTGGTTTTCATTTGTTTTTTTTTTAAATAAGGGGAAAGGCACTGGGTATTTAGCTTTGGGGTTTAGAGGGGGGGAGGTGGTGTGTGGTGTGTTTGGGGGGGTTGGGGGGGGAATTTTTGGGAAAAGGCAATATCAGGTAGTCACGAGGGGAAAAAAGTTGGAAAAAAAACATCAAAAAATTAGGGGGTTTCTCGTGTTACCCAAAACCGCGCATGATATTGTGGTTTGGAAAACTAGCAGCACAAAAAAAAAAAAAGGATGGAGGAGGGGGGGTACGTGTTTGCTGAAAAATTTTTTAATTTAAACCTACGAAAGTTGGGGGCCAAAAAACCCAAAGTAGTTTCGAGTCAGAGGCAATTCCTTTTCCCACACAAAAAATGTTGCTTTATTTTTTTTTAAAATTTTATTAAATTTTTGGGAATACCCCCAGTTTCGTTGGGGGTTTTGAATGCCCAAAGTGATATTAAAAAAACAAAAAAAGGAAAAAAAATGGCCAAAAAAAATGATACTGGGGTTTTTAGCCCTGAGGAGGGGGGAAGGAAGTTTTAAAGGGGCGGGTTAGGGGGGGGGGGGGGGGGGGGGGGGGGGGGGGGGGGGGGGCTTGTAGGGGGGGTTTTGTAAGGGGTGGGGGGGGGGTGGGAGTGGGGGGGGGGTGGGGGGTTGGGTGTAGAAGTTGCTGATGGGGGGGGGTTTCCCTTTGTTAAGCCCGGGGGGGGGGTTTGTTTTTTGCAAAGGGGAAAAAGTGTGTTTTAGGGGGGGATGGGGGGGGGGGGGGGGGGGGGGGGGGGAAAGGGGGGGGGGGGGGGGGGGGGGGGGTTGAAGGGGGGTTTTGTCAGTTTGGGGCAGGGGGGGTTTGACTTTTTTTCCGTCTGTTGTCTGTCTTTGTCTGTGTCTGTCTTGCTTTTTTTTCTGTATAGTCTGTGACTTTTACATTTGGGGCTTTCGAGACACTATGCCCCCCGGCCCTTTTTTTGGTGCTTTCAATCACCCGGGCCGGAATCCCCCCATTTGGTTTTTTTGTTGCTACGACAAAACCCGGGTTTTCGTATTGTTTTGGGGTAGATGAAAACTTTTTTCCCTTTTCCAATAAAAAAGCTTGTTTTATGATGGGTTTTTTTTCCCTTTTCATTTTCGGATTTACAAACAAGTGAATTGTTTACTGATGACAGAAATGGATTTGTGATTAAGAATCCTTTTTGGGCAATTCATATGTTGAAATTATAAATTTAAAATTTGGGTGGATTATATGATGTGATGTGGTTTGTGTTGTGGGGGTGTTGGGGGAGAGGAGGAGAAGAAGAGGAGGGAGAGAGGGGAGAAAAGAGGAGAGAGAAAGCGAGGGGGGGGGGGGGGAGGGGGGGACGGGGGGGGGGGGAGGGGAATAGGGGGAGAAGGGGGGTGGGAAATTGGAGGGAAATTAAAGAAAAAATTTTTGGTGCTTGGGGTGTAATTTTTCGGGAACTGGAAAAGTGGGGGAGAGAGAGAGGGGAGAAGTGAGAGAGAAAAAAAAGGTGGGAGGGGTGGAGGAGAAGAGGAGGAGAATGGGGGAGGGATGGGGGAAAGAGAGGAAAAGAGAGGAGAGGAGGGGAGAGATTTCCAAAAAAATTGTCTTGAAAAAATAAGGCCCCTTTTAAGAAACAGAAGAGTTTCAGTTTCACCCTGGCAAGATTTGAGCGTTTAAGAAGTACTCTACAACTTGAAATTCAATCTGTGTCGCCGTGTTCTGTTGTCTTTACGTCACACTGACATTTTTCAAGTAAAAGTCGTAAACTGGCTTACTTTATCACATCTCAATATCAACTGAAGCATAGAAGTAGAGAGGTTCCGTGAAATGGGACGAGTTCGACAACAGAGTCACTGTTTATTAGCGGACGAAAAACCAAGATGGCGGATTCCGGACACGTGATTGCAGCAGCCAATCAGAAGCCGGGGCATAGTGCTCTCGATAGCTCCATGTGTGACTTTTTTCCGTTTCTATTTCTGTTTCTCTCTCTGTGTCTGTCTGTCTGTCTCTGGTCTGTCTCTGTCTCTCTGTCTCTGTCTCTCGTTCTCTGTCTCTCTCCCCTCTCTCTCTCTCTTCTCTCTCCTCTCTTCTCTCTCTCTTCCTCTTCTCTCTCTCTCTCTCTCTCCCTTGCGCGTGCGTGGTTTTGTATGTGGGTGTGCATGTTATGAAATGTTGGACGCTTTTAGACAATAAAATATTGTCATTGTCTTCTTCTTTTTCTTCTTCTTCTTCTTTTTCTATTTTTCTCTCTCTATCTCTCTCTCTCTCTCTCTCTCTCTCTCTCTCTCTCTCTCCCCCTCTCTCTCTCTCCCCCTCTTCTCTCTCCCTCTCTCTCTCCCTTCTCTTCTCCTCTCTCTCTTCTCTCTCTCTCCCCTCTCTCTCTCTCCCCTCTCCCCTCTTCTCTCTCTCCTTCTCTTTTCTCTCTCTCTCTCTCTCTTCGTGTCTATTCTTTTCTTTCGATGATCCCGAGGTTGGGAAAACTGCTTTCCTTAATACGGGAGGGGGGGGGGGGGGGGGGGGGGGGGGGCAGGGAGAGAGACAAAAGGTTCGCTACGCAAAAAAGAAGTCTCACCCTTGGTGGAACTTGGAATCTCTAACAAGTAAAAAAATAACCACCAAAAAAATTTCGAGGGATAATGGAATTAGCACTTGGTACTTTTTTTTTTTGGGGGGGGGGGGGGATTTTTTTTTTATCAGTCCCGTGTCATTTTTCCTACTTTCCACGCACAATTTTACTCTTCCGAAATAAAGGCTGAGCATGTTTTTTAAGGACGAAAAATTTTTTGCCTATGTTCGCACCGG
>CM054143.1:12486466-12526591 GCA_028751875.1 Rapana venosa | reverse complement strand
AACATTCCCTCCACAAAAAAACTCCCTCACTTCTTCCTTCCCCTTTATCCGTTAGTCTAGTCGACCGTATCACTGAAGATTCTGCAACTAGCTTCCTCCACATTTCGCGGAACGGAGTTTTATCATGTGTGGATTTTTTTGCTTTTTTGTTTTGTTTTTGTTGCGTGCGTTCGCACACGGTACTGATGTTAACTCCAGGCAGAAAAAAAAAGAATCCCCTTGAATGGGTGTGTTGGCTTTGGTTCGATTCCAGGTTAAGGCGGTCAGATCACGCACAAAGCTCGACGCTCTAACCACTGCGCTATTCCGTGTATTCTTAGAGTTCGTTTTTACGTGAGTTACTGTTGGAATCATTTCAGGTACTTCTTTGGGTGGTTGCTGGTAACACCCCTGATGGAGTATAGCTTGAAGGTGAACGTTACAGATTTAGCTGAGGAACGAGAAAATTAGGAAAACTTCAATCTGTTGATGTATTTACCAGTACTTTACAGAATTCATCACTTTTTTTCATTTTATTCCTGTGATTACATGATTGCGTTTGAGAGATAAATATTCGATGCTTTCTGTCTCTGTGGTAATAATTATGTGTTTGGGAAAGGAGGGGGAGGAAAAGAGAGAGAGTGTGAGAGAGAGAGAGAGAGTTGTCAAGTCAAGTCAAATTCTTTTATTTCGAGAATAATGATTAAGCACTCATGTGATTTTTTTTTTTTTTTACATCCAGTCTCGGAAATATCGGGGATAACATCTCAAGATAGAGAAAAAAAAATGATTAAAAACAACAACAATGCAACAATAATAAACAAAAAACCACCGAACAAAACAGGAGGCATAAACAACAATAACAAAACAAACTAAAAAGAAAACATGAACAGAGAGATAACATAAAAAATAACAAAGATAGACAGACAGACACTCAGAGAGAGAGAGAGAGACAGATAGACAGACACTCAGAGAGAAAGAGAGATAGACTGACTGACAGACAGACACTCAGAGAGAGAGAGACGACAGACAGACAGACGGGGGACACAGAGAGACAGACAGACACAGACAGACCGACCAAGAACAGACACAGACGGACAGAGAGACTGGACCGACTTGAAGCATGGATGCGGTTTACACAGTGCAGTGACCATGATCACCGCCTTGCGTGACAGGAGATTTGGTGGTAGTGCTAGCTAGCAAGCAGCCTTTTGCCGTGAAAAAGCCATAGGAATAGTGATAGCCAGATAATAAGAAGAAACATGGTTTTGTGTGTGTTTGTATGTGTGTCTGTCTGTCAGTGTGTGTGTGTGTGTGTGTGTGTGTGTGTGTTGTGTATGTGTGTGTGTTTTGTGTGTGTGCACGTAATGTTCATGTGTGCTTCAGTGCGATCGCGTAGAAATGTCTGTGGGATTTTGGGGGTTTTTAAAAAAAATATATTTTAATTTTTTTTTTATAGATCTATCAGTTGCTGTGTACTTGAGAACTATTCTCTCTCTCTCTCTCTCTCTTCTCTCTTCTCTCTCTCTCATCTCTCTCTCTCTCTCTTCTCTCTCTCTCTCTCTCTCTCTCTCTCTCCCCCATCCCCCTTCTCACTCACTCACTCTCTCTTCCCATTTAATAATAATGATAATAATATATGGAATTTATATTAGCGCTGAATCTTGTAAAAAACAAACAAATCGAAAACACACACACACACACACACACACAACACACACACACACACCCACAAACAAAAACAAAAAATTTTTCTTCTCCCCCCTTACCCCCCACCCCCCCACTCACCCCCTCCCCCCCCACCCCCCCCCTCCTTCTCTCCCTCCCCCCCCACCCACATCACACAAGGAACCGCCAAAACCCCAAAGGGGTACATTCAAACCGTAAATTACAAACCCTCCCCGGACCAACACCCCCACACCGCACCAGCACAAACAACAGCAGGACAACTACAGCACAGGACGCACAGGCAAAACATAACAAGCACGTAAGGAGCAAACAACAGGACCAGAAAAAAAAGCTCAACACAACAAAAGCACAACACAACACGAAAACCACACAACACACACAGCACACTCACACAACAAAGGCAGCTATTCAATGACACTGAAAAAAAAAAATTTTTACCACAGCCACAACCACCAACCCAAACACCACAGCAAACACCACCAAAGCACACCAAAATCACCACAGACCACCAAAAAACCACAGCTCAACACAACACAACCCACCAAACCAACACAAACCCCAAGCCCAAACAACAACAAGCACCCCAAAACACACCACCAACAACACAAACAACACAGCTCAAACAACCACACCACAGCTCAACAAAACACCACACAACCAACACCACACCAACAGCCAACAAACACCACACCACAGCTCAACACACCACACAACCACATCCAACCCACCACACACACCCCACAGCTCAACACCACCACCCACAACCCCCCCAACACCCCACACTTACCACAAACAACAACACCAACACACCAACACACAACCCCCACATACAACCCTTAATCAAACCCCACACAAAACCACACAACACACCACACACCAACACAACAACACACTCAACCACACCACACCCACTAACACACCACAACCAACAAACACACCAAACACCCCTCAAACCCCACAACCAACACACCAACACACCACAAGCTCAACACAAACCCAAAACACACCTAACACCCAACACACAAAAACAAACACACCACCCCAAACACAGTCAAACACAACACCCCCACACCACACCACACTCAAAAAACCCAAACACAACCACACCACACCCCACAAACAAACCACACACAACCCCACACCACACCACACAACACTAAAACCCAAACCCAACACCACACCACAGCTAACACCACACCACACCACACCACACCAAACACAACACCACACCACACCACACACAGCTAAACAACACCACACCTAAACACACCAAGCTCACCACAACCAACATCAACACACCACACCACAACCAACACCCCACACCACTCAAACCCAACCCAAACCCAAACCCCAACCAAAACCCAACCACAACACACCACGGCTCAACCAACACATCCCACACCCCACAAACCCACACCACACTAAACACAACACACAACCAGAAAAACGGAAACTAGGAAATAAGCTCTTTGTTTTTTGTACAGCCCCCCCCCAGTCAGAGGTCTGATTGGGCGTCACACTCAAACCACCGGGCCCCCGATTCCCCTTTGTCTCTCTGGCCCACAGGGGGTTGTGGGTGGGGTTTTTGGGGGAGGGGGGGGGGGTTTGGGGGGGCACACGCATTTTTGCCAGCTGCGCACGCACGCGATGCAGTAGCTCTATAAAATACAATACGGCTACATCCAGCTTTAGCTTCGGATCGTTTTTAGTATTTGTATAGATTATTACAGTTAGGAAAAAAAATGTTCTGCTTGATGTTCTAGTTTGGTTTTATTTTTTTAAAAAGGGAAAGTGCACTGTGTATTTGGCTTGTGTGTGTGTGAGAGAGAGGTGAGGGAGAGAAGTTGAAGATTGAGAGAGAGAGTGGGAGGTGTGTAGTGTGTGTGTATGGGTTGTCACAGAGAGAGAGAGAGAGAGTGTTGGTGTGTTTGATGTGTGTGTCAGGAGAGAGAGAGAGAGAGAGAGGAGTTGGAGGGGGGGTTTTGGGCGTTTTTGAGCAATACCAGGTAGTCACGAGAAAGTTGGAAATGATCATCAAAAATTTTGGGGTTGCTGTGAACCTACACCGCGCATGCATATTTGTGGTTAGGAAGTAGCAGCGGGCAACAAAAAGGCTGAGAGGAGGGGTTACAGTGTTTGCTGAAAAATAATAATTTAAACCCGAAAGTTGTGCAAATCCAAGGTTCGAGTCAGAGGCATTCCTTCCACAACAAAAATGTTGCTTTATTTGTTTATATCATTATTCTGTGAAAACCCTTACGTGCGGTATGAATGCAAAAGTGATATAGGAAAAACAGGAAAAGGGCAAAAAAGTGATACTGGGGTGTAGCCCTAGAGGAGGGGGGAAGGAAGTCAAAAGGACGGTTGGTGGGGGGGGGGGGGGGGGGGGGGGGGGGGGGGGGGGGAGGGGGGCTTGTAGGAGGGTGGTTGTAAGGGTGGGCGGGGGGGGGGGGGGGGGGGGGGGTGGAGGTTGATGTAGAAGTTGCTGATGGGGAGGGAGTCCCTTTGTTGTATGCCGGAAGGGATTTGTTTTTTGCAGAAAGGGGTGTGTGTGGGGGTTTGGGGGGAGGGGGGGGGGGGGGGGGGGGGAGAAAGGGGGCGGGGGGGGGGGGGGTTTAAGGGTTGTGTCAGTGGAGCAGCTGACTTTGACTTTTGTCCGTCTGTCTGTCTGTCTTTGTCTGTGTCTGTCTCTGCTCTTATCTGTATAGTCTGTGACTTTTACATGGAGCTATCGAGAGCACTATGCCCCGGCTTCTGATTGGCTGCTGCAATCACGTGTCCGGAATCCGCCATCTTGGTTTTTCGTCTGCTACGACAGAACGGCCTGTCGTATTGTTTGATAGATGATAACTTTCCCCTTCTCCAATGAAAAGATGCTTGTTTTATGATGTTTATTTTCATTTTCTCATTGCTAGGATTTACAACAGTGAATTGTTTACTGATGACAGAACTGGATACTGTGATTAATGAATCCATGTTGGCAATTCATATGTTGAAATATATAAATGAATTTGGGTGGATTATATGATGTGCATTGGTGTTGGAGAGGGGGAGAGAGAGAGAGAGGGAGGAGAAAAAAAGGGAGAGAGGGAGAGAGAAAAAAAGGAGAGAGGAAGAGAAAAAAAAAGATAGAAAAATTAAAGAAAAAAGGGGGAATTAAAAGAAATAAAAAAATTCCAAACATTTTACTAAAAATAACCTTTTAAACCAAAATTTTCAGTTTAAAAACCCTAAAAAATTTTTGGCTCAAAAGACCACAATTGAACTTCAACTTTCCTTCTTTTTTTTACCACAACATTTTAAAATAAAATTCAAAAATTTTTTTTAATACACCTCAAAAAACTAACATAAATAGATTCCTTAAAATACATTCCAAAATCATTTTATTAGGGACGAAAACCAAATCGGATTCCAACCTATTCACACCAACAACGGGGCTTTCTTCAATCCATTTATTTTTTCCCTTTTTATTTCTTTTTCTCTCTTTCTTTCTTCTGTCCGGGCTTCTCCTCTTTTTCCCTTCCCACCTTTCCCCCCTCTCCCTTCCCCCCCCCCCCCTCTTTCCCCCCCCCCCCCCCCCCCCCCCCCTTTAGGGGGGTTGGAGTATGAAAGTTGGACGTTTAGCAATAAAATATTGTCTTTGTCTTTTCTTTTTCTTCTTCTTCTTCTTTTTTTTTCTCTTTTTTCCTCTCTCTCTCTCTCTCCTCTCTCTCTCTCTCCTTCTCTCTCTCTCTCTCCCCCCCTTTTCTCTCTCCTCCCTCTTCTCTCCCATCTCTCCCCCTTTCTCTCTCTCTCTCTCTTTCTCCCTCTCTCTCTCTCCCCTCTCTCTCTTCTTCTCTCTCTCTTCTTCTCTCTCTCTCTCTCTCTCTTCGTGTCTATTTTTTCTTTCGATGATCCCGGGGTTTGAAATACTGCTTTTTAATGGGGGGGGGGGGGGGGGGGGGGGGGGGGGGCGGGGAGAGAAAAAGGTCGCATCGCAAAAAAAAAGTTCACCATTGGTGGAACTGGAACCCTTAACCAAGAAAAAAAATAACCCACCAAAAAAATTTGGGTTAAGGGGAATTGCACTTGCGTACTTTTTTTTTTTGGGGGGGGGGGGGGGATTTTTTTTCATCAGCCCCCGTGTCATTCTTCCTATTTGCCGGAATGTAATTCTGTCTTACATCTTCTAATACTGGACAGCACAGCACAAAATGCACTTCATCTTCCACTGTTTGCTTATAATGGGCATAGCAACCTGAGGTCATCATCATCATGTTCTATATATCTAAATTTATGAACATTTGTGTCTGATACACCAAGTCTAAACTTAGACATAATTCAGACAGAGAGATACAGAGCGAGAGATGAGAGAGGAGAGGAGAGAGAGAGAGAGGAGAGAGACACACACACACACACACACACACACACACACACACACACACACAACACACCAACACACATACAGATACAAAGACAAAGGACAGACAGAGATAGAGAAAGATAGATATTTTATTCATTTTATTGTTTATTTTATTTTATTCTTTTGTTTCGAGGATAATGGAATAAGCACTCATGTGCTTTTTTTTCAATCTAGTCCCCGTGTGTATGCAGTTTTGTCCATTTTGTCATCCGTTCCCACCGGCACACAATGGCCTGCTCTTCCAAAAAGCGGAAGGGGTTTTAGATAGATAGATAGATAGATAGAGAGAGACAGACAGACAGACAGATATAGACAGACAGACAAACAGACCAGATCACAATCAATGAAGTGTCTGGCTTTTAGGGGGGGAAAAAAGCATGGGAAACTTGATACTTCCCCCAGTTTTGTCCCGAAAGAGATTTTTTTTTTGAGAGAGGGGGGTTGGCGAGGTGGGAATTGTAGTTGGAGCAGAGGAGCTATCATGACTATGTTATGGGTATAATGATAGTATGCACGTTTTCAGTGTAGAAGAAAAGGTAGGGTTTCTTTTTTCGCTTTCGTGTGTTTTCCTCGCATGTGTAATTTTCTTCTCAAGGTTATTGTGGTATTGTATTGCAGTGTGGATGTGGCGGCAGAAAATATATTTATTTTTATTTATTCTATTCAACCACCACCACCACCACCACCACCAACAACAACAACAAAAACAAAAACCATAAACTTTGTGATAATGACAGGAACAGTCCGATGGAACAATAACAACAGCAACAAAACCATGAATTTTGTAATAATGACACGGAACAACTCGATGGGAAAAACAGACAAAAGGTATCTTTATTCATAACAACAACAACAACAGCAACAACAATCCAAACCAACTAATAATGTATTTCTCCCATTTTGCTTTCTTCTGATTAATCTCTCTCTCTCCCTCCCTCCCTCCCTGGGCTGGATGTTAAGAAAAAGTCTTGTGCTTATTCTGTTTCCGTCAGAAAATAAAATTTCGTTCTCTCTCTCTCTCCCTTCTCTCTTCTCTCTCTCTCTCTCTCTCGCTCTCTCTCTCTCTCTCTCTCTCTCTCTCTCCCCTCTCTCTCTCACTCTCTCCCTCACTCTCTCTCTCCCTCTCTCTCTCTCTCTCTCCATCTCCCTCTCTCTCTCTCCCTCCCTCCCTCTCCACCTCCTCCCTCTCCCTCCCTCTTTCCCCCTCTCCCTCTCTCTCCCTCTCTCCCTCTCCCTCCCTCCTCTCCCTCTCTCTCTCCTTCCCTCTCTCTCTCTCTCCCTCTCTATCTCCCTCCCTCCCTCCCTCTCCCTCCCTCTCTCTCTCTCTGGATTCAATAATTAATCAAGCCTTGTGGTTTAAACGACACGTCATAATTAGAAGGGGGGCTGATCGGAAACGGAGTGGATGGCTCTGCATGTGACGGACCATGATGGCACCGCACAATGCCAGAACCTGTCTCCTTGCAGCTTGCGCAAGTCTGATTGAAGATGGAAACGGATTTTCGCGTGAAGCGCAAAGCATACTAGCAATCAGTGTTCGGTCCCGGGAATACATTCTGTGGAGGAAAATACAAAGAAAGAAGCGAGCAAGCAAACGCGCTAACAAACGAGGGGAGATAATTTGCTGAAAAGCTTGGACTGGCGTCACGAGAGGACCGAATTTTCACAAAATGTGATGAATGTGACAGCAGTGGCTTTAGAAAGGAAAAGAGTTAAAAGTGGCTAAAAAAAAACCCAAACAAACCACAATTCTGGAGATTATAGCTTCGTAAGTTTCTCTGTCTGTCTGTCTCTGTCTCTGTTTGTCTGTCTCCCTCTCTCTCTCCCCCCTCTCCCTCTCTCCCTCTCTCTCCCTCCTCTCTCTCCCTCCCCTCTCTCCCTCTCCCCCCCCTCCTCCCCCTCCCCCCCTCTTTCCCTCTCCCTCTCTCTCTCTCCCCCTCTCTCCTCTCCCTCTCTCCCTCTCCCCCTCTCTCCTCTCTCTCCCTCTCCCCTCTCTCCCTCTCTCCTCTCTCTCCCTCTCCCCTCCTCTCTCTCCTCTCCTCTCCCTCTCTCTCCCCTCTCTCTCCCCTTCTCCCTCTCCTCTCTCTCCCTCTCTCTCTCCTCTCCCCCTCTATCTCTCCTCTCTTTCCCCCCTCTCTCTCCCCTCTCTCCCTCTCTCTTCCCCCCCTGTCTCTCTCCCTCTCTCCTCACTTTCTCTCTCCACCCCCCCTCTCTCTCTCCACCTGTCTCTCTCTGTCTCTCTCTGTCTCTCTCTCAAAAGGCATCAGCTTAACGGCAAAAAAATTTCGTTTCGTTATCGTTCTCTCTCAAAAGGCTTGTGTCAATGAGATATGTGAGGTCCTACTGAATGGCTGGTAAAGCTTTAGCAGAAATAAATTTTGTCCTTTGTTTCTTGCCCTGCTTACATTTTTTTTTAAATCATAGTTTACAATGTACCTGTGTTTGTTGCAGCTGTTAAAACCACGATATGGAAACCATGTCGTGATGATTATTTGGGCAGTTGTGAAGTGATTTTACTTATTGGTTAAATATGTGTTTGTGCCCGGTCCTCTTTCTGCTGTCCCCTTGTGAATGGGCTTGAAAGTTCACCTCAATAAACTATTGACATTGTCATTCTCTGTCTCTCTCTCTGTCTCTCTCTCGCTCGCTCTCTTTCTCTCTCTCTCTCTCGCTCTCTCTCTCCTTCTCTCTCTCTCTCTCTCTCTCTCTCTCTTCTCTCTCTCTCTGTCTGTCTCTCTCTCTCTCTCACTGCCTCTGTGTATGCCTGTCTATCTGTCTCTGAGACGTTAACGTAACTATGAAGAAAACGACTTCATAAAAAACAAAAACAAAACAAAACCCCAAACAAACCGTTGTCTCCATTTCAAGAGATCTATGTGTGATACAAATATTTCTGATTAACTTCAAAGGAAGAAACAGAAGAAGAAGCAGATGAGAGGCCCGGGGGGGGGGGGGGGGGGGGGGGGGGGGGGGGGGAGATGGTAGATGCACAGGAATTTTTGTTTCCTCCGTTTTTAGCGGTAGGCTAACTGTGTATTTATGCCTCTCACACATAATCATAGATCATACTGAAGTGGCCTTGATTGGTCGGTAGCGTGACAGTGCTTGTAGTAGCCTTCGACGGCTCCTTGCCGCGATATTATTGGCAGTGTTTTAACGAGGGAATTGGGAAACACACACACACACACACTCTCTCTCTCTCTCTTTCTCTCTCTCTCTCTCTCTCTTCTCTCTCTCTCTCTCTCTCTCTCTCTCTCTCTCTCTCTCTCTCTTTCTCTGTCTGTCTGTCTGTCTCTGTTTATGTCTGTCTATCTGTCTCTGAGACGTTAACTTTCCCTATAATCAGCTATATATCGTTATGAAGAAAACGACTTCATAAAAAACAAAAACAAAAAACCCAAAACCGTTGTCTCCATTTCAAGAGTATATCTATGTGTGATACAAATATTTCTGATTAACTTCAAAGGAAGAAGCAGAAGAAGAAAGCAGATGAGAGCCCGGAGGGGGGGGGGTGGGGGGGGGGGGGGGGGGGGATGGTAGATGCATAGGAATTTTTGTTTCCTCCCGTTTTTAGCGGTAGGCTAACTGTGTATTTATGCCTCTCACACATAATCATAGATCATACTGAAGTGGCCATGATTGGTCGGTAGCGTGACAGTGCTTGTAGTAATGTTGGACGACTCCTTGCCGCGATATTATTGGCAGTGTTTTAACGAGGGAATTGGGAAACACACACACACACACACACACACTCTTCTCTCTCTCTCTCTCTCTCTCTCTCTCTCTCTGAGAGAGAGAGAATGGGGGAAAGGGGGGGGGGGGGGTTGATTTATGCGGTTTGGGAGTTCTTTTTTTCTTTTTTAGGGGGGGGGGGGGGGGGGGGTGGGGGGCAGTTTTTTATTCGATAACCGACTTTTGAAAAGCGTTCAAAGATGTTCATATTTAAAAGTGGACATAATTGTTTACAAGTTAGGTGGGTACAAGTTAAGGTGGGTACAAGTAAGTGTGACCTGTGTTTCCATATTACGTGTGTGAGAGAGAGAGAGAGTAGACTTTAACAGAAGAAGAGGATGCACTAGAGAGAGAGAGGGGGGGGGGGGGGACACAGAGAGAGAAACGGAGAGAGAGAGAGAGGAGGGGGGGGGGGGACACAGAGAGAGAAAACAGAGAGAGAGAGGGGGGGGGGGGGGGGGGGGCGGGGGGAGTAGAGACAGATTGCAATCAATGATATTCTGGCTTTCGGGACAAAGCAGACTGAAACAGATGCCCTCTCTCTCTCCACCTGGGGAGTGGTTAGTGGTGGTTTGGAGAGGGGGGGGGGGGGGGGGGGGGGGGGAAGAGTTAGAGAGAGAGAGATTGCTGAGTCTGTATGATAGTATTATTAATTTAGGTATGAAACATAGCTATGTATTGCTTTTCTTCTTTCTTGCGTTTTGTTCTGCATTGCAGTTAGTATATAGCACGAAATGGTTGGGTGGTTTTCTCTTTTCTTTTTGTTTTTTTCCCCTCCATTGACCATTATGCCACCTCAAGCAAGAGCATGCAGAATAAACACACACACACACACTCGCACGCACGCGCGCACACGCACACACACACACACACACACCACACACACACACACACACACACACACACCACCACACACACATCACACACACACACTCACTCACTCACTCACACACACTCACACACACTCACATACACTCACACACACTCACACACACACACTCACACACACTCACACACACACTCACTCACACACCACACACACTCACTCACACCACACACACACACACACACACACACACACACACTCACACACACACACACTCACACACACACACTCACACACACACACACACACACTCACACACATACACTCACACCACACACTCACCACACACACACACACTCAACACACCAACACTCACACCACACACACACACACACACACACACACACACACACACACACACACACACACACACACACTCACGCACGCACTCTCTGTCTGTCTGTCTGTCTCTCTCTCTCGGTCTGTCTGTCTGTCTCTCTCTGTGTGTCTGTCTGTCTGTCTCTCTCTCTTAACAACAACAACAACAACAAAATCGGAGTAAACTATATTTCTTTTTAGAAGACATCACTTTGTTTTTAAAAGTACTTTACGTAGCTGACATAAGTAAGCCTTTAAAAAAAACCAAAACACGTCCAGCATGGATTCTTCTATCAAACAAATGACATAGAAATAAACCCATAGGGACTGTGTGTCATTCCCGTGTGGGACTGGCCAGCCACAACCCACGCTGTACCAGAATAAACCAACACCTAGAGCGCAACTCGATAGTCTTCCGAGGCTGACGGCTGCCAACTATCAAGCAATGACAGTGGAAGCCTGGTGTGAAAATTTCACTTTATATTATCCCACTGGCACTTTGCTCTATGGGGACGGGATAGCTCAGTGGTCAGAGCACTCGCTTTCCCCCAGCCAAGGTTAAGCAGCATCGAGCGTGGTTACCAGTTGGATGGGTGATAGTTTGTGCGCCTTGGTTTCAGCACAGTCCCCCAGTTCACCCAGCTGTAAATGGGTACCTGCCTTTTTTAGGGTCAGGGAAGGTAAAGCAGCGAGGGAGAGGAGATGGGCGCCTCCCTCAGTATGCTGGTCCCTGGAGAAGTTGAGGTCTCTGATGCCTCGCTCCCCTTCGACCACACAGGTTGTGGGATACCTTTACCTTTACTTTGATGATCAAAATGAACCAGCTGAAGTCTCTGGAAAAAGCTCATGAACCGTGCATCCCCTACATAGTGATTCCTTTTTCTATCCATCCATCCATCCATCCATCCATCTATCCACCCATCCATCCATCCACCAACCTCTGACCCCAGGTACCCATATACTGGTTACATGTGTGTGTATGTGTGTGTTTGTATGCGTTTGTGTGTGTGAGAGTGTTTGTGTAGTGCGTGTGTTTGTGTTGTGTGTGTGTGTGTTTAATTTATCTATTTTATTCTTTTATTTCGTGGATAATGAAATAAGCACTCGTGTGGGTTTTTTTTTTTTTTTTAACATCCAGTCCCCATGTGTATACAGCTCTGTAAATTTTTTCATCCATGTGTGTGTGTATGCGCGCGCGCGCCCGTGCGTGCGTGTGTGAGTGTGTATGTTTGCGCGCGCGTGCGTGCAAGCGCACTGATAACAGCCTATGCACAATACCGTCTTCCAGACCTTTCCTTCAAGTAAGGAGGGAGTGACGACGAGCTATTCAGTGCAACGCCGTGGCTTCCCCATTAAACTCATTATTTATTGGCCCATCTTGAGACTCGCTGCATAATATAACGGCCATCTGCTCATTAGGCTGATAGGGTGGGATGGGGGGGGGGGGGGAACTGAGCGAACCATACCAGACCATCTGCACCCGTAAACCGCTTGAAATTATTGGAATAGGGGGTGGGAGGGATGGAGGGGTAGATCGTCTGTTTCTGGGGTCTGGAAACACTTTGTTTATTTTGTTTTTAAGACTTGAGGGGTTAGTGTGTTGGGGAGGAGGGTACTTGGGGGTAGAGAAGAGAGAGGGGGGGGGGGACAGGTATGTGCACGAAAAGAGAGAGAGAGAGAGAGAGAGAGAGAGAGAGGACTTGAAATGGTTTAATGTACGTTGGCCCTAGGCCAAAATACATCTTGAGGGGAAAAAAAAACAGATATGCAAAACAATGAAATATTACTTCAGAAAAAAGAAGAGAGAGAGAAAGAGAGAGAGAGAAGAGAGAGAGAAGAGAGAGAGAGAGAGAGAGAGAGAGAGGATGACGACGAAGAAAAAGAAAGGTTTTGTTGTGAGTGTGGATGGGTTGGTATTGTTGTTTGTTGTGTTGTTGGTGGTGGTTGGTGGTGGTGGTGTTTTATGAAAAAAAAAACCCTAATCACCCACGGGGTTTAATACTGATTTAATCCAACTCTTAAGAACAAGGTGTCAAACCACATCCCATCCATCTCCCCCATCCCCAACCACCCATTCCACCCCTTCCATCCATCCATCAAACCCATTCATCTCACATCCCACCACTCCATCCCCCACCAGCATCTCATCCATCCCATCCAATCAATCCTTTCCTATTCGTCCCATCCGTCCCTATCCGTCTCCATCCTTTAACCCATCATCTCCATCTCTCCTTATCACCCATACATCTCCATCCATCCCCACCAATCCATCCCATCAATCTCATCCATCCCATCCATCCCCCCTCCCCATCCATCCCACCGTCCCAATCCATCCACACCATCTCCACCATCCCATCATCCCCACCATCTCCACCCATCCCATCCATTCCATCATCCCATCATCCCACCCATCCCACCACCCCCAATCCATCCCACCATCCCAACCATCTCCACCCATCCCAGCATCCCCAGCCAATTTCCACCATCCCATCCATCTCATCCACCCCATCCATCTCATCCATCCGATCTCCAATCCCACCATCTCCATCCATCCCCATCCATCTAATCTATTCGCGTGGGAGAGGAGAGAATGTTATCTGAAAAAAGTCTTTCTTGGAGGAGAGGGGGAAGGGGGAAAAAGGCAGGAAGATGGGCCAAGACGACAGAAAATAAGGAGGGAAAAGGAGGTGTGGGCAGAGAAGGACAGAAGCGAGGCAGAAAAACAAAGAGACGGATAGAAAAGAGGGAATCTAGCCCAGAATTGCAGAAGATGGTATTTCATACAGACGGCCCAAACCCCCCCCCCCCCCCGGGGGGGGGGGGGGGGGGGGGGATGAAGTGCCCAAAGGGGAACCCGAGATAGCCTATGGTTAGAACATTGCGCTCGCAATCTGACGACCGGGTTCGATGCCGTTCAAGGGGTATTTCCCCTGGATTTAAACATCAGTGCAGGACCACTTCCCCTAAAGTCTTTCGGATGAGACTATAAACCGAGGCCCCGTGTGCGAACGCACGCAGAACATCTTGCACAGACGTTAAATTCTGTTCCGCTTTCCGTATGAGTAGGCCATTGTGTGCCGGTGGGAACGGATGACAAAATTTACAAAACCGCATACACACGGGGACTGGATGTAAAAAAAAAAGCACATAAGTGCTTATTCCATTATCCTCGGGAAAAAAAGTAAATAAATAAATAAAGGGTCAGGAAATATGTTCTTTACTCATATTATGGGAGAACAGTTGAACGAGAACTAACCAACCTTTCATTCATTTTTCCATAATAATAATAATTATACGAGAAATACCGGTCAGACACAAGTCTTGTGTCATTTTCAGACAAATTCAGGACCCCGCATTCTTTGCTCGGGTTTTGTGTGTGTGTGTTGTGTGTTTTTTTGGTAAGACGAACGCGATTGCTATTGAGATGAAGGCATAATGGCGTTACAGAATTTCAGGATGCAACGATCTGGAAGAATATCTTAAAAGACGGTTGGACGCAGTAACCGAGTCCCCCTCGTTTTGTTTTTCTCTCATTCCGAAAATTCTTTTAATGTCAACATGATGTGTATGGATGTATGAAGATCTCTGCGTTGTGTATGATTATTATGTCTGATTTCTTTCCGAAACTGGAGCTAGGTTTGGCAGAGTTCCATTTTGCCTGTAGAACTAGCGGCGTTGGCAGGAGAATGGTGAGGGAGGGGTAGGGGGTAAGGGGTGGGTGGGGTGGGGTAGGTGACATGTTTTATTTGATAATGGTTCTTCTTCTTTCTTTTTTCTTCTTCTTCTTCTTCTTCTTCTTCTCTTCTTCTTCTTCTTCTTCTTCTAGAGAGAGAGAGAGAGAGAGAGAGAGAGAGAGAGAGGAGAGAAGAGAGAGAGAGGGGGACAGACAGACAGACAGGCAGAGTAGCACAATGTACAAAAAGTGAGGATATAGCCTCTATAGTCGTGGAAGAAGCCCTGGCGTCCCTAAAGGGTCAAGAATGTGATCCTTGAGGGGGGAAAAAGAAAGAAAAAAGATCGAAATGTATTTGGTCTTTTATGTAAAGGAGGGTTTCAACAACAGACGACCACCCCTCGTGTCCTGTTTACCCCTGAACCCTTGGTCTGACACTTTAACCAGAGACGGACGGGACAGCCTCGTGGTTAGAACATTGCGCTCGCAATCTGACGACCCGGGTTCGAATCCCATTCAAGGGAATTTTCACCCTGGAGTTAACATCAGTGCAAACTCCACTCTCCTCAAAAGTCGTTCGGACGAGTGTCAAGTGGTTCTTTGAAGAACTAACTCTTTGTTTTGAAAACACTCCAGTGGACGTAGAACGCTGACTGAAATGCCAAGAGTTGGTATTATATGGCATTGTATCAGAGCGCATTGTATTGCAAGGCATTGTCTCAGAGTGCATTGTATTGTATTGCATTGCATTGCATTGTCTCAGAGTGCATCGTATTGCGTTGCACTACATCTTGCGCACACGTTAAATCCTGTTCCGCTTTTCGAAAGAGTTGGCCATTGTGTGACGGTGGGAACAGATGACAAAATTTGCAAAACCGCATCCATACACACGGGGACTGGATGTAAAAATAGCACATGCATGCTTATTGCATTATCCTCGATATTAAAGAATACAATGGAAATGAAAGACAGGGTACGTTACCGACGCACCCCTTGATCCCAAAACAGAGAGGCAGCAAATGAGCATTTCGAACTAACGAGGGTTGTCTAGGCAACGGAAGAGTCCTTACTGACGAGAGAGAGAGAGGGGAGAGAGAGAGAGGAGGGGGGGAGGGGGGGGGAGGAGGGGGGGGTGGGTATGGAGGGAAGGGGTCGGGGGTGGGTGGGGGGAGGGGGTCTTGAAAATGCGTATTCACGGTTCGTCTTGGTAAGGCTTGCTTGCGAGTTTGTGTGCATTCTGCAAACGAGAGGAGAGTGAGAGAGAGAGAGAGAGAGAGAGAGAGGGAGAGAGAGAGAGGAGAGAGAGAGAGAGAGAAAGAGGGGGAGGGGGGGGGTTAGGTAGGGAGAGGGTTGGGTTCCCTTTGCAAATACTTTTCCTTAAATTATTATGATCTTTCTGTCTGTTTTTTGTTTAATAATGTCTTCTTTTGCTTGTTTCTGTTTCTGCCTATTATTATCATTATACCCACACGCGCTCAAGTACACGTGCACTCAGGCATAAGCGCAAACACGCACGCACGCACGCACGCGTGAATCCACACACAACATGTACACACACATCGCACGCCGCTGCGCGCAACGCCCCTACACACATCACACACAGAGTTGACTCTACACTCTCTCCTCTCTCATCTCACACACACACTCTCTCTCTACCGACTCCCTCTCCCTCCCCCCTCCCTTTTGTCCTTCCCTCCCTCCCCCCCTCCTCCCCTCTCTCCCCCTCTCTCCCCTCTCTCATCCCCCTCTCTCTCCCTCCCTCCACTTCTCCTACCCTCTCTCACTCCCTCACCCCTCTCTCTCTCTGTCTCTCTTCCTCCCCCCCCTCTCTCTCCCCTCCCTCCCTCTCTGTTTCTCCCACCCCCTCTCTCACTCCCTCCTTCTCTCTGTGTTCTCTCCCCTCTCCCCCCCCCCCCCCCCCCCCCCCCCCCCCCCCTCTCTCTCGCCTCTTCCATTTCTACGGCCATCCCACCCAACCCCTACCCCACACCCCTTCTTTCCCTACTGCCAACCCCAATAGTTGTGGATGCCTCTCATTAGGTGCACACACACACTCACACACGCACTCAGACACACACTCACACACTCTCTCTCTCTCTCTCTTCTCTCTCTCTCGTCTCTCTCTCTCTCTCACCACACACACACGCTCATAACACCACTCACACCACTCACACACACTCACACACACACACTAACACACACTACACACACACAACACACACACACTACTCACACACACTCACACATACTACACACACACACACACACACCGACACACTACACACACACACAACACACACACACACACATACTCACACCTCACACACACACACTCACACCACTCACACCACACACACACACTCACACTACACACACACACACACACACACAGCACACACACACACACACACACACACACACACAACACACTTTCCTTTCCCTCTTAATGTTGCTAACGAAGCTGTCCAGTCCGCTCGTTACCCCATCGATGGATCGTGTGGCACACACACGCGCGCCACACACGCATACACACACTGTCTGTCTGTCTCTCTCTCTCTCATACACACACTCTCTCTCTCTCTCTCATCTCACCTCTCTCTATCTCTCTCTCTCTCTCTCTCACACACACACACACATATGTATAATCATTAAGAAATTTGTTCTTAGATACATGGCTTGATGAAAAAAGCAAATGCATTGCTTATTCAATGTACCATCTGGAAATAAAATTTGACTTGACTTGACTTCACACACCACACGAGCGCGCGCGCGCGCACAACCACACACACGCGCACACACACACTCGCACACGCGCACATACACACTCGCACACACATACATAACATACATAATACATACATACATATATACATATATAATATATATATATATATAGAGAGAGAGAGAAGAGGAGAGAGATAGAGAGATGAGAGAGAGGAGAGAGAGAGAGAGAGAAGGGGGGGGGGGGGGGGGGTACCAGCCAGTAGGCACTAAGTTTCAAAATTTAACATTTTCTTTTTTTTTTAATTTCTTTAATGTCTGTACTCAGGGACAGGCCTACTTTATTATGAAAGCGGAATTTTTTTTTGTTTTTTTACCCCGGTATGGTGATTCATTTTCGATTGATTGATCAGAACACAAACCTGTCGATCCTAGAAAAAAAAAGGGCTAAGTGATGTCTAGCAGAAGGCGCTAATGGATGCTAGCAGCTTCGGTCTCTGGCTTGAAGTCATAGGCACCAGACTGAGGAACAGGCCAAAGAGGGTTACCAAAATACTAGCAGGTTGAGAAAGCATTGCAGGTGGCCACTGCTGGCCGCCTCGAAACGTTGATGGTTCCTAGACCCCTAAAGCAGGCTAGCAGGGTTAGTTTATGACCGTCCGTGAGATTGTTTTAACAGGTCTATCGGGTGGCTGTGGGGGGAAAGGGAAGGAGGGTACGGCTGGTGTCTAAATAGCTTACGCACTTATCAAAACATCCCGTTGCTGAGACTGTACCGGCCAGAGTGTACCAGGCAGCACTGCATTTTCATTCCGTCTTCGGAAGCATTGAGGCACGATTCCAAAAGCATCAACTTCGTTCGCACCACAAAAAAAGGGGTAAGTTTGGTGTTTTTTTCTTCTCTTTTTGACGTTTTTGTTTTATTAACTAGAATGTTGACTTAAAGATTCATAGCAGTAGGCTTGCATACTCTCTCTGTCAATCCCTCTGCGTGTGCACGCACATGTATTTTTACATGTGCATATTAAGTGGCATGTTAGTGCATTTCGAGAGTGCATGCTTCCATCTCTGTGTGTTAGTGCATCTGGAGCGTCCATGCCTGTGTGTTTGCGTGCGTGTACGTGCGTGCGCGAGCATGCATGCCTGCATTTGTGATTAACTAACTCTTCATACCTTGGAGGGATAAAAGGTAGTAAACCATTATTAGTCACGAAACGAGAACGGTTTATTGACACAGAATGAAGTCATTTCTCTAAACGAATGTAGTACTTGTAAAAAGAACAGAAACATCATTGCTTTTTCGAAAGACGTTTTTATAGTTTAAGTAAAATAGTAAACAAGCAAGCAGTACAAATTAATTTCAATTAAATTCATGAAAGTGTCAGGATGCCCTTAGTACACCAGTAGATCCATTTCGGTTCATTCAAGTTTGCTTTATTGAGCTACAACAGAAGTCACAAGGTCTTTTATCTGAATTGCAGCGCACAGCCCCATTGCTCATCATGGATCGTGCCCCTGGTGACCCAAGCCTTCATTACCCCAGTGACAGTGTCCACCTTCCTCTGCCCTCCTCACAGTCAGCATATCCCAACAACCCTGCTCGTACCCAATCGGAGTTTTGCAGTTCTGACAATGAGCCTCTCAGCAAGAAAACTGCGACTGGTGCTTCTGTTCATCAATGGGACTTAGACAGTTCTGACAGTGAGCCTCTCTGCAAGAAAACTGTCACTGGTGCTTCTGTTCATCAGTCGGACTTGGACAGTTCTGACAATGAACCTCTCTGCAAGAAAACTGTCACTGGTGCTTCTGTTCATCAATCGGAACTCGACAGTTCTGACAAGGAACCTCTCTGCAAGAAAACTGTCACTGGTGCTTCTGTTCATCAATCGGAACTCGACAGTTCTGACAAGGAACCTCTCTGCAAGAAAACACGCCTACCATCAAAAGCTGAAAAGGATGCTTCCAGTGGAGGTAAAAAAAACAAAGTCTACCTTTATTTCTTTGTTTTCCCCCTGTTGTTTTGTTTGGTTTGTTTTTTGTTATTTTTGTTGGGTGGTTATTTTGTTTTTTGTTGTTGCTGGTTGTTGTTTTTTGTTGTGTTGTTTGTTTGTTGTTGTTGTTGTGGGGTTTTTTTGGTGTTTTTTTTTTTTGGGGGGGGGGGGGGGGGGGGTAGGTGGGGGAAGGGGCAGTCGGAAGGACGGAGGGGTGGAGGGAAGAAGGATGGGGGAGGAAGGGTGATTTATGACTATGACTTGGATTCAATTCCTTTTCTGCAGCATAGACATGAATCGAAACTGCCCTGAAAAGTATAGCATGAATGATTTCATGTACCAAGGTGCATGAGTGTGTTTTATTTAATGTTATTTATTTATTTTTTATTCTTTTATATCGAGGCTATGTATGTGTGTGTGCGTGCTTGTGTGTGTGTGTGTGTGTGTGTGTGTGTGTGCGCGCGCGTGTGTGGTGTGTGTGTTTGTTTTACAGGATTCAGCGCTATATAAATTACATATGTTATTATTATTATTTTGTGCGTGTGTGTCTGTGTTTTGATGTGTGCTCTGAGTGTGTGTGTATGTGCGCTCGCGCGAGTGGTTGTGTGTGTGCGTGTGTGTGTGTGTGTGTCTCGCATGTGCACTCTGTGTTGTGTATGTGTTGTGTTTGTGTGTCTCTGTGTGTACGTGCATGTATGCGAGCATGCGTGTATGTATGAGAGATAGTGTGTGCGCACACGGGTGGGCGGGCGGGCGGACGGGCGTGCGTGCGTCAATGGGTGTATAGGTGTGTGTGCGTACTTGGGTAGGTGGCATTGCTAAGGTTAGTATTTTGTTGGGGGGCAGTTGCTGCTTGTTCTTTTTCTTCTGTCTTTTTTTGTGTAGCTATTTCGTTCTTGGTCCACTTTTTGTTTATTGTGATGGCTGGTTATATTTCTTCATTGCCTTTGCAGATCCCTGGGAACCTTCCAGTGACAGTGCTGGGGACGTCACCTTGGCTTCATTAAAGAAACGACGTCGTTGCAGAAAATCACAGCAGAGCGAGACCGCAAAAGAGCTCAACCGCAAGGTTGAGAGAAGCACAGGACTTGGCACGAGAGAGAATGTCCCACCTGAGTCGTTTGGACAATTTGTTGGGTGCCAACGGTTATCACCGAGTTGAAGTGCCAGCGGATGGAAACTGCTTTTTTGAGTCATGCTGCAAACACCTGGGTTCCACTAGCTCTACTGATCTTCGCAAGCGTCTTTGTGACTATCTTGAGGAGCAGTTTGGTACGTTTGTGACCTGTTTGGCGGGAACCGCCGATGAAAATGAAAGGTACTTGAGATACTTTCACAATGTCACCCAGCTGCGACATTCCGGTGTGTGGAGCAATGATGCAGCAGATCTCCTTCCTCTGGCACTGGCCAACTGGGCAAGGAGGACTGTCAAAATCTTTTCAAGCAGTTCAAATAAACCAGTCATTGAGATCCCCCCTCTGAAAGATGGCATAGATCGCAATAACAGCTCGATGATCACCATCTCTTTGCTGGCACTACAGAATGCACCTCATTATGATGCGTGTGTACCTGTTGATAGAAGACGGTCATCGGCATTTGACTGCTCATCTGGACTTCCACAAACTCACGCTGATGAACTGTCCAAGGGAAACAACTGTGTCAGTTATTTTTGTCTCAGGAACCATCTTCATCACCGGAAAATGAGACTCCAGTTGAGCATATCAATAAGGAAGAAAAGGAACCATAATGTAGTTTGTCTGCAAGATCTGATAATCTTGTTGACCTGAAGAATCACCATGAATCCTCACCTGAAAGATCTGAAATGTGTGACACGATTCCATCATCACCCAAAGCTGCCAGTCCTTTTAGATCATCAGATAGAGTTGAAACACCAAGAAAACAAGGAACATATCATACACCCCCAGGAAAGAAGCTTACTAGAAAAAGAGAAGCCAAACCAGAAGCATGGAAGAAAAATGTAAGAAAAATTCTTCGGCTACAAGGAAAAGAATATGTGTCCCCGGTTGGGAAAATAGTTCCAAAGAAAAATGTGAAACCAGTAGACTGTTCCCAGTGTAAGTACAAATGCAACAGAATCACTGAAGACCAGCGACATGCTCTGTTTGGGGAGTTCTATTCACTCACCTCTTATGGGAGCCAGAAGAATTTTGTCTGTGCACATGTACAGCAGAAGAAGACGCGGACATACCTTAATGAGGATGATGAGCCGTGTCAGAAGAAGAGAAATGTTCATAGAGAGTTCTTTTTCACCATTGAAGGAAACAAAGAACAAGTCTGCAAGAACTTCTTCCTAGCAACGATATGCATTGGACGCAGCTATTTAGATCATGCTATGAAAAACACAAAGCACGGTATTTTTGTTGGAGAAAATCGCCGTGGAAAACATGAACCCCACAACAAAACCCCAACAGAAGCTATCCAGAAGGTACAGAGCCACATCGAGTCGTTCCCAGTGGTGGAGTCCCATTACAGCAGGAAGGACACGCAAAGAAGGTACTTGTCATCAACCTTAAACATCAAAAAGATGTATGACTTGTACAAGGAACAGTGCCTGGAAGAAGGTACAGCAGACCCTGTCTCGCTGAAGAAATATAGGACGGTTTTTAATGAAAATTACAACCTTTCATTCCATGTCCCCAAAAAGGATCAGTGCGCAGTTTGCACTGCATTCACCATAGCGAAAATCAAGGTACTCTGACAGACGTGGAGGAGGAGGCACACAGAGACCATCTGTCAAGAAAGGAGACGGCAAGGCAACACAAAGCAGCTGACAAAGAGGTGTCAAAGGCAGATCCTACAACACGCGTTGTTACAGTTGACATGCAAGCAGGTCTACAAACCCCGTGTGGTCTTGTAAGCCAACTGTACTACAGAAGAAAGCTCTGTGTGTACAACTTTACCATCTATTCATTGTCTGATGGCAGAGGAACATGCTTTAGGTGGGATGAGACAGAAGGAAGGAGGGGATCGTGTGAGATTGCCAGCTGCCTCTACAAGTATATTTCTTCCCTTCCAGCCCATGTCAAGCATGTTATCATCTACTCAGATTGCTGTGGTGGTCGAAATCGGAACCAATACTTGACAACAGCTCTCCTCTTCGCAGTCAACACCCTCCCAAATATCCAGACCATAACTCAAAAGTTTCTTGAGCCTGGTCACACCCAAATGGAGTGTGACTCGATGCACGCTGCAATTTCAAATGCAAAGAAGCGCACACCCATCTACATTCCTTCTGAGTGGGACATTGTTTTCAGATTGGCAAGAGCAGGAACACGATATACTGTTGTGCCTATCAAACATGACGCATTCTACAATTTCAAGAAACTTGCCTCAGCCTACATCGGCAACACAAAGAGGGATACAGATGGACGCAGAATCAACTGGCTGGAGATACGTTTCATCCAGGTACCCAAGGGCATTGATGACATCATGCACTTCAAAACAAACTTGGAGAGTGATAGCGTTGATATTCTGAGACTGGTTGGCTCATCAAGAAGGGGGCATCAAGAGCTGCCCAAAGTACTCCTGAGGCTGTATGACGACAAACTCCCCATAGCAGACGCCAAAAAGCGGGATCTTTTGTCACTGTGTGTGTCCAGTGTCGTCTCAAAGGCACATCATGGGTTCTACCAACACCTTCCATCCTCTGCCTCAGTCAGTGACAAACTGCCAGAACCTCATGCCAAGGACACAGGCAGTGACACAGACTGAGTGACCCACCCACACTGACCTCTGTACATTCTTCACCCACTATCACACCGTGGGAAGAGAGAGAGAGAGAGAGAGAGAGAGAGAAGAGAGAGAGAGAGAGAGAGAGAGAGAGAGAGAGATTTAAAACAGTGGGCTGTTTGTACATTGTGGTGAACGATGTCCAGCAAATATTACTACAGGAATACGGACACAGGGAACACTGAAATAAGGATATCTGTTGGAATGAAGACAGTGAGTCAGTGACCATTGTCCAGTGACAATGATAACGTGGCAGTACAGATGATAGACAATGTCCAGTGAATATCTCTATGGACCACTACAACAGCGGTGACAGTGGACGGTACAGTGATCATTGAGGTTTTCTTCAGAACTTGTAGACAGTGGCAGTGAAGCTAGAGTGACACTTTGAGGGTAGATTATGCCTCTGGTGTAAAATCCTGTTATACAGTTTGGCCATCCATTGGACATTCTCTCTCTCTCTCCCCTCTCTTCTCTCTCTCCTCCTCCTCTCCTCTCTCTCTCTCTCTCTCTCTCTCTCTCCCTCTCCTCTCTCTCCCCTCCCTCTCACTCCCTACCTCCACCCTCCCTGTCTTACCCTCTGTATTCTTTCTTACACATTCATCTCCTTATACATAGAATTACATTCAGCAACGGGCACGCTCCACACACACACACACACACACACACACACACACACACACACACACACACACACACACACATACACACACACACACACACACACACACACCACACACACTACACACACGACAACACATCACACACACACACACTATGTTCGTTGGTGCGCGCGCGTGTGTGGAGAGAGAGATGAGTGTGGTGTGTGTGTGAAGTGTGTGCATGCGTGCGCACTGAGCGCGTGCGTGCGGGCTTAACGTGCATGCGTAAATACTAAGTTTAAATCGTTGTTCCAGACAACGTCTTTATAACAATTGTATTCCTACATGGTTAGTGTGTGTGTGGTGTGTGTAATGAGAGAGATGAGTGAGTGTATGTGTGTGCGTGCGTGTGTGTGTGTGTGTGTGTGCGAGCGTTTGGTGTGTGTGTGCGAGAAGAAGAGAGAGTAGAGAGAGATGAGAGAGAGAGAGAGAGAGCACGCACTCAGCTTGTGCGTGCGGTTGTATTTTTAATTTTTCAAGATAATGGATTAAGCATTCATGTCTTATTGTGTGATGTGTGGTATTTTTACTTGAAGTTATCTTAGATGTTCATTTACTATGAAACAATGTAGCTTTCGTGTGCTCTTCGAAGATAATATTATCAATTGCCTGTCAGTGTAAAAGTTTTTGACTTGACTTGACTGTGTGTGTGTGCATGAGTGTAGTGTGTGTTGTGTGTGTGTGTGTGTGTGTGTGAGAGAGAAGAGAGAGAGAGGAGAGAGAGAGAGAGAGAGAGAGAGAGAGAGAGAGAGAGAGAGAACAAGTGTATGCAAATGTAGAGACTTGTTATTCATAGTACCTATGAAATGCATCTGCATGCCTAACATTTTCCCACCACTAGGTGTAGCTTTTTCTACCATTAAACGTCTCGGTTCTGCTGTCTGTTTCCATCATCTTCCATCGCCAGTCGGTGTCTGAGTTTTGGATACAGAAACAGACCACTGTTTGTTACCATAGCGTCTGCTAGTGGGGGACTTGGGCTTGGTAGAACTCTGAGGGATGGGTCTGCTGGCAAAGAAAACAACTGGACAACAGCAGCAGGGGGGTACGTGTATGTGCTAACGTTTTTCTTTCTGCTGCAGATAAAGAAGTAGGTTTGAGAAAACTCCATATAGGTCTAGTCTGTTCACCAACATAAACAATTTTCTCCTTTTACCATATTTAAACGGCTACTGGCCAAACCAACCACTAACCTTTTCCTCTCCCTAAATGCAGGTAAACAATGTAATTATGTTAGGAATATCAGATTCATGTCCATCTTGATTAATATGAGTTTCCTGATGCCAATATTTCAAATGAAGGCAGTTTCTCAAAAACTAGCTGCACAGCGATAGTACTTTCTGGCAAAAGCACCTCCTCTCTCTCTCTTTCCTTCCCCGCCACTCCCCCATACGCACTACCACACTTCCCTCTCTATCACACACACACACTGGCATGTCTATTGCACAGCCCATAAGATTTTGTCTGAGTTAATTATAGTTTTTCATGTTTAAATGTGGTATTTAAATTTTTACTCATGTTTAAGACCCCCCCCCCCCCCCCACCCCCACCCACCCCCCCCCACCACCCCCTCTCTGTTGATTGCATGAAAATCAACACTCTTGTTTTACCTAATCAGCTTTTCTCTGTTCATTTCCCTTCTAGTTTTCACTACATTATTTCCCCCCCCCCCTCCCTTCGTCTAAATCACAATGTGAACAGACTCTTAAATTAATACACCCAACACACTTCCAACACCACACATATAAACACACAACTGGCCACCCCTCCAACTCCCTCCCCTCCCCCCCTACCCACACACACACACTGGCCAACCCCCTTCCCCCCACACACAACACCCCATCCCCCCCACACACACCCCCAACTCACACCCCCAACACACACACCCCCAACACACACACACAACACACACACACACACACCTCACACACTACACACAAGCTTTTTTTGTGTTTTGGTCTGTATCGGTGTGTTTTTTAGGGGTGTTTTTTTACTCCTGTGTTCATTCGTTTGTTTCGGTGGGTTGTTTTTTTTCAAGAGTTTGTGCCGAGTCATAAGGGTGGGCACCTGTGTGTGTGTGTGTGTGTGTGTGTGTGGGGAGGGGGGTGGTTGTATGTGTGGTGTGTGTGTCTCTCTCTTTCTTCCTCTCTCTCTCTCTCTCTCTCTCTCTCTCTCTCTCCTCATCATCTCTCTCTCTTCCTCCTCTCTCCCCTCTCTCTCTCTCTCTCTCTCTCATCTCTCTCATCCCCTCCTCCTCTCTCTCTCTCTGTCTACCCCTCTCTCTCTCACTAACCCTCTCTCACTTTCTCTGTCTGTCTGTCTCTATCTCCCTCTCTGTCTGTCTGTCTGTCTCTGTCTCTCTCCCTCTCTCTTTTTCGCACACTTAAATCAATAATGGCATCTACACACACACACACACACACACACACACACTCACTCACTCACTCACTCACTCACTAAGACAAACTAACCACGAACATTTTGAAAGATTTTTTTCACACCCATAAATCAATAATGGCACACATATACATACACACACTTACACACACACTTACACACACTTACACACACACACACACACACCACACACACACACACACACACACACACACACACACACACACACTGAACCATCTGTAAATAAAAGTTTGACTATGACTTACACACACACACACACGCTAAGACAAACTAACCATGAGCATTTTGTAAGGGTTTTTTCTACACACGTAAATCAATAATGGCATCTACACACACACGCACGCACGCACACACACACACACACACACACACACACACACACACACACACACACACACACACACACACACACACACACACTCTACTACTCTCTCTCTCTCTCTCTCTCTCTCTCTCAATGTACACACACACAACCCACACACACACACACACACACACACACACACACACACTCTCTCTCTCTCTCTCTCTCTCTCTCTCTCTCTCTCAATGTACCAGCTATAAATAAAAGTTTGACATTGACTTGGACTCACACACACTCACACACGCACGCACGCGCGCACACACACACAACACACGCACACGCACACACACAAAACACACACACACACACAATCAGGAAAGCCAAACTGAGAAATGGTGTGGAACGAAACCTTGGGTGAAGATTCATTTGTTTAAAAGCTACTGCTGTGTTCAGTGTGTGCACATTGTATTGAACGAAGGGTAAAATGCACGTGGGAATGAAAGAATAAGAGTGGAGGACAGAGAGAGAGAGAGAGAGGGAGAGAGAGAGGGAGAGAGAGAGAGAGAGAGAGAGAGAGAAGAGAGAGAGAGAGAAGATTAGGGCTGGGGCGGTTACTAAAAATCTTTTAGTTATAATTTGTTAGTGTTTTAAACTCAAATCTTTTAAAGGATATTTTCCCCTTGTACTACGCTGATTTTACTTATTATCCCCTTTAGCTGCCAAACAAAAAAAGCAAATTATTGTTTCGAGCATGCCCAAAGCTATCTGCTTTGTTGCACAAATTGTGTAGAAAAATTTTCAGTTTCCTGAATAATGATAAACAAAAGCAGATATCTTTCCCGTTGGTTCTCCTTCTTCTTCTCTTCCTTCTTCTCATCTTCCTCTTCCCCTCCTTCTTCTCCTCTTCCCCTTCTCTTTCTCCTCCCCCTTCCCCCTTCTTCCCCCTCTTTCTTTTTTCCTCCTTCCCCTCTTTTTCCTTCTCTTTTTTCCTTCTCTTCCCCTTCTCCTCTTCCTCCTTTCCATTTCCTTCTTTTCTCTTCCTCCTTTTCCACTTTCTCCTCCCCTCTTTTCCTCCTTCTCCTCCTTTTCCTCTTCTCCTTTTCCCCTCCTCTCCTCTCCTCCCCCTTTCCCTTTTCCTCTCCCCTCTTCCTCCCCTCCTCCTTCCTCCCCTCCTCCTCCTCTCCTCCCTCATTTTTCCCCCTCCTTCTCCCCATCCTCCTCATCTTCTCCCCTTTCTCTTCCCTTCCCCCTCCTTTTTTTCTTCCTCCTCCACCCCCCCCTCCTCTCTCCTCTTCCTCTCCCTACCCTTTTCCCTCTTCCCCTTCCCTTCTTTCTCCTCCTCCTCCTCCACCTCCACCTCCTCCCCCTCCTCCACCTCCACCTCCTCCTCCTCCTTCGCTCCTCCTCCATCTTCTCCGAATTTTTGAAATGTTTTTGCTGACCTTTTTGGGGATGCGCTGTAGATTAGACTTGACGTTGACGCCTTTGTTTTAAATGACGACTTGTTTTCCAAACGTAACCCAGCGGGTAAACACTTCTCAAAAGAAAACCCTTTCAAGGTAACAATCGCGCGCTGATGAAAATAGGGGGGGGGGGGGGGGGGGGGGGGGGGGGGGGGGGGGGGAAAGGGGGGGGGGAGGTTGGGGGAGGAGGGGGGGGTGGTGTGAAGTATTTTTAAAAAACGCATCAGCATCCTTTTTAGCGTTTAGTTTGGGTTGTGCGTTATGTTCGTTTTTTGGGGGGTTTTGGGGGGGGGGGGGGGGGGGGGGGGGGGGGGGGGATGTGCATTGTGTGTGTTGAGGGGAGGTGGGGTTTAGGAGGTGTTGTGTGTTGTTTGTGTGGGGGGTGATGTTTGTGTGGGTGGGGGGGGGGGGGGGGGGGCGTAAATAGTCCAAGTAAAGTTTTGAAACTCATCACTCAATAAGGAAAATACTTATTTGATTGACTATCCGAACCGTTACCCCCTTACACAACAACAACCCCCCACCCCCCCCTACAACCACCCCCCCCCCCAAACCCCACACACCTACACAACCCCTTCCCCCCACACAACACACCCCACAACCCCCCCCCCCGCCCCCCCCACCCCCCCCCCCACACACCACACTCACCATACACACACCTCCCCCCATACACACACACACTCACACACACTACAACACCACACACTTTATCATGTGGGTCTTGTCCTTGCCGAGTGCCAGGAAAAAGACCAAAACTGGTCCACACACAAAACACACAAAAACACCGCACGCCACAACAACACCACACACACACAAAAACGCACGCACCACCCACCCCCCCCCCCCCTCTTTAACCTCCCCCCCCCCCCCCCCCCCCCCCCGTACACACACACACACACACAACCACACACAACAACACATATTATCATGTGGGCATTGTCCTGCCAGAGAGCCAGGAATAGAATGGACGGGGTCACAACACACACACACACCACACTACAACACACACACACACACAACACACACACACACACCCCACACAACACCACACACACACACACACACACACCCCAACCAAGATAAATTTGTTTAAAAGCTGCTTTTCCCAAATCATAGGGGAGAAGAGGAGAGGAGGGGAAGGTGCTTTTACAACAACAACAACAACAACAACACAACAAAAACAACAACAACAACAAAAACCCAACAAAGAACAGATAGAATGTATCAGGTCACCAGGGTGACAGAGTTCGCAGGGGAAAGATTGTGAAGAGGGGGGAGGAGGGTTAGGGGGTGGAAGGGGAGGGGGAGGGGAGAGGAGGGGAGAACGAAAGAGGAGAGAGAAAACAGAGAGAGAGAGAGGGAGATACCCAACCTCTCCAGGTTAAAGATGAAAGGTGCATACAGACACACACAGACAGACACATAATTAATACAGACACACCCACATACAGACACATAATTATACAGACACACACATACAGACACATAATTATACAGACCCCACACCATACAGACACATAATTAACAGACACACACATACAGACACATAATTATACAGACACACACATGCAGACACATAATTATACAGACACACACATGCAGACACATAATTAATACAGACACACACATACAGACACATAATTATACAGACACACACATACAGACACATAATTATACAGACACACACATGCAGACACATAATTATACACACACACATACAGACCACATAATCATACAGACAACACATAATTATACAGACACTAAATTAAAACACACAAAATACAGACACATAATTATACAGACACACACATAAAAGACACATAATTATACAGACACACACATACAGACACACAAAACAGACACTTATACAGACACACACATACAGACACATGATTATACAGACACCATACAGACACAAAACATACAGACACATAATTATACAGACACACACATACAGACACACACATACAGACACATAATTATACAACACACGCATACAGACACACACACACAGACACACATGCAGACACATACAGACACACACATACAGACACACATACAGACATACACAGACACACATACAGACTCATACACGTACACACACATACATACACACACGCTAGCGTGCACGCACACACACAAGCAAGGGCACATACTTGTCTTATGCACACATGCATGTACACACGCACGAGCACATACATTCACACAAGTACAAGGACTTCCGCGCACACACTCATAATATACAGACACTACGTATACAGAGTTTATACACACATGCAGACGCATGCACACATACATATACGCCCGCGCGCGCACACACACACACTCACACACACGCGCGCACTTGCACACAACATATATGAATAATGCCAAAGACAGAACTGTTTGCACTGAACCGTTCAGGACAAAATGGTTATTAAGTGCACACACACACACACACACACACACACACACACACACACACAACACACACACACCACACACACAACACACACACACACACACACACACACACACACACATAAACACAACACACACAAACACAACACACACATAAACACAACACACACAAACACAACACACACACACTACAACACACACACACATACTACAACACACACTACAACACACACACCACACACACCACACACACACACACACACACACACGCAACACACACTACAACACACACACAACACATACACACTCACACACGCAGCACACACACACACACACTACAACACACACACACCACACAGCACACACACAAACACACTACAACACACACAAATACACTACAACACACACACAACACACACACAACACCACTACAGCACACACACGTACACACACACCACCACAACACACACACACCACCACAATACAAACACACACCATTAACAACACACACACTCTACAACACACACACAACACACACAAACACAATACACACATACACAACACACACACACCACTACAAACACACACCCACCTCCACAACACACACACCACCACACACAACAACACACACACACACCATTACAACACACACACACTACAACAACACCTAACACACACATGTCACTCACACAACACACACACATACACACTACAACACACACCACTACAACACACACTCACTACACACACAACACACAACACACACACACACACACACACACACACACACACACACAAACACACACACACACACACACACACTACAACCACACACACCTATGACACACACAGACACCCACACACACACAACACCCCCCGTCTAATATCACTGAGTGTGAACAGACTTTAAATTTAAGAAAACAACAACAACAACAACACACAAAACCCAAAACCACACACCCCAAACACACACACACACACACACAAAACACAACACACAAAACCCCACACACACCAACCCACTAAAACTCGCTGCAATAACACACACCAACAACACACACACCCACACACCACACGCAAAAAAACCCACACACGTACAACACCACACACACACACACACAAAACTGCATGACAAGGATATACATGTATTTGATGGGACTAGGGAAAATAAACATTGTGGGGGGTTGGAGTGAGATACCAAGTCTGAATGTTCAGATGGCGTTTGACAAACCCACAGAACACTGACAGAGAGAGAGAGAGACAACAGACAGACGACAACAACAGACATAAGAGCGTCACATTTAAACACTGCCAAACCATACAACACTCACTCTCAACACAACACAATACACACACACTAAAACACACACACCACACAACAACACACACTCCCCCCCCCCCCCCCCCCCCCCCCCCATCCCATCCCACCCCATCCCCCTCTAATATCAAAACTTGTAAAGACCTAAAACAAAATCGAACACACACACTTTTCAGAACAGCAACAACCTACAGCACAACACACACATTACAACAAACCACTACAACACACACACACACCCACACACACACACACACAACACTACAAAAAACCCAAAACCCCAAAGAAGAAGAAAAACTACACAACTACACACACACACACACAACACACACCTACAACACACAAACACACCAAACAACAACCAAACACCAAAAACCACACGCACACACCAACACACACCACACTCAAAACACACAACACACACACCCCCAAACAACACACAAAATAAACACCCCAACACACCAACACACACCTAAAACCCCAACACACTACAACACACAAAAAAACTACAACACACAACCACAAAAACCCCAAAAACACAACAAAACAACAAACAAAACCCACACTAACCAACACAACACACAACAACACAAAAAACACTCAACACACACACACCACAAAAGGGGGAGAACCACTGAGGATCAAAGAACATTACTGTTGTTTATTTAATGCCGCTGTGGGAGGGGGTCCAGTGGGAACAATTGGGGTGAAATGGAAAGTCGCAGATGCTGAGATGGCGCAAGATAAAACCTGCCCCCCCCCCCCCCCCCCCCCCCCCCCCGAGTCATTGGACAGAGAGAGAGAGAGAGAGACACAGTGGGGGGAGGAGGGGGGAGGGGCAGAGTGAGAGAGGTGCACATAGAGAGAGTGGAGAGAGAGAGAGAGAGAGGAGGGGCAGAGTGAAAGAGGTGCACATAGAGAGAGTGGGAGAGAGAGAGAGAGAGAGGAGGGGCAGAGTGAGAGAGGTGCACATAGAGAGAGTGGGAAGAGAGAGAGAGAGGAGGGGCAGAGTAGAGAGGTGCACATAGATAGAGAGTGGGAGAGAGAGAGAGAGAGAGAGAGGAGGGGCAGAGTGAGAGAGGTGCACATAGAGAGAGTGGGAGAGAGAGAGAGAGAGAGAGAGGGGCAGAGTGAGAGAGGTGCACATAGAGAGAGTGGGAGAGAGAGAGAGAGAGAGGAGGGGCAGAGTGAGAGAGGTGCACATAAGAGAAGGTGGAGGAGAGAGAGAGAGAGGAGGGGCAGAGTGAGAGAGGTGCACATAGAGAGAGTGGGAGAGAGAGAGAGAGAGGAGGGGCAGAGTGAGAGAGTGCACATAGAGAGAGTGGAGAGAGAGAGAGAGAGGAGGGGCAGAGTGAAAGAGGTGCACATAGAGAGAGTGGGAGAGAGAGAGAGAGGAGGGGGGCAGAGTGAGAGAGGTGCACATAGAGAGAGTGGGAGAGAGAGAGAGAGGAGGGGCAGAGTGAGAGAGGTGCACATAGAGAGAGTGGGAGAGAGAGAGAAGAGGAGGGGCAGAGTGAGAGAGGTGCACATAGAGAGAGTGGGAGAGAGAGAGGAGGGCAGAGTGAGAGAGGTGCACATAAGAGAGAGTGGGAGAGAGAGAGAGAGGAGGGGCAGAGTGAGAGAGGTGCACATAGAGAGAGTGGGAGAGAGAGAGGAGGGGCAGAGTGAGAGAGGTGCACATAGAGAGAGTGGGAGAGAGAGAGAGAGAGAGGGGCAGAGTGAGAGAGGTGCACATAGAGAGAGTGGGAGAGAGAGAGAGAGGAGGGGCAGAGTGAGAGAGGTGCACATAGAGAGAGTGGGAGAGAGAGAGAAGGGGGGGGGGGGGTGTACGGAAAGAGAGGCGCAGAGAGAGAGATAAGAGGGGGAGAGAGACGATGACAATGACAAATGTTTGACAATGGAGGGGGAGAGAGAGAGACGCAGAGAGAGGGCAGGAGGGAGAGAGAGAGAGAGAGGGGGGGGGGGCGCAGAGAGAGAGAGAGAGAGAGGGGGGGGAGGAGGAAGGAGGAGAGAGAGAGACAGATAGAAACGGAGAAAGAGTTGCAAAGACAATGACATTGACAAATTCTTTTATTTCGAGGATAATGAATAAGCACCCATGTGCTTTTTTTTAACATCCAGTCCCCGCCCTTAGGGATATATATAAGAGAGAGGGAGAGAGAGACAGACAGAGAGAGAGTGTATGTGTGTTGGGGTGGAATTGAACCTAAGTACGGAAAGATACGTGGGCACAGAGAGGGAGGGAGGGAGGGAGAGAGAAAGACAGAGGGAGTCGCGTGCGCACGCACACACAGACACACACACGCACAGACATACCAGAGAAAGAGAGAGAGACAGAGATAGACACAGACAAAAAGACAATCGCACTCACAGAGGCACTAGTAGCAAACAGACACCCATTCATTTCTAGACAGGACAGACAGACAGACACTGAACAGGCCTACATCGTAATAATCTCATTATTTTTGTGCGACACAGAAACTCGGTTGCTCCTTCGGCGCTTATTCCGACCACACCACTTATCTTATAACCACACCCAGCCTGTCCCTGTGCTCTCCACAATAGTCAACAAGTTATATATAGAGAGTAAAGTGAAGACTCCTTTCAGGCCTCTGTACGACCACCAGCCAGAGAAGCCCCGCGCTGCTGATGGGCGGGCCACTCCGGCAGCAGTCTTTTCTTTGATTAATAATAATAATAATAATAATAATAATAATAATGTATGGAATTTATATTGCGCTGAATCTTGTAAAGCAACAAATCAAAGCGCTCTGTGATTGAGTTGGTGCATGTTCTGATCCAACAACGGACGCACACAAGACACAGTCTGCCGTGTCCCATACACTGGCAACAGAGTCTTTTTTTAATTTTTCAGCAAACACTGTAACCCCCTCAGTCCTTTGTCATCTGCTTAGCTTCCTTACCGCAATATGCATGCGCGGGGTCAAACGCTGTAGGAATACTTGTAAGCAATCCTCATTTGATGATGATTTCCAACTTTCTCGTGACTACCTGGTATTGCTCTATGTCCTCAATCCAAAAACAAAACAAAACAAGTGCACAGTCCATTTTTTCATGCTTTAAAAAATCTGTGAAAATCACCAACATTTTCCCCCCACTCGCACTCTATAGAAGATACTGCATGACCCCCAAATTAATATCGGTGTGTAGCCAAAGTGCAGTATAAAATCTCTTCTGTCCGACAATGAATACAGATGATGGTGAAAAGCGCACTCTGTATCGCTCGTTAGCTGATGCATTATGCTAATCAAATTAATGTGAGAGAAAAAACATCTTTCGCATTCGTGGAATACCCATGTTTCTCTCTCTTTCATCTGTCTGTCTGCACCCCCCCCCCCCCTCCTCCCCCCTCTCTGTCTCTGTCTCTCTCTGTCTCTGTCTCTCATTTTTGCCCCTCAAAGTGTATTGTGGCCTAAAGCCAATGTACATTAAACAATTTCAGAGTTCTCTCTGTCTCTCCCTCTGTCTCTCTCTCTGTCCCTGTCTCTCTGTCTGTCTGTCTTTCTCTGTCTGTCTCTCCCTCTGTCTGTCTGTCTTCTCTCTCTCTGTCTCTCTCCCCCCCCCCCCCCCCCCCCCCCTTGCTCTCTCTCCTATTCTCTTCTCTTCTCTTCTCTCTCTCTCTCTCTCTCTCTCTCTCTTCTCTCTCTTCTCTCTCTCTCTCTCTCTCTCTCTCTCTCTCTCTCTTCTCTCTCTCTTCTCTCTCTCTCTTCTCTCTCTCTTTCTCTCTTTCTTCTCTCTCTCTCTTCTCTCTCTTCTCTTCTCTCTCTCCTCTCTCTCTCTCTCTCTCTCTCTCTCCTCTCTCTCTTCTCTTCTTCTCCTCTCTCTCTCTCTCTCCTCTCTCTCTCTCTCTCTCTCTCTCTTTCTCTCCTCCTCTCTCTTCTCTTCTCTCTCTCTTTTCTCTCCATTCTCTCATCTCTCTCTCTCTCTCCGATTGACGAACAGTGGAACAGTTGGGATGATGATGAACAGAATAGTTGAAAATAACAAACGAACAAACAAAGAACAAAAAAAATAAACAGCAACACTGAGCAGAGCAGCTCACCTGTTGCTGACAGTTTTTTCCGTCAGTGAAAGATGCACTTAGATGATCGGGAGGAGATGGGCCAAATAGAGCGAACGGTCCTCTGTGTGTGTGTGTGTGTGTGTGTGTGTGTGTGTGTGTGTGTGTTGTGTGGGTTGTTGTGTGTGTGATGTTGTGTGTTGTGGGAGTGTGTGTTGTGTTGTGGGAGTGGTGTGTGTGTGTGTGTGTTGTGGGAGTGTGTGTGTGTGTGTGTGTGTTGTAGGAGTGTGGTTTTTGTGTGTGTGGTGTGTTTGGTGGTGTGTAGTGTGTGGGTGTGTGTGTTGTGTGAGTGGTGTTTTTGGTGTGTGTGTGTGTTTGGTGAGTGTGTGTGGTGTGTGGGAGATGTGAGAGTGAGGAGAGAGGGTGAGTGAGAGAGAAGATGGGTGTGTGTGTTTGTGTATTGTGTGTGTGTGCTTGGTGTGTGTGTGTTGTGTGGTGTGTGTGTGTCTGTTGTGAAAGTGTGTGTGTTGTGTGTGTGAGTGTGTTTGGTGAGTGTGTGTGACAGTACATAACCCCTTTTTTGCGATCTCTCCACTGGCTGCCTGTGCCACAAAGAATAAACTATAATCATTACCTCTTTTACAAATGTCTGCACGAAACAGCACCTCCTACCTCTGTGACTGTCTTCACCTATACACTCCTTCTCGTTCCCTCCGCGCTGCTGCAGATACCTTGTGCCTACGAATACCTAGATTCAACCAATCCACCATCGGCCATCGCTCTTTCTCTATCTCTGGTCCATTAATCTGGAATGACCTCCCTCTCTCTCTTCGCCAAAAGCCTTCTTGTGACACTTTTTAATCCAGCATCAAGACATATTATTTATTTCAAACCTAAGATTGGCCTCTCCTGTTTCATCTCATAGCTTTTCCCTGCCTTGAACAGCCGAAATCCCATCATCCTGTCAAAGTGTATGACCTTTATGTGTGTGTGTGTGTGCACATTTGGACGTGTTAGTACTATTAATTGTTATTGATTGCATGACTGTATAAGAATGTGTTCAGTGCAAGCGCTTTGATTTGTCTCTGCAAGATATAGCGCTATATAAATTCCATGATGATGATGATGATACAAAAAAGCAAGCGAAGTTATGTTTGGCACAAAGCTAGAAAGGATAACGGAATCCAGGCATATTTGTTACAGATTTTGGGTCGTTTTTTCTTCCTTTTGTTTTTGTTTTTCTTTATTCGTTTTTTCTTTCTGTCTTTCTGTTTGTCTGTCTTTCTTTCTTTCTTCCTTTTGGGACTGATGTGTGCTAACTTTGCGAATTGGGTTCATGGTCTCTTTAGCTTCTCCTAACCTCTGTGTCACTTTAAGTAGGCTGAACAGAAAAACAATAAATCGTGCACCTGTGTGTGTCTGTGTCACTGTCCGTGTGAGTGTGTGTCGATGTGTGCTGTAGCGTGTGTATGTGTGTGTTGTATCGTGTGTGTGAGTGTGTCTGTGTGTGTGTTTTCTGTGTGAGAGAGTGTGTGTGTGTATCATGCTAGATCTGAAATATATGGGGGTTTTTAACATTACGTATTTCATCTCAACCTCACCTAACTATATCTGTTCCTGTCTGTGTGATACATATTAATATGCCATGTCTTGCAAAGGTGGTGCCCACCATACCTCAGAACCTCTCTTGAAGACATCCAAGCCTTTTTCTATTTTATTTCGTTCCTCGGCTAGAGCTCCGAGGTTCACCAATAGTGAGAAGGTTTTGCGTATGCCACCGGTTTTGCCCTGCATTAGGTAGCTGCATTCTCGACTTCGGTGACACAGTTGGGGACGGGATAGCCTGGTTGGTTAGAGCGTTCCGCATTCCGCTCGTGATCTGCTGACCCGAGTTCGAATCCCGTTGAAGGAGATATTTTCCTCTGGAGTTAAACATCAGTGCTGACTCCACTCTCCCCAAAAGTCTTTCGGATGAGACTAGAAACAGAGGTCCCTTGCGCGAACGCACGCAGAACATCTTGCGCTCACGTTAAATCCTGTTCGGCTTTTCGTAAGAGTTGGCCATTGTGTGCCGGTGGGAACGGATAACAAAATCTATAAAACTGCGTATACACTGGGACTAGGTATATTTAAAATAATTTTTTTAAAAAGCACGTGACTGCTTATTCCATTATTCTGGAAATAAAAGAATGAAATAAAAAAAATAAAAAAAATTAAACATTCCAATTTTGCCTGGACAGTCTGGAGGAATCTCCCTGTTCTTTCCCATGTTCAACCGTCGTGGGTTCTTTTGACGTGCACAAGTCCGAAAACACACAGGTCCGACTGATTCAGTGCCTCCTACCCGAAAGACTTGATTAGTTCGATTTTCTTGTCAAAGAAAGGACAAGGCTGGGAATCGAACGCAGAACCTCAGAACCTTTTTACTTGTTAGGTAGGCGAACGAAAGTCTTAACTGTCTTCTGCTGCCTTCCTTCTTTACAGACATTTTTGATTCTGGAATGAAATTTTAATGTTTCCCCGTGGGGATGCCAGGGGCCTATCAGTACAAAATAGCATCCTCGCCTTCTGGAAATTCTGTGTTAGAAATTTCCTCTTTTCTATCACTCTCTTTGTTTCTGCCTAGTTCTTTTTCTTCCTGTCACCTCCTCCTTGTCTATGTTCTACCTTCTTGGTATGTTCTCCTGCCTTTCTTTTTCTCCCCCAGAAAGACTTGAAAGATAACAATTCTCTCCCACGCCGAAGTCGGATGCGCTGGGCCTGACTTGTCAGGCGCTTAACGGCAGCGTGACGCATTTTCGCTCATATAACAGAGAACAGTAGTTGCTGTGTGAGCGCTGGACGAAGAAGAAGAAGGAGGAGGAGGAGGAAAAGGTGGAGGAGGATGAAGAAGGAGAGGAGAAGAAGAAGAAGAAGAAAGAGGAGGAGGAAAAGAAGGAGGAGGAGGATGAAGAAGGAGGAGGAGAAGAAGAAGAAAGAGGAGGAGGGAAGAAGGAGAAGAAGAGAAGAAATAACTTTAATGTGGATGTGCAGGTGGACAAAAAACTCACAGTTAGGTTCAATTCCACCCAACACACACACACACACACACACACACACACACACACACACACACACACACACACACACACACACACACACACACACACACACACACACACACACACACTCTCTCTCTCTCTCTTCTCTCTTCTCTCTCTCTCTCTCTCTCTAATATCGTCTAATATCACTTTAAGTGAACAGACGTTAAAATTGAAGACACACATACTCTCTCTCTATCTCTCTGTCTGTCTTCTGTCTGTCTCACTCTCTCTTTCATATAGCCCTAAGGGCAGGGACTGGATGTAAAAAAAAAAAAGTACATGGGTGCTTATTCATTATCCTCGAAATAAAAGAATTGGTCATTGACATTGTCATTGTGTATGTGTGTTTCAGTCATCCTGCCCAGGCTGGCAGCCATGGCCTCTGCCAACAACCAGATGGGCAACGAGACCAAGAAGGCGGACATTGCGCGGCAGCTGTTTGATGCCTACAGTGCCATGTCCTGCTGCTGTATCCTGCCTGTCTGCCTGCCTCTGTCGTCTGCCTGTGTGTGTGTGTGTGTGTGTGTGTGTGTGTTGGGGGTTGTGGGGTGAGGGGAGGTGTGTGTGTGTGTGTGTGTATGTGTTTGAGTGTATGTGTTGGGGGGGGGGGGGGGGGGTAGTTTGGTAGGGGGAGGGATTAGGTTGGTGGGTGCGTGCGTGCGTGTGTCTGTTTGTCTGTTTCTCTTTCACTCTCTCTGTTTCACCTCTTCACAATAGGGGATACCGTGATGAAATCAGTGTACAACATTTCAGCTTAAAACAACTGGTTTGCCACAGTATATTGTTTACCATCTGAACGGCTATGACGTATTCAGTTTACAACGCGGTGCCCGTCCTGGGTTGACCCTTATGGTTGGAACAGGGTGTTGATACAAGGAAGGACAGGAGAGTTGGTTTTATACCTGGTTTTTAATCTGCATAAAGCTGCACAGCTTTAATCTGAGATTTAAAATTTTAGGAGGTGACAGCCCTGATATTACGGCCTCTGTGGTCGGCGGGGCTATAAACAACAGGATTGGATTGAGTTTACACCACACTCAACAGGCCAACTAACTCGTTCCGCATCTAGAGCTCCAAGGTTCACCAGTGGCGAGATGTTTTTTAAACCCATGCAGCCGCTTTAATTTCACTCACCATTAAAGGTAACCCGCATTCTCCATCAGCGCATTCCTACTGCGGGGATATGCAGTAAAATGTGTCTACATGAGTGTAGAGGGGACGGGACGACATAGCCTGGTGGCTAGAGTGATGCGCTCGTGATCTGCTGACCGCGGGTTCGAATCTTTGTTCAGGAGGATTTTTTTTTCCTCTGGAG
>CM054143.1:12431466-12476466 GCA_028751875.1 Rapana venosa | reverse complement strand
AGAGTGGATGCCGAATCAAAACAAGCCAGCGTGTACACAGAGCTGTGTGTTGACAGTGCAGTGAATGTCCCAGCCACACTAGATTCACTTGATTTGCCGTGTGAACCAGCAACAGACAGTAAGATCGGTGTGTCTCCTGAGTTGTCTGATGTGGACGAAGAACAAACAGTTGACTGCACAGTTGAGGGTTTTCATACTGGTATTGTGAAAGAGTATGTGTCCACTCTGACAGACAAACGCGTGCAGCGTCGATTACGAGACAGCAAAACAAACACACAGTTTCTAAAGGTTGTAGTTCAAGATTCAGGCAATCAAACTATTCTGATGTGTGAATCGGATGACATCGCCCTAGAATATTCTTGTAATGGAGATACTGGCGAGGAATCTAAGTGTGTTTTCTGGTATATCAAGCAAGAAGACAGAAACATGTTGCCAGAAGAACGTGTCAGGCTTGCCAGACTTCGTAAAGGGAAGCAGCATCCTAACACACAACACGCAGAGACAGTGGCACGTGCTGAACGGGAATTACATCTTCTTCGGGACCTGATCCGGTTTTACATGGGCTGACTTCGCTGGCTGCAGACTGGAAAAGGAAAGGCTGTTTTGAAAACTGAGACACGGACAATAATGTATCAGATCTAGATGTACATACCATTACTGACATGGTTTCCATGTCACTGTAATCGCGTCGCGTTCGATATCGTTTGTTACCGCGCCGCAGCGCTATATGGCTTGATTGCTAAATAGCAATAAATATTGTTCAGTTCAGTGTTCAGTACTGGGAATAAAATTCAGTGTGACATTACTGGGAATAAAATTTAGTGTGACATTACTGGGAATAAAATTCAGTGTGACATTACTGGGGATAAAATTCAGTGTGACATTACTGGGAATAAAATTTAGTGTGACATTACACAGCAGGTATCAGTGCGGCGGTTATCTTGCGATAGAGAGCACTCGGCATTTCACTTAGCAAAATCGGTATCATTATCATTATCAAGAAAAAGAATAAGTCCAGTGCAAAATCGTGGCTGTAATCCATTATCCAGGTGTTTGTTTGTTTGTTTGTCGTTTTTGTTTTTAGGGTGGTGGTGGTTGTGTTTGTGATGGGCTTTGTTTTGGGTTTTTTTCGGGAGGGGGGGAGGGAGGGGGGGGGATGACAGCACCCCCTCGTAAATGGTAAGGTGACACTTATTCTTTCAAGCTGATATATATATAAAATCAGTGTATAGTTTATCTAGAGAGCTAGTTTTCATTTCAAACGGCCATTTCTTTGGCCCTATCAGGTCTCCATAGCATATGTAAAGCCTTTTGTTTTTCTTTTCTGTCTCTGAAAAAGGAAGAAAAACAATCTCAAGGTGTGTCTCTCTTCCCTTGACCCATAAAAATAATGTCAGAATTTTAATTTACTCTGAAAACTAGTGTTCTTTGTATGTGTGTAACAAGAGATGATTGTTATACGTGGCTTGAATTTAGAATTTGGAAACACTCGATATGTATGTATATGTGTATGTATGTATGTATATGTGTATGTATGTATGTATGTATGTATGTATGTATATATGTATGTATGTATGTATGTATATATATATATATCTTCTCTCTCTGTGCGCGCGCGAGTGTGTGTATGTGTGTGCGAGTGTGTGTGTGCGCGAAGTCGAATTTTCATTTCTAGTCAGCATATTGAATATAAGCATTTGCTTTTATTTCCTCCAAGCCCTCTATCTAGGAACAAAAATAACTGTATGTGTGTGTGCGTGCGTGCGCGCGACCGTGCGTGCGCCTTATCAACGTCTTGTGTGAGTGTATGTGTGTGCATGTGTGTGTATGTGTGTGTAATAATAATAATAATAATAATGTATGGCATTTATATAGCGCTGAATCTTGTAAAGCAACAAATCAAAGCGCTGTGTGTGTGTGTGTGTGTGTGTGTGTGTGTGTGTGTGTGCATGTGTGTGCATGTGTGTGTGTGTGTGTGCATGTGTGTATGTGTGTGCGCATGTGTGTATGTGTGTGTGTATGTGTGTGTGCGCGCGTATGTGTGTGTGCGCGCGCATGCATGTGTGTATATGTGTGTGTGTGCATGTGTGTGTGTATGTGTGTGTGCGCGCGTATGTGTGTGTGTGCGCGCGCATGCATGTGTGTATATGTGTGTGTGTGCATGTGTGTGTGTGTGTGTGCGCTCGCGCGCGTGCATGTGTGTGTGCATGTATGTGTGTGTGTGCGTGTGCGCGCGCTTGCATGTGCATGTGTGTGTGTGTGTTGTGCAGAAGTGGCAGCGTGGTCAGCAGCTCAGCGGAGGACATGAGGGCTCGAGTGATGTCGCGGATCAAGGACACCACCTCCAAAGCCAACATCTCCAACATCTTCAACCGCAAGAAGTGACCTGTGGCCGCGCCGGTTGACCAGCCCACAGACAGACAGACTGACCACAGACAGACAGACTGACCAGCCCACAGACAGACAGGCTGACCAACAGATAGACAGACTGACCGACAGACAGACAGACTGACCGACAGACTGACAGACTGACCAGCCCACAGACAGACAGACTGACCAACAGACAGACTGACCGACAGACAGACAGACTGACCAACAGACAGACAGACTGACCGACAGACTGACAGACTGACCAGCCCACAGACAGACAGACTGACCAACAGACAGACAGACAGACTGACCGACCGACAGACAGACTGACCAACAGACAGACAGACAGACTGACCGACCGACAGACAGACTGACCGACAGACAGACCAACAGACAGACTGACCAACAGACAGACAGACAGACTGACCGACAGACAGACAGACTGACCAACAGACAGACATACTGACCAACAGACAAACAGACTGACTGACTGACAGACATATTGACCAACAGACATACAGACAGACTGACCAACAGACAGACAGACAGACTGACCAACAGACAGACAGACAGACTGACCGTGCAGCACACAGAAGTCAGTGCCTCAAGTGTCCCTTTCTCCGGTCTTCCTCTGCCTGCTACAGTCCTCAAGTCAAGTCAAGTCAAGTCTCAAGTCAAGTCAAGTCTCTTCTCTCACGCTCTCTGGGGCGAGAGGTGCCTGCAATGGTTGTCTGACTGACGGTTTTTTGTTGTTGAGATGTTCGTTCTCAGTACATCAGGATGTTGTTTAAGGGGAAATGTTTATTTTCTGGAGAAATCTATGGCTTCTGAATAATTTTTTTTTAAATCCTTTTTTTTAAATTTTACTCTAGGGGGGAGAACCGTTTATGTAACGTATTTTGTGAAATGTTTATCGTTTCTTTTTGAGAGAGATCTTTTTGCACTCATAAAATTAACTTCTTTATGAATTATCTTGGTTATTGTTGATAATTAGGAGGACATTTCCATACAATTTGTACTTTTTTTAAAGCATTTTTTGTCACATGCTGATATTGTTGGGGTTATTTTTTTCCACCAAGTTTATTTCATTTTTTTGTCATTCGTTTTTTCTTTACTTATTTATCATGGAGCCGGTCAATTGAAGCTTTAAAAAAGATGAGGCCTTCTGTAAGAAAGAGAACAAAAATGCATCATTAGGATAAATATAAGTATATATATATAATCTCAATCCCAAACTGAAGATATTCTATTCAATATTCAGTATAACACCTTTTGGGAAAAGTATAGATTTTAAGGACAGTAGTTAGACTTGAGTGAAAATTACTTTCCTTTATCAAACAGTTTATTTTTTCATAAATCATTAAAAATTCCAGTGCAGAAATTAAAAAAGACAGAAAAAAACCCCTACAGTTTCTGCAATGATGCAGAAACCATGTCCGTAACTGATACATTTGCTCTAAGTGGTTTTAAGGTTGGTTTGAATAATGCTGGTAGAAACGAATTGCTACAGAAAGCAGAAAGACCATGGGGAGTGGAGGAAGCTGGTTGCAAAATCTTCCTTAGTGCCCCCACGGTCGAAGGGACTACGGGATATGTGAGGTGAGGTGGGGTGGTAGAGTAAGGATGAGCAAATGGTTTATAGCCTCTGTGTCATCTGATGCACAGGCATACCAACGTGGGTCTTTCCTCCACTGTACCCAATCTGCACATTACAGATTTTATCCTTTATAACAGAATGTGAGGCTGACTCCAACAACACACATATCCACCAAACATCCATCATTCGTTCTTACTTTGATATTTGTCATTAAAGTGAAAGAAGGCTTTTTTTTAAACAAAAATTGATGCGGTTCTGTAGGATCATGTCAAGAAAAAGGTCATCTAACCAGTCCTGATTTTCATCATGGAGGATACTAATTTTAAAAAAAAATCACATCAAGAAAACTATTGAGGAAGTAAAGTGTACAAAACCATTACCCTTTTCAAATATGAGTGAATACATATCCTTTCAAATTTTAGATGTGTAAGAATTTAACACCTTTTTTTTTAAAATGAAGAAGTGAGAAAACAAAATTCATGTCAACATACTTAAACCCCATTATAAAATGAAATGAAAATTTGACAACACAGACTGAATATTGAAATAAAACAAACCCAACCCATGTAGACATTAAGTGTATGACTTGACTACCAGTTACCTGTTGTCAGATCAGGTACAATTTTTATGTATTAAGCAACAGAAGTGGAGTGGGCTGCATGGCTCGTAAGCATGCCAGAATGTGTGTGCCTTCGACAACTTTGGCCCATATATATAACAGAAAGCAATAAATCAAACGTTGTTTAAAAATAAACTAGACCGCCTCTGTCCACAAATAGAGTTTGGAAAAGTTTTAAAGGTGAATGCACAATGCTCTTTGGCACCGACAGAATTTTAACAGAAAGTTTTGAAGTCAAGTCAAGTCAAGTCAAATTTTTATTTCCAGGTGGTACATTGAATAAGCAATGCATTTGCTTTTTTTCATTAGAATGCCTGATGTATTGTGTATCTCGAATTTCAAGGGATTTTAAGGTTGCATTACCAGCATAGTCAGCTGCCACCATATTTGATCCCATAGAAATTAGAGTTTGACTTATAGGTCCTGTTTGTTTATAAACTGTATATGAACAGCAGTTACAAAAAAATATCTTTGTGGTGAAAACACTGTAACTTTTCCTTAGTGTAGTGTAGATGATCTATATACAAAGTAGTAATCGTCACAGTGAAGATGGATACTCTGTAGTCTGTATAGTAAAAAGAAAAACAATACTCCAGAGCTATGTGCATCAACTGTAGACAGTCACATACATAATCATAATGAACTTGTGTGCTTGATCTCAAGAGTACCACCACAGGCAAGTGTTGAATATTGGTAGATTGTTAGTGAGCGCCATGGTCTGGCTTATGAGGTTTGACAAAAACCGACATGAAATTTTGCCGAAAGCAGCGTTTCTTTTTGTTATAGCTTTTGTGTCTTGTTTTTTTTTGTTTTTGTTTGTGCCTGCTTTGTTGGGTTGGTTTGGGTAGGTTGCTATTGGTGGGGGTCTTTTTGGGTTTGCTTGTTTGGTTGGTTTTTTTTGGGTTTTTTTTTTTGGAGGGGGGGGGTTTGCAACAGTTTCACTTACATAGCTGCTTTTTTGTAAATTCATGTCCTGTCTGATCCGGAGTCAGGTTGTTGTAATTTTAAAAGCATGTTAACCTTCTTTTGATGAATGTATCCCCATCTCCTACTCACCCACAGAAATATTCATTGCTCTTTGTGATCCAGTAATTATGGCGTTAGATCCTCTCCCCAACATTCCAATGTGACATTTTCCCTTTTAGACAAAAAAATCATTCAGCTGTATTTCACTGTAAAACCTCAATGGGAAGAGGGGGGGAAAAAGAAGATAAATGTCTTGTCTGGTCTAAGTAATATTTCAAGTTTTTGTTAGTCAATTCTTTTCAGCCTAGTCAAATTGTATTCATCAGTTACAGACTGGAGGTTGGTTCATTAAACTCTACTTTTGATACAGTAGGAAACTTTTCTCTTTTTTAAATTAATTTATTTCATTAAAAAAAAAAAAATTTGTTGGAAACTTTTAAGTTTTCACAACACTGTGAATGTAACACATCCACAATGAATAATACTTATACTACTACTAATAATATAATCATCTTCATCATCATTATCATAAATGGAAGTTATATAGTGCTATATCTTGTAAAAACAAACCAAAAGGCTTGCATTCAACCTATTCTAACACATACATACAACCCATAACAATTAACAGTGTTTACAAATTCAAATGCACACACACACACACACACACACACACACTCACGAATATGTAGGGTAGGGTGCTACATCAGTCAACCTTTTCATGTGGTCTGAAGTTGAACTTTTCAAGAGCATTAAAATGGATAGCAGCCCTGATGTAGCTTTCATGGTGGGCAGGGCTATAAAGAACACAGAATGTGTTGAACAAGGGAAGAGAGCAGGAGCCAAGCCTGGACATAATTGCTGTGCAATACTTTTTTTTTCACCTTTGTATCATTGCAAAATAACCCAAACTATACAGTAATGCTGTAGCTTTGATCTCTATCTTACGCAGTTTTATCATCGTAATACACGTCTTGCTACCTCTCGAGAGAAACATATCAAAAAACAGCTGCATGCGTTACAATACTAACAAGTCTGGAAACCAGTTTCCTCTGTATAAAAATGATGATATATAATGACCAGGCTGAGTTAGTCTGTGAAATCATTTTTCATCCTCAGTAAATACCTTTATTCTGGCAAGTAAGGGTTGGATTTTTTTTTCCTATTTAGTCCACAATATGCACATATTTTTTATGTTCCTTCTGTCTCCACAGCAAATGGTTTGGATTTTTTACCCCCTACTAGTCCACAATATGCACATATTCTCCATCTATCTCCAAAGCAAATGGTTTTCAGAATATTCTGTCACAGAAAAGTTGCGGAGCATTAGACTGGGTAAGATGGACTGTGTGGTTCTGTCTGGCTGCTTTTGCATTCATTCTCCATGTAACATTACCATCCAATTCCCTCCCCCCCCCCCCCCCCCCCCCCCCCCCCCCCCCCCCCCCCTCCTTATTGTGTGTGCTTATATGATTGATTTTGGTGATCATGACTTTGTTTCTGTACTTGTAGCCATGCTTGTATCCCATAGTTAGAGGAATAGTTTTGTTATAGAAGTAGGTTGGTGTGACTAGTATTATATTTTAAGATGGTTGTTTGATAATTTTATGTCATATTACAATCACTTGATTGTAGTACACAGTGGTAGATGTTCGCTAGAATTTTGACCCGGTTGCTTTTTGTGATCAGCACATGCACATCATGTATTGATAAATTAATCAGTTTAGGCACCAACTGTGCTGGGATCAATAACAATAATAATAATAATAATTATAAAGGCACTTCCCTCAGTATTACTGAGGCATTTCAATCCATTTGCAATGTGAACACAGCAACAAACCAGTCCTAGAACTCTGGTTAGTTTACACATTATGCTGCCAGTTGATATGTTCAGATGTAATATAACCTTGAGGGTGTTCACTATAAATTGAGTAATATGTACAACACATGCCAATTTCCTTAGGCATTATTTCCAGAGCGGGAATTTTTAGATGAAAACTGGATGTAAGAAAATTGAAACTGCTTTTGGACTAGCAGTAAAAATCCATCAGCAGTGTGTACACACATAGTGACCAGATTGCAACAAAGATTGATTGGCTTGGTACTCCCAACAGCAAAAGAAATTTACATATTAGACAGTGTAGTGCCTATCTCGGTATCTTAAACCAAAGCACCGTTCACAGAATGAGGACTCTGCATTCAGGGTATAGAAGTGGCAAGATCCTTAGATAGAAAGAATAGGTCAAAAGAAATTTAGAAATAAAATAGATCATCCGTAAGAAAAGAAAATCAAAGATAACTTCAAATGTTGGTGCCAATTATTAAAGGAAATTAACCAAACCAAAACCAAACCAGCAGATATGAAACAGGTTGATTTCACAAGGTGAACTATCAACTTTGTGAATGGATGACAAAATTTACAAAACTGCATACACCCAGGGACTGGATATAAAAGAGCACATGAGTGCTTATTCCATTTATCCTAAAAATGAAAGAATAAAATTTTGGGGGGAAATGTTTGTTGCATCCCATTTTTGCAGTCAATGGTACTTGTGAACACACATTTTTATATATTTTTTCATAAAAAGCAAGGGGTAGGCTTTGTAGCCCAACACTTTTTGATAGTGTATTTTCCTATAAATAACCTGTGTATAATTATGTGGATAGAAACATGACAAGCTCATGAAGGTTAGTGCTGGACTATAGAGTACATACATATCCAAAACAGTGGCCACACTTGACCGATTTCAAGATTGTGAGTATGAAGTGTTTGTGAAAAGGATCATTCCATTTTTTTGCTTGATAAAAATGTTACCAAGTTGCTTTTTGTCTGCAACTGTACTGAGTTGTAAATTTCCCATTTCTTTGTATCATAATCACTGGCTGGAGTGACGAGTTCTGTTGGTTTAGGTGTGTGATAATCTTGATTCCGCTGTATGTGAATGATGTAACCAATGCTGGTGAAGGATATTTACTACATTGTGCATAATTATCATTCAGGATCTCCAGAATTGTGTGTAGCTTTAGTGCTGGGTTTTTCTTCATCATTTGTTGGTTCTTTTTTCCACGGTTTTTGTTGTTGCTTTGATTGTTTTTCTCCACATATTTTGCCCCTTTGTTTGGTACAATGTGGTTTAGTTAGGGTATCAATTCCTTGAGTAATGTTTGTGAATTATTTTTTTTTTAGTAAAATATTTTTCTTCTATAAGTGTTTACTGATATTGTCATTAAGAACATAATTGACAAATATAGAGTTCATAAACAGTTAATCCACTTTCAAGTATATTTGAAGATCAGCAGATGCTTCTTATGGGGACGGGATAGCTCAGTGAGAGCACTCGCTTTCCCCCAGCCAAGGTTAAGCAGCATCGAGCCTGGTTACCAGTTGGATGGGTGACTGCGCGCCTTGGCTTCAGTACAGTCACCCAGCTGTAAATGGGTACCTGCCTCTTCAGGGTCAGGGAAGGTAAAGCAGTTAGGGAAATGAGATGGGCGCCGCCCTCAATATGCTGGCCCCTAGAGAAGTGAGGCCTCTGATGCCTCGTTCCCCTACGACCTTATAGGTTATGGAAGTTTGCAGAACATTTTGTGAATTCTGACTTGATGCCTGCAGTTACAGGCAACATCTGTCAACTTTCATCTCACCTGTATGATGATAGAGAACTGAATTGTATTGAAATGGGAGTTTGTGTGGGCATGAATGAGGGCGAGAACAACTTGAAAGCCAGACGTGCATAATTTTGTGAACATCTGGGTTTTTGTTTCCTGAGTGAGATGTCCCAGTGATCCTGAACATGGCAGCTCCACAGGGTTCACGCTGTGAATGACATGGCAGATGTTGCAATCACTGCTAACCCTTTAGGAGTGTTAGGAGGTTGGGATGCATGCTAACGTCATCTCCACTTTGGTGTATGAGCACGTTTTGAAAACGGCACATGATCATTTCAAGCAGTTTGCAACAGTTTGTGAAGTGTGTCACTGATTTTACGTTTTCAACTAACTGCCAGGTTCAGTTGTGCAATTCCTGACATAGGTGTCTAACAAGAGGAAGAAAAAAAAGTTGTGCTTACTGGCTTCATTCTTGTAATTCTTTCTAATGAGGATTTTTTTTGGGGTGGTGTGTGTGTATAAAAATTAGTGGCATTTTTTGTACTTGCGATTCTTGTTTTCTTTCCTCAATGGGCACACGAAAAACAAGAGCTTGCATCCTGATAAAAAAAATCTTGTCCTTAGAATATTTCATGAATGCAAAAAGTTTTCATGTATGCCATTTAATAGAATGGGGTTAAATTTCTGAATTGTCAGGCTGGCTTTGATATGAATTTGTGGTGTATACAGTGTAACGGTTCATCTTTGTTCCCTGATCTATCAATCATCTGTGTTATGCGCAAGCTGTGTATATTGCAAGGCTTTAATGGACATGTACAGATTATGGCAACTGGTGGTTTTTCAATACTTTTTCCCCCCCTGTCACAAGGTGATTTTTGGGTCACAATTATTGTGTTTGAGGTCTTTGTCTTGAGAATTCCAATATTTCAAAGTGATGATGATATGCAAAGTAAATTTCTGCTTATTTTTGGTGAAACTTATGTATCTGAAAGGTGGTTTTGTGAAGCTTGATTATATAATTAATACTGGTCGTGTTTATGCTAACTTGTGATTTTTATATCTATGTATATGTACAGGTCAATTCAGTTCAAAGAGTAGATAATAACCTCTGGTGTGCAGTGAATATTTCTTTCAGAATCATTGTAAATGAAACTCGCAGTAATTTTGTTTACATCCCTTTCCCCGATACAGTTTTTATTTGGATATAAAGATAACTTTAAGTATGAGTAACTACTGATTATATGATACAATTACCAACAATATATATATATATATATATATATATACAGATGTTTTATTTTTTTAGAAATTCCTTATTTCAAATTTATCCACTTACAGGAAGGTGTGTGTAAACACTGTGGGCAGAAGCCTGTATTTTCTTTCTTTCTTGTGTCATTTTAAAGACAACCTAGAACCCGGCATCAATGCTTTTTAACAAAAACCCGCACACATAACACACACACACAAATCTGTAGTTCACACTTCCAGAAGCCCAACACCAGTACACATATTTGACTGTACATGTTCATAATATGAGGTAAATTAAATTTGCGATGTGTGGAGTTGCAGCAGTGATAAGTACTTATACCCATGACCCCTGTTGTGTAACATTCATGACCTTTTGTGGAGAAAAAAAATTGTGCGGTTGTAATGGTTGAACAGAGCTTGTTACAAGCATTTTGGTTTTCAATTTATCATAGCTAGATTGTAAGTTTTCCCCACTTATGAAATCATGTAGATTTTGGGAGAGATGATTAACATTTTTGCATTTGTGACGAAAAATTTTCAACTTTTTTTTCCATGTAATTTTATCCCATTTAAGAAATCATGTAGGTGCTTAAACTGTAGATTTTTGGGGGGGGGGGGGGGGGGGGGGTAGATTGGTCCAACATTTTTGCATTTGTGACTGAAAATTTTCAACTTTTTTTCTCTCTGTAAGTTGGAACAACTACGGCTTTACTGGTTCCATGTTGTGAAGCAGGAAATTGCTCATGCGAATGATGTGTGTGTGTGTGTGTGTACAGTAGAAGAAAAAAATAATTATCATCAATTGTATGCCGTTTAAAAATCTGTACACCGTCCATTATTCCAGTACATGCCTTGTTGTCGTTGTTCTTAGAAGTCCGCTGTAGGTGTAAAGTCTTTGTGTACAGTCAACCAGCGCATTTCTTGATCCATTCTGTTTCAGAACTGCCAGCAACCTCATCCCTGGAGCATTTACTGTCCTCATGTCTCTAATACTGTATTCTCTATTTTTCTGAGTCCAAATTGGGAGGGAGGGAGGTTTTGTGCATGCAACAGAACATTTAAAAAAACCCATTTGGAACAGTCTTTTGTTCTGTTCAGTATCTGTGGCTGGTGTAGATGGTGTGGGTACACTCTGACCCAGGCCTGGTGTGGCAGGTGTAGGTAGATGGTGTGGGTACACACTGACCCAGGCCTGGTGTGGCAGGTGTAGATGGTGTGGGTACACTCTGACCCAGGCCTGGTGTGGCAGGTGTAGATGGTGTGGGTGCACACTGACCCAGGCCTAATGTGAGTTGGTGGTGGGTTTTTTTTTTTAAAAGAAGGCAAATGAAGATAGTGGAATCAAAATGATAATTATGTAAGCAAATTTCAAAGTAGTTTGTGTTTTTCTCTATTTACTCACTCGTATGTCCACACTACTAAAAAGAACGTTGTTTTTGAGGCAGAGCCCTGGCCGGTACAGTCTTTGTGGTCCTCCACTGGGGCATTAGCTCAATGAACGAACAACTGTTATTTTTTGGATGTGGACCGTCTGGTTGTTTACTTCTGGGTAGTGAGTGATGATCCACTACTGATGGGCCTTTCAGTGTATTTTTTGTCAGTGTCACACAGTGTATTTGTCACCATGTATTTTTGAAAGGACAGCAAAGTATTTAGTAATGGTGGTCTTTCCAACCCCTTCGCAACAAGAAACTGCAGTGAGTAGATTTTTTTTTTTTTTTTTTTTACAAGCGAGTGGATGGTTAGGTTAGAGGAGTATTTCAGAAGAGGCAATCTGAGGAGGAAGTGGGAGGGGGGAGGTTTCATCCCATGCACAAATTGGGTGGGGGGTGGGGGGGGGTGAGGTTTCTTCCCTTGCACAAACAGTCCAGGGGAAGGAAGTACTCCAATGTGAGCAGAGCAAAGGTATAGCCACCATGGTGATTGCCCTTTACATTTCTGACGTCTGTAGTAGAGGTCTTCTTGCGATTACCCCTGCATCCTCCTTTGGGGGAGAGAATTGTGTCTGTTTCTGTTAGTGATGATGAGATTCAGTGCTACATAAATTCCATATATTATTATTATTATTATTATATCCAACACCCAGAAAGAAGCATGTTTTTGTGGAGTTTTGGTGATTGTTAGACTATAGTGTTGAAAAGAACTGACGAGTGTAAAGCTGTTTAAAAGAATGGACTAGTGTAAAGCTGTTTAAAAGAACGGACTAGTGTAAAGCTGGCATGCCTCAAACTTCCATGTTCTAGATCCTGTTTGTACCTCCCCATTGTTAAAGTCCCCAAAATATTTTTGAAAGGTGGAATAGCATATCAGGTACCTCAATTTACAAGATTCAGCGCTATATAAATACCATTGTTATTATTATTTGAGATACTGCTGTTTTCCCCTCTTGGTAAAAAATGCCCGATATTTTTTTTTCAAGATGGAATAGCATGTGTTCGAGATACTGATGTTCCTATACATGATAAAGTAATTTGATTTTCAAGACACTGTTGTTCTTCCATATGATTAATAATGACACGGGTGATTTAGAATTAGGATGACAATTTCAGTCTCATCCAGTTCTGGGTAGGCTTAAGTGTTGTGAACAGTAAGTGGAAGTTCACAGCAGTAGGAGAAGGTTATATTTCAAATTGCCCATCAACCCCATTGCATGGTGTGTTTTTTCCCCCCTCAGTGCTGCTAGTTATTATGCTACAACTCTTTTCCCACTCCATCCCATCTAGGCTTGGTATATCTCCTCTTTAACTGCCCTCCTTTATTCAAAAGAAGAGCAACTGTCTCTCTTCAAGGAGAGCTGCCTAAATAGAGAGAAAAAATATAGTATAGTATAGTACTTTACTGTACAATACTATAAAGTTCTGTACTGTATACACTATACTTATACAGTGTAAACCGTTTGCCCACCATTGAGGTAGACACATTCCATCTTCAGGGATGGTGTCTAAACATGGCACCGGTGTATATGCATTTTTCTTTTACATTCCTACTGGTTTTTATGTGTGCGCAAGATGTTCTGCATGTGTTTGTGTATGTGGGGCCTTGGTTTACAGTCAGTACTGATGTTAACTCCAGGAGAAATTTTTAAAATTTTGTTGTGTTTTAAAATTTTGTTGTATTTTTATAACTGTTTACCTTTGACTGAGGTGTGATTATTTTGGCAAGTAATGATGTCTAGCAACAGCGCTGCATTCAGTGTTGCGCTGGATTGAATAGCACAGGGTGTGTTTTTTTCACTGCAGATGTTTCTGCATGTAATTTAGGCTGCTACTGCCCTCTCCCCCAGTTTTTGTGAATGTTTGCAAATCTGTGAGGTGTGACTGTTGCTTTGGCTGGTAGCCATGTGGAGCAGCAGTGCTCTGTTGCATTCTCTGTTGCATAGCACTTTTTGTTCGCAGGAGATATTTCAGTCTGCTGCTGTGAGTAGCAGTAGTGTAGTGTGGTGTGGTGTAGCATAGTGTAGTGTAGTGAAGTGTAGTGTGTATAGTGTAGTGTAGTGTAGCATAGTGTAGTGCATAGCGTAGTGTGTATAGTGTAGTGCATAGTGTAGTGTATATAGTGTAGTGTAGTGCATAGTGTAGTGTAGTGCGTAGTGTAGTGCATAGTGTAGTGTAGTGCATAGTGCATTGTATAGTGTAGGGTGTAGTGCATAGTGCAGTGCATAGTATAGTGTTGTGTATAGTGTAGTGTAGTGCAGTGTTGTGTAGTGTATAGTGTAATGTATAGTGCAGAGTAGTGTAGTGGAGTATAGTATAGTACAGTATAGTACGGTACTACTATACAATACTATGCTATACTATTTTACTACACTACACTCTACTCTAGTGCACTCTACACTACACACTATACTTCACTACACTACACAACACTACACTACACACCGCACTACACAACACACTATGCACTACACTACACTACACTAAGCTACACCACACACTACACTACGCTACACCACACTACATTACACAACACTACACACCGCACTACACACACTACGCTATACACTACACTATGCTACACTACACTATACACACAACACTACACTACACACACTACGCTATACACTACACTATGCTACACTACACTACACTATACACACAACACTACACACTACACTACACACTACGCTATACACTACACTATGCTACACCACACCACACTACACTACTGCTACTCACAGCAGCAGACTGAAATATCTGCTGGGAACAAAAAGTGCTGTGCAACAGAGAATGCAGCAGAGCACTGCTGCTCCACATGGCTACCAGCCAAAGCAACAGTCACACCTCACAGATTTGCAAACATTCACAAAAACTGGGGGAGAGGGCAGTAGCAGCCTACATTACAGGCAGAAACATCTGCTGTTAATAAAAACAACAACCCTGTGCTATTCAATCCAGCGTAACACTGAATGCAGCACTGTTGCTAGACATCATTACCTGCCAAAATAATCACACCTCAGTCATTGGTAATCATTTATAAAAAATAACAAAGTTTTAAAAACTATCAATGGTAAACATTTATAAAAAAGAACAATTTAAAAAAAAAACTGTTTTCCCTGGAGTAACTGTAAACTGACTGTAAATGAAGGTCCCCATGTACACAAACACATGCAGAACCTCTTGCGCACACATTAAAAACCAGCAAGGAAATGATGACTAGATGTAAAAGAAAAATTGCATACACACTGGTGTCATGTTTAGACACCATCCCTATAAAATCAGAATGAGTCTACCGTTATTGTGGGTTGCATTACCCAAAAGGCAATAAAATGCAGCACTGTTGCTCGGCATGGCTTGCCTGCTAAAACAAACAAGCATCAGAGATTTGTACCATTTTTTTCAGACTGAACTAAGTATATTCAAGGGACATATGGATCTCTCTCTCCCCTACAGGCTCTGCCAGCTTGACGCTAGTCGGTAAGTGGAAAAAAATGATGTGTTGATCTGTATAGGAGGGATTCACAAGGTAGATTTGTGGGCGAGTGATTATACTGAACAGAGAGTGAAACTGCCACTACTAACGTTGTGATTTGTCTTTTAACTTCATGTCCAAGCGCAGAAAGTAATAATAAACCTTGTACTGATTCCCTGTGATATTTTGAGTGCTGTTCTTGCTGCTGCTGGGTGTGTGTGTGCGTGCATGCCTGTGTGAGTCAAGACTGTGTTAAAAAGAAAATAAGAGATTTTTACAATGGTACTCCACAAAAAGGTACAATATTTTTCATCACCTGACCAAAAACCATTCCACACACAAATGTTTTAACCGTTCCCTCTCATTTCATGTTATCAAGTTACAATCATAGCAGATCATTAATCAACACAGAAAATATCACACAGGCAAAAAGTCAGCCATGAACACAGTAAGCCAGATAATCATTGCAAGGCTTTCCACAGCAGCTGTACCAGGAGCACAAAATCACATTCAGCTTTACAGAATTCATCAACATGATCGATCGTTACATCATTTTAGCTTTACAGAATTCATCAACATGATCGATTGTTACATCATTTTAGCTTTGCAGATTTCATCAACATGATCTTCACACCAATATGGTCCCAATGCAATCATATGTAGAGAATTCCATTGCAAATATAATTAAAATATCAATAGTCATGCAAACCCAGATACCCATGTTTTATCTTCAAGCACACACACCTAAAAAAGCCAATGTAGTAATCACTAAAAAAAATTTTTCTTTTAAATACATACCACATACAACACTGGATCAAACGGAAACCACCATATGAAACCGACATTTTTAAAGCCACCTGTTCATGCAGTCAAACATCCTGAGATCAAAGCTATTCACAGTGAAAGACCGCATGTAACTTATTGCAGCTTGTAACTCTTTACTTTCACCACCACTGCCATCATAAGCAACGAAAGGAGGTATCGGGCATGTTCTGCTGCTTGCAAACTGTCTTAATTCTGTACACCACATTGAACAATCTGAAGTATCAGGGGGAAGGCTACAGGAGAGTGTAGCAGAACTCAGCAGAGGCTCTCAGACAGAGAGAGAGGTGGCGAACCCTGGTGGCATTGCGTGGAGCTCCTACTGACGAGAGCGGTGATGGGGAGAGTTGAGTTGATATTTCACAAGCATGCTGACTACAAAAGCTGGACTGCAAGTAGCCAGCTGTACAGCCACCCACAGGGGACCCTCGCACACACACACACACACACACACACAGCTTCTTCACACTGACATGCCCAGCCATCAATTACACCTGAGCCCAAGATTGCAACTGCCCAAAGCAGATATCAGGCAGAAAAGGTTTTAAAATATGAAACATAATGATAATAAAGCTAGGATATAGATATATATATATACCCTTTTGCATGGCATTCATATCTCCTCATTTTCTTGAACTTGATATATTACAGCACTATCTGAATACACACTGACAATCATAAGGGTCACACAAATCCTGTTGTTTACAGCCCCGCCGACCACAGAGACCATACCAGGGCTGTCACCTCGTCAACTTTTAGATCTCAGATGAAAACAAAACATCTATGTACAGACTAAAGCAGGGTACAAAACCAACTCTCCTGTCGTTCCTTGTATCAACGCCCTGGTCAACCATAAGGGTCATTCTAGGACAGGCACCGCGCTGTAGGAACACCCCCCCCTCCCATCAACCACACATAGAATGAGATAAAACCAAACTAGAATCCTTAACACAACCTTGTTCTAAGTGACCAACTGTAACACATCCACTCATATCAGATGGAAAAAGCCCGATTCTCTCAGGAAGTTAAAAATAGTGTCTGGTGGAACATCACAAAAAAGGATCTTTAGGGAGCCTGCAGTAAAATGTTTGTGCCTAATATCCTCTCACCAGACACAAATCTTCACACTGACATGCCCAGCCATCAATTACACCTGAGCTGCAACTGCTCAAAGCAGATATCAGGCAGAACAGTTTTAAAAAATAAAACATAATGATAAAGTTTGGATACACTACCCTTGTGCACGGCATCATATCCCCTCATTTTCTTGAAGAGATATAATTATTACAGCACTATCCGAATACACTGTCAATCATAAGGGTCACACAAATCATGCCAACAGTTTCGAATTTGTCAGTTACCCACTACCTAAGTTAAGCTAAGGACAGCTGCCCCAATTGTAGCATAATACATCTGAGCAAGCCTTCCCAAGGTATGTGTGATCACATTAAAAAAAAGCCAGAATCTGAAAATCAAAAAATTAAATCTTGCGTTATGGCAACAGCTCAAACCCAGCTTACCCCAAGTTTTCATAGTTTTCTTCCCAGGCACAAAGAAAACCTGAAGGAATGTGTGTATCACATGAAATTTTAACATTTACCAATAATTCCAAAAGGTATCTCTCTTCTATATGTAACAAACCCAACGTAAATCTTAATATATATTTTTTTTAAAAAGCTGCATCTAGTTACTTCACAGGTTAAAAAAAAAAAAAGGCACCACTCTGAATAAACAGAATACCTGCGGTAAAAATAACAGACTTATGATATGACGATGCCATTCTTTGCAAAATAATATCTTCATTACATCTTATGATCTATTCATATTTTTTTCTTATTCTTTCATCTCAACCAGCCACCAGGTCCGTATCAGCCTAACATCAGGCACGGGAAACTTACATTCGTGATCTCTTCAAAGTCTATAAGGTAAAGAACAAGACATCAAGTTATTTGAACAGAAATTCTGAACACCAGCTGAACACCATAGAGGATTGTCAGAAGAGTACAAATCGTGTGCAATCTATTTCGTGGAAGTCTTCCATGTCTGAAATGTCTCAAATAATTGCTTATTACATATGGAACATGTTCATTAACCTGTGTATGATCATCGCTATTTTCTTAACAAAATCAATTTCCCCGGAGGTTTATTTTTTTCCCCCCTGAAAACAAACTACAAATTCCATGCATTCTTCTCTATGAAATCAGACTTCCCCTTATGCCTTGGTGTTGGTGCTGGCCCAAACTATTTACTGTAAGCTACTTGTGAGTGATCTCTGATTCATATTCTTTTCCAACCATGCAGTCAAAATCCATTTGACATTTTTACTTGCTCACTAACTGCTCGAATGGCAAGACCGGATCAACCAGAGTGTTTCTGAACTGCCATAATACACACACGAAAATGTATTCCAGGCAGACATCATGGAACTGCACATACTTAAAGGTACTTGAGGTAATCTACCACCTAAAATATTTAATTCTCAAAGAATAAGTTCAACTCTACAGATCATTCTGCAATACATCATGATCTATCACTCTCGATTCTTGTAAAGAGATATATACGTTTTTCAAAAATAGAAATCATATTCCTTAAGTGTGCTTTTTTTTTTTAAACTTGAAAATTTTGGTTTATTTACACTTACGTCCAGTTAAAGTACATAATTTTTCATTATATTTGACACATAATTTACACTTTCTATTCAGTCAGCTATTGTCAGCTATTTAGATATTATCACATGATTTTGAAAGTGGTACAGAGCAAGAAACATTTCACATAAAACAATATATTAAAAATCTTCAACAATCAAGCGACCAACAAAGAAATAACAAAGGAGAAACCAGTGCCATCTGTACCACCAAACAACAACAACAACAGCAATAACAGTATTTCAAGCATGCAGCGATCACAGGGCAATCGGATATTTAAGCATAAAGCTAGAACTGAACAATAAATCTTGAAATGCTGTTCAGGATTTCTTAAAATCCATGCCAAAAAAATAACTGTTATTACGCCACCACCATAGCTTAGATTATCTTCTCTTCCACAACTGAGTTATAGATGTGTTTTTAACATGTGTGTGGAAGATAGCATGCATGCATTCACAGACAATACTTCAAATTATAGTCTCATCTGAAGACCTTTCTAGGGAAATGGAATTCATACCAATGCTAATCCCCAGAGTTGGAATGTGGCCCACTTTAAATGGTCGCAGTATAATATATGCAAAAATCTCATTATTGGTGAATCTTAGACCTCTAGCCAAGGACATAATAAATTTTAAAAAACCATCAAAAAATCCCCAATGTTAGCTCCAAGGGAAAAAATCCCTTCAAGGAGCACCTCAGAAGAGACTCCTATTCCTAACTCCCTTCTCATAAAAGCACTATACTCAATGACCACACCAGAAAACAGCTGGCGAATAGGGAGCTCAATTTTTAACTTAAGTCTTCTATATATATCAATTTCCATTTAAAAAAACCAACCCACAACACACATGTTGCAACAAATACAACTTCCAAACAACAAAAAATGTAAACATAACTGCCAGAAGACCAGAGATCCACGATTTGAATTCCGTTAAAAAGTCAACGCCAGAACAAAGCTCAGAATGTTTGATAATGACTGCGTCTGTAACGTAAACTCATGAACAGGTTTTCCGCTTCTCTCTGAACACTGTGACTTGGTGGCCAAGTGGTTTTCAACGCAGTCTGAGACAGAGATCTGGGGTTCGGGTCCCAAGAAAAGACACCCTCTTCCGTCCCATTTCACCAGACCTCGAGTAACGGTTTGGGTGTTGCTATTTCACTTCATAAACTTGATGCACAGTGCACATTAAAGAGCCTGTGGCAACAGCAAAGGTGTCCCTGGCAAACTCCCACATTAAAAATTGACCAGAATGGATAAGAGTAAAGCTACATTAGTGATGACATACTCAGTGGAGAATGGCCTGAATTGCACACACGAACACCTGTCGTCATAAGAAAATAAGCAATAATACAAAACAAGCTTATCTGTATTGATAAATGACTGATTGTGCAAATTAATCTAAAGTCCAAAACTAATAAAATCTCTGCTAAAAATGAGAAGCATGTTGATAATTTTCATATTTCAATAACTGATTGTTTTCAATTTCAACTGATATGACTGACAAGATTATCCAAAAGTACCCATAGGTACAGTCAAACAACATTCAAAGAAAGAAATAATGGAGGTAAAACATTACTCACTGCCATTCATGTCACTGACGATAGTGGTTTTTATAATGTACGATTCGCTGGCTATTCACTTTATGTGTGTGTGTGTGTGTGTGTGAGTGTGTTTGTGTTTGTGTGTGTGTTCACACATGCATGTATCCCTGGGCATGGTAAGAGTAGGTTAAAAAAACAACCCAGAAAAAAGATAAAGCTGTTCCCATAACCTACATGGTCATTAGGGAGCGAATGTCACAGACCTCAGCTTCTCCAGAGTCCAGCACTGGTACACCTGCATATTATATATATTTATATAATATATATTTTATATATATATATATATTATATATATATATATATATATATATATATATCTTTTTTCTAGGTTTGACATAAAGTGGGGGGGGGGAGGGGTAGTCTTAATTAAAGAGTTGCATTGGTGGATTTTGTTTTTAGGTAGAACCCTAATCTGTATGAAAAATGACCGTATCTTCTTGAAACTATAGCCTAGCCCTCAACAGTCTCTTATATAAGAGAGACAACTCTGCATAGGAGCATATGACCATGAGTTCCTTCCCATTTTATCCATCCGTGCTATTCTGGCCGAAAACGTCTTCTGTTTTAAAACCATACCCTTCAGTTTACACAGGAACTATTACATACAGCATTCAAAGTCAAGAAAACCACAATAACCGATTACCAAAATAACAACACAACTTTGTTGGTGGACAACAGGAATTCCACGCCTCTCTAATCATTCTAACAAATCAAGCTGTCAGTTTCCCCCAGCTTTCAGCTGCTATCCACTCCATCCTAGTTGATGCTAACTGTCACACAGCAGAAACTGACCGCACTTGGACTTGGTAAAAGGGAGGGGCTAATTAAGTACTGGGCCCTGGACCCTTGACCGCCGAGTTATGCTAGATGTGCGCGCTGTGGACTGACTCGACTCATCACTCGACTCTTTCAGGGATGATTCAGGCACTGCGCAGATTTGTTTTTCTGGCAGTGTGTCATGGGAAAGCTGAACTTGGCAGAAACCCGTTCCTCTCCAAATAGCTGGGTGCATGCTGGGTATGTATCATTATGCCAACCATACCACCGGCTATAGCTTTTCAATCGTAGCAGTGTGGTGAAAAATATGGCGTTTTCTTTAGTAGCAGACGATTCATCTGACTAAGGAGACGATGAATTGAATGTTATTGTCTTGGAAGTAGACAAATTTGAATGATAATTGTTAAGTGAGTCCGATATTAAACGCTTACGAGGAAGAGGAGGAAGGAAATGCTGCAGTCAGGGAGAAGAGTGAGCCATAAAATAACGTGCTACACGGTACATTCCTGACCTGTGCTACACACACGACTGTGGAGAAATTTGACCTCCTGACCGGTCTGCGGCATTGACACCTGAAAACATGACACCTTTTGACTATCTCACTATTTCCACACTTTTCATTTGAAACTGCAATGCCAGAAACGAACAGATATGCCAGTAACAAAAACAGCAAGAAGGAAAAAGAAAAAGGCCTTCGGTCTGCCAAGGTTCGACAGGTGACAGCAATGGGTACACCCACCATACATCCACAATTTGTGCTTTCTGTGATGTGATGTGACCTTGTGCCTTCACTACGACTACTTTAGAGACTCCCAAGATTAAAATTTTGTAGGATTACAGAAGTTCTGTGTTGTTTCGAATTTGTCCCACCTGTGCTGTGACACTGGTGACAGTCATGTACAAATATACACTTCTGTACACTTAACAAACATGTGGTAGCACAAGCATATATGAACTGCAGTATAAAGGTCATATGTCGATTGACTATTACTTGTTTTCAAAAGAAAAAAAGAGTTAAACAAAACTTCTGTCTCCTCGAGACATACCATAAAACAACAGGTACTATGGGGACATTGTGTGACACATCCTTGAAGTACTATTGCACATAACCATTAGTAAACACATCAGCTGTGGGTATCAGTTCCTTAATCGACACTAACATGCATGAACTATTGTCAAATCCATGCATTACCTGTGACTGGTCACAAATAAGGTGACAATGACAAGACATCTGGTGACCAGACACATAAACTTGCGCCTAAATGCAAGTACACATACCTAGCTTGTGACAAAATTTCAGCTTGATAGCTTGTCATGCACACACATACAATTGTCTTAGGAGTAAAGTCAGTCCGTTGGGGGTAGAAAACCTTCAAAGAATTCAAAATCTACAGGCAGTTTAGCTCTGTAAAATCCAACAAGAGGGTTAAACTATTGTTATTGGTTGCATGACTGTGTAAGCATAGGATAAATGCCAGCGCTTTGATTTGTCTTTATAAGATATAGAACTATATAAACTCCATTTTCTATTATTATTACTATATGGACAGAAAGCCATGGGTTAAGAACTGCTGCAAGATTCTGGTGGTGATTTTTTTTGTTGGTCAGAGAGGAAAGGGGGGAGGGGTTAACTGCAGTTTGCATGCAACTGACTTACATGAAGAATCTCCTGGTTTTAGCGAATCAAATACTGCACTTAATAAATACAATTATACATTTTTTTCCTCCCTGAACCCCAACCCAGAGTTAACACAATAGTTCAAAGAAGAAGTCGTACCTCTTCAAAGCTAAAAGCAACATTGACGCAGAAGACACAATGCTGGTTGGAGATGACGCACAGGAGCTGCTGAGCACACTGGAGCTATTCCTATCTGTCTTTGGCAGAGGTGGTGGTGGTGGTGGTGGTGGTGGTGGCGGTGGTGGTGCCCATACTGCCAGTCTGCTGCCTGTCCTGGTGATGACGTCTCAGGTGAACTTTGAGCGTGCTGTTCTGCGCTGTGGCGTAGCTGCAGAACTGACATGAAAGGGCTTCTCTCCTGACAAACAAAAGAAACAAACCCAACACAGAAGGATGTGAATATTAACACAGAGTAGACCATTGTGTGCTGGTGGGAACGGATGAAAATTGTATGTATGTTTGTCCGTCGTGTCCGACAATGACCTCCAAAACAGCAGAGGAGGCAGCTGCTGTTTTGGAAACTGGGCAGAAATTTGATTATAGTGGAGATGAAAATTACGAAACTGCAGTCACACAGGGACTGGATGTAAAAAAAAAAGCACATGAGCGCTTATTCCATTATCCTTGAAATTAAAAAATTTTAAAACATAAATAAATGAGCATTTTAAGGATAAACACCAACTTGACGACGACAACAACGATGATGATCATGATGATTATAAGATGAAGAAGAAAAAAGAGATGATGATGATGATAATGTTGATGATGATGATGATGATGAAGAAGTCGATTTGGAACTACCAATCTAAATATAAAAAGCCCTGAGCATTTAACTCTTTCCTCACCAAGTTTCTGACGGAAGAACTCTCTTCAGCGCCAAAGTATTTTTCAGCGCTGTTAATGATTTCTCCACACTCGGTCTGTGTCAGAATAACAGGGTCAGTTTTTCCACTTAAAACTGGGTCAGGAGTGAAGGATGATATGTCTGCTATCACGCACGCAAGTCAACTGAGATGTAAAACCTTACTGTACGAAAAACTGTCCTTTCTAACATGACCTGTGCCGTTGACAAACATCGCCCATGGCAGAGAACAGTACGTCAGCAGTGTCGACTAAGGTCTCTGCCCATAGCAGCGAAAGAGTTAAATAAAGGACATAGCTGATAGCAACTACATGATAATGTATGAGAAAGTACAGGAAAAGTTTGTAACTATCCTGGTCAAGTGTTTTAAAATGAACTCGTACCAATAAGAAACCACATCAACAGAAAAATGCATAAAACTGTACACAGGGTTCATACACAATTTTCAGAAGACAATTTTAAGGACTTTTCAAGGACCTCATTCTCATTTTTAAGGACCTTCTGCAACAAATCACATTTGCATTTAAACACATGTTACACTGTTTGAATGAAAAGAATATCACAGCCATATATGTGACACTCCATCACATAATAAGTTGCATTGCACCTGAGGTCCATTTTCATTTACTGACATGTTATTAACCTGAATTATGTTATTAATTATTGAAGAGCTGTGAAAACCGAATGCTACGCTACATGACAAAGATCAAATGGGAAGACAGGATCACGAATGAAGAACTATGGAGAATGTGCAAAGTTGATGATCTGAAGTCTGTAGCTAGTAGCAATAGACTGCGCTGGTTTGGGCACGTTCAACAGAAAGCAGACCTATCTATCTATCTATCTGTCCCGTAGTCTGACGACCGTGGGGGCACCCTCAAAGACTCAACAACCAGTTCCCTCCATTCCTCTCTCTGTTCTGCCTTTCTTAGGGTTTTGTTGAGTTCTAGGCCTGTCCATTCGCTGATGTTATCCTCCCAGCTTTTCCTTGGTCTGCCTCTTCTTCTTCCTCCCTGGACAGTGCCTTGTAAAACTGTCTTTGCAAGTCCTTTGGATCTTGTGACATGCCCATACCATTTAAGTTTACGTTTTTTCACGATCGTTAAAAGGGTTTCTCATAGGGTCCAATGGTTTGCTGGATTCTGTTATGCACGCTTTCGTTGCTTATGTGGTCTTTGTAGGAGATGCCAAGGAGTCTCCGAAAGCATCTCATCTCCACCGCCTGTACTCTTCTCTCCAAATCTGCAGTCAGGGTCCATGATTCACAGGCATACAGAAATATGGATATGACAAGGGAGCGCATTAGTCTGATCTTGGAGATAAGTGAGATATTTTTATCTCTCCAGATGGTGTTTAGTTTTGACAAAGCTGTTATTGTCTGCGCAGTCCTGCATACTACTTCTGGCTTGGATCCCTGGTCTGATACAATGGCTCCCAGGTACTTGAAGCTTTGAACTGTTTCCAGCTTCTGGTCATTAACCCTGATATCAGTGCTAATGCCGTTGGTGTTATTAGTCATCAGTTTGGTCTTCTCTGCACTGATTTCCATGCCGTATGTTTTGGAGGCCTTATTCAAGCAGACCACCACATAAAAAGAGCAATGAACTTCGTAGTGGATGGAAAGAGACCAAAGGGAAGACCTAGCAAAACCTGGGCTACCTGTATTGCAGATGATCTTAGAGAAAGGGACATAAATAAGGAGGAAGCTCAAAACAGAGAGAGATGGAGAAGGCTCATCAATGTCAAACCTCCCCTGGGAGAAACATGACAAAAAAAGAAGAAGAGGACATGTTATTAATCTGCAATTAAGAGGCTATTTCAATAGAAAAAAAAGATTGAAAATTAGACAATTCTATGAAAAGTTATTACAAATTGAACTTATACACTGCAGGGCCGGACAAAATGAGAAATTGCCAAGTTTAGCATTGTAATAGGTGGTCAGAATGAGGGCTTGGGTGTTTTTGAAACATGTTTAAAAAACAAAAGGAAGCAAAATTACACCTTGATAATTCGTAACAAGCGAGAATAATGGCTAGTTTTATAATCAATCAAAATCTCAAAATCGACAACCTGACCCCCACCTGCCTAAAATGGCTCCTAGCGGAAAAGTGGAACAGGTGCAAATCGACTATTTTAGGGTGGAGCATCATAAATATCATGCCATCTTCTTCATAAAAAGAAATCAATATTTCTGCTGTGGCTAATAACTGTTACCGTAAATCCAAAAACAATCTTTAGCCCAATGTATGCACTTAACATACAACACTACCATCTCAGTAATCACCTCACCTGTCCATTCATAATTTCACTGCATACTGGTTCTCTCAAGGCCCAAGTAAGTGTAGAGTTCTCTGTGTGTTACTTTACCAGGCCACTGTTTTCAACATTATGTGTCTAATGATCGTTTAAAACAGTAGACATTTATCCCACTGGGTAACAGACAGATTGGGGGGTAGGGGGAGGGGGTTGGGAGTGGAGAGGAAGGACGGCGGAGTTGGTGAGCAATGAAAATGGCCGCAAGACTGCTGGAATTCATTCTTTGATTTGAATTCTGTAAGAGCGAGGAAGCTCGTTGCTCTTTTTTTTCTTTCTTTTTCCAGAAAACATACAAGAAAAAACATTGTACGGAAAGTGGAACATGTCATAATAATTTTTTTTCTTTTGAGACCATAGATCTGCTTCAAATGCAGAGCTCTCTTCCTAAAGTCTTCTTCCTCTGCTCGTTGCCAAGTGGTTTAACCTTTTCCCTACGGGTAAACCGCTATAGGGTAACCAACCATCTACTAACCCTTCTCTCCGGTATCACCCACAACTGGTTTACGGTAGCATACAAATGTGCACAGTGCACATGTACTGGGAAAGAGATGTTCTTTCCCTTAACGTAGGGATAGTGTTAAAAAGAAGTAAGTTCTCTAAGTGTTCCTGAAGACGTTCTTACCAGTATGGATCCGGTTATGAGCTTTCAAGTGACTGCGCTCCACAGTGGAGTATTGACAGAGGTCGCATTTGAATGGCTTGACACCTGCACAAAACAGGACATCCTTCCAAGATACATTTTCTTCTTTAAGACTATGCTGAGTTTATAGATTTCTTGACAATCTAGTAAAAAGTGTGTGTGTGTGTGTGTGTGTGTGTGTGTGTGTGTGTGTGTGTGTGTGTGTGTGAGTGAGTGTGTGTGTGCATCTTGTGTGTTTGTGCATATTCATGTGCCTGTATGAGTGTGCGTTTGCGTAAACTTGCATGTGTGTCAAAGTCAAATTCTTATTTCCAGATGGTACATTGAATTTATAAGCAATGCATTCGCTTTTTTTCATCAAGCCATCTATCTAGGAACAAAAATAACTTTATCAATAATATTTAACTACAACATTATTAAGACAACCCATAAAAATAAAAGACTCAATAAGAAAGAAAAACAGAAGAATACATCACAAAACTCGCATGCACAAACACACATATGCAAGTGTTGGTGCGTGTGCACACACATACACACATGTGCACACACATAGATTTAATTTTTTATATAAGAAAAAAAAGATAAAAACCTCAGATTTGGTTTATCGATACACTTCTGTGCCTGTGGCGAGTTAGTGTCAAAGCCTTTGGGGTTGCAGGTTCGCGGGGGACGATCGTTGGCGGGACGTTGTGGTGGTCGCCATCTCTGGCTACATGACTGAGCTTATAGTACTACTGTTATTACAATATTATTAGGGGGCTTAGTAGGTGGCGCATACGTAAGCTCAGAACAGGTACCACTGACCACCTCTAAAGTGACCCAGCAGTAGTGCAGGGCCCCTCTGGCTGGTGGCCCCACAGAGGCCTGATATTAATGGCTCCATGTGGACTTTCAACCCTGAGGATCTGACAACAAATCTGGTATGGCTGTAGCGGGGAGATTGAAATGAGGGGAGGGGAGGGGGGGGCCCAGGCAGGAACATCACAGAAGATGAGGCAGCAACAACAACAAATGATTGTTGTCAATAATGAAACCAAGAATTTTATGTGTCAACTTCTACAATTACTCTTTTATCTATCAACAGAGGTTGGAATTTATTTTTCATTTTTTGTCTCTTTTGTCTTGCTAATACGTACATGTATACATTTAGTTTTTTGTGTATTTAATTTTAAGGACATTAAGTTGAGTCCAAGTAATCAATCCCTCTTTTACCTATCAACAGAAGTTGGAATTTATTTTTCATTTTTTGTCTCTTTTGTATTGCTAATATGTACATGTATACACCTAGTTTTTTGTGCATTTAATTTTAAGGACATAAAGTTGAGTCCAAGTCATCAATCTGTCCATACTGTTTTGAAGTCTGAGTGTTTGAAATTTTTTTAATTTTATTTTATTCTTTTATATCGAGGATAATGGAATAAGTGTGTGTGTGTGCACATTTGTGTGTGTGTCATTCTGTGTGTATGTGTGTCCCTGTGTGTGTGTGTAATCTATGGCTTTGTGTGTTTGGAAGTACATGCATACATGTGCATGTGGCTTGTGGTCTCAGGGAGACAGGATAGCCTAGTGGTTAGAATATTGTGCTCACAATCTGATGACCCATGTTCAAATCCCGTTCAAGAGGATTTTTATCTCTGGAGTTGACATCAGTGCAGACTCTGCTCTCCCCAAAAGTCCTTCGGATGAGACTATAAACCTAGGCCCTACGTGCGAATGCATGCAGAACATCTTGCACACACGTTAAATCCTGTTCCACTTTTTAAAAGAGTAGGCCAATGGTGGGAACGGATGACAAAATTTACAAAACTGTATACGCACGGGGACTGGATGTAAAAAAAAAGCACACGAGTGCTTATTCCATTATCCTCAATATAAAAGAATAAATAAATAAATAAATAAATAATGTTTCTGCAATGGATTTCTGGATGGCTTTTTTTTCTTAAGGTGTATTGTACATTTCCCTAATTTATTATCAACATTAAATTTGGGCCCTATCCTGCCTCATACCAGAAAGTCAAGAGCCAGATTTATCCAGGAAAACTGCAAGAAACACGTTTTCTTCCTCAAGTAGTCCTTATGTAGAACTTTCCTGCCTATACTGGCTATAGTTTAAAAAGAGTTTGCACGTATCTGAGTGAAGAATCAAGACTATTTCAGAAACCTCTAAATAACTACTTATAGATAAATAAATAATGACAACACTTTTCTTGAAATTGTCCATTTTTTTCATTTTGGAAGATAAATTGCAAATCAAAAAAGCTTAAGCACACAAACTTTATTCCAAATTTTGTGCTTATTTCTATCACCGAGTTGCATCTTCTTTATCTTAAAATTAATTATATATAGGGCAGATTCTGATGAATGTCAATCAACTCGATGGTTAAATAACAATCATTTTCCTCTTCTGCTCATGTACAGGTAGAAAATGTTCAACTACTCAATGAACTGTCAATCACAGAACGTTGCACTTTATGTACACTAAAAACAAAGGGTGAGTTGGATATGAAAGATATAGGAACTATAAAGACAACTAAGACAATCAATTATTTTTCAACATGTCTTTTTTCACAAGTTATCAAAACAAAAATCATCCTAAAAAAAAACATAGTTATATACACACACGCACACACATTTGCATGCATGCGTGCACGCGCATGCACACACACACATTACATAAAGGCAAATGACTGGAGAACGAATACGGAATGGTGACTCACAACAAACTTGCATTAAATGACTAGAGAACGAATATGAAATGGTGGCTCACAACAAAACTGGCAAGCCTTCACATGTAATACCTTCTCCTGCCCTTACCAGTGTGCTTGCTCATGTGTTTCTTGAGGTGAATGGGCTGGTTGAAGGCCTGGTCACACTCAGAACACTTGTACGGCCGAGACGTCGGGTAGCGACGCTTCTTGCCTCCGGCTCCTTTCCTCCCTTCGCCACTGTCCTCACCGGAGCCAAAACCGCCGTTGTTACTGCCGGAAGAAGAAACAGGGACGTGAAGCATGGGCAGGACCGCAGCGTGCTGGCTGAGGTGGTCCAGAGCAGGGAAGTGCTGGATAGCGGCCGTCAGGGCATCCAGGTCTGGCAGGTGCTGCATGTCCAGGGGCTGATCCACGCCTCCCTGCAGCGACGCCGAGGAGCCAGGCACGCTGACAGGCAGCTCCAGGGAAGTGGGGACACTGGGGTTCATGAACATGGGGCACAGGGAGTTGCTGAAGTTGACGGCGTCTGCCGAGGAGATGTGAGGGTCCAGAGGCAAGAGGTCCGCTACAGCGTCGGACAGAGCAGACTGCAATCCCCCACCAGACACAGGGACACGACCGTCAGCGGCAGCTGTCGTCTGCAGGCTGTGGACGGGAACCTGGTCCCCGGGGTGGGTGGCGTGGTACATCAACTCTGCCAGAATGTGCGCCGATTCTCGGCTGGCATCTTCGCTGGGAATGCTGCGTCCCTGTTTGGCAGGGATGACTGGACTGCTGCTGTCGTTGCCGTTGGAAGGTGCAGCGGCCTCTGTGGGCTGGACGGTGACGGTCATTCCCGAGTTCATGATGACGGTTTTCCTGCTGGTGATGCTGTCTTTCTCCACACTGTAAATCTCCACCCTGCTTTCTGCGGGCTTGCCGCGGCCAGCAACGGCAGAGTCACCATCGCCACGACACTCTTCCCCTCCTTCTTCCTCCCCGGCTTCCTCACACGTCTGACACCTCTCCTCCTCCTTGGCTTCCGACTCGCTTTCCTCCGAAGCCTTGGTGACACACACCCTCTCTCTCTCACAGCTCAGGATGCACTGCGGCCTCCGTTTGCGCGAGGGCTTGGACGACTTCTTGGCCCTCTTGTGGCCGCCTGGCCTGCTCTTCTGGCCGACAAACAGCTGCCCCCCCAGACTGCAGAGCGTCTCCAGGGCGCACTGCTCCATGTCCTCAGCGCCGTGCTCCTGCATGTGCCGCGTCCTCTTCTTCGGAACCACAGAGCTGCAGCACTTCTTGGGCGGAGGAGGAGGCGTCGTCTGGGGGCGGGGGGGGTTGATGGTGACCTGGCACTCTGACCCGTTGCAGCAGATGGTGGTGCCCTCTGTGGAGGCCAGTCGGGCGCAGGTCACGGGCATGGCTGCCTCTTTCGCCGAAGACACGCTGCTGACTTCGTTTGGAATGTGGGACACGACGGTGGAACGGCAGTCTGAGACGGTGGTCGCTGTGGCAGCCCTGGGTGCGGGTCTGTTGTCTGCTGCACAGGGCTGAGGGGAAGCGAGGGCAGTGGGGTCGCTTGCTGACCGCGATCCGTGTAAGGAGGAGACCAGGGGGTCTTCTGCTGGACAATCTCCACATGGTGGCTCAACTGAAGGTGATGCAGGATGCCCCGCGCGGTGTGAAAATCCTGATGGCAGAAGTAGCACGACAGCGTTTGCCGAGACGACATTGCTGCACACATAGTGTACTTAAACAAATCAGAACGATGACAGGTAATGGTATTCAGTAGTTTCAAGTGGGTTATATTTCGAAGATCCTCTCAAGTTTCAATGATATTTAATTAGCAAATCAAGGTTATTGTGATTTTTTTTTTTTACATGACACAATCACTCATTGAGTTATTCACAATCCTTTTTTGTCATTGCTTTAATGTTGTTTGTTTCACTGTGTGTGTATATATGTAGTTTTTATTATTCTCTTGAAATGGTGTCATATTTTCAGTGTTTATTTTTTCAACTCTAAATGTCCTTTAAATGTCCACCTTTTTTCCCCAAATAGCATGTCACGCTAATACCACCTTTTTTCCTCTTTCCTGAAAGTGGACAATGACAATTTTATTTTGAGGATAATGAATAAGCACCCATGTGCTCTTTTACATCCACTGATCCAGTCCCCACCCTTAGGGATATAATATGATAATAAAATAAAATAAAGCCCATACCAATACACTCACACAGTATACAGGGAAAATATCTACACAAAAGCCACAACAAAAACCAACAACAAGTAAGAAAGAAAGCAAAACAGAAAACACAGAAACAACGGAAAAAATAGCAAAGAAACCGAGAGCAAAACAAAAACGCAACAACAACAACAAGGGGAAAGGGGACAACCGAATAATCCCCCCTCCAAAAAAGACCCCCAACCAAAACTGAAACAGAACCAAAAGAAAGCAAAACCTCCATAATATAAAGGATAACAAACCACATAACTAGTATCATTTTGGCTAACAGAAAGAAACGTCAACAAATTCATTATGCTTTTATGGGAAGCAACAGCAATAGTAAACTACACAAAACAAATATTGTATAACTATAAGCAGACTTAGGAGATTATGCACAAGCAATTTGCATCCCCATGCACACGTACACACACACATGCACGCGCATGCACGCACACACACCATACATCAATGCCAAAATCAAATCTTTATGAATATCATGTATAGTCATAAGGACATCTGCACATTAGAGTTAGCTATATATAATTGGTACACTCAAAACAAGATATCAAAATAAAACATTCACTAAATCTCAAATACAGTCAACTTACGCAATAAAATTGACATATTAAATCTGAATAAAGCATTCGACAGGATACTAATTATAAACACAACAATTAAATCTATAAGCAAAACAATAAAAGGAGAGTACTAGAGAGAGAGAGAGAGAGAGAGAGAGAGAGAGAGAGAGAGAGAGAGAGAGAGAGAGAGAGAGAGAGAGAGAGAGAGTACACAATGCATTTTGAATCCATATGATATTGCATACAATTTTCATTTCATCAACACTAACACCATTAGAACTCACTGTGATTTAACATTGTACATGTTAAGATCGTCCTAGAGTTATGATAAAGAGTAGGATAGTGGAAAGACATTAAGCAGGAGAGACACACAATACCCATCAACCCCTCCCCTACTCACATTTTTTCAAGCTAACAGTGACACAAAAACTAATATGTGCCTTATCTACAAGGTGTGTGTATGTATAAATAAATTAAGATATATATATATATATACATATATATCTTAATTTATCTTAATATATATTGGTTTATAGAAGCACAATGTGAATAAAAGGGACGGTTGATGTCAATTGTCATCGAAAAAACATAACATGATGTTTTTACTTTGTATCTCTTTGTTCTTTTCCAGTTTTTTCTTGTTTTGTTTTTTGTTTTTTTGGGGGTCTACTTTGTGTGTGTGAGTGTGTGAGTGTGTGTGTGTACATTAAAAAAAAATCTAATAAACTGTATCATTTTTTAATAGATGGATGGCTTGATGATAAAGAAAATGCAAATGCATTGCACAAATAAATTCAATGTACCATCTGGAAATAAGTTTTATTATTTTTATAGACTTTTCATACACAAAGCTTACACACACACATGCTCACACACACAAAATGATAATGATAATAATAATAATAATGATAATGATAATAATAAATAGAATTTATATAGCGCTATATCTTGCAAAAACAAATCAGAGCCCTTACATTCAACCTGCTCGTACACATGCAACTAACAATGATAAACAATATTTTAACAAATTCAAATGTACAACACACACACACACACACACACACACACACACACACACACAGGTTATATACTTCAGCAGTGTGATGGAATTTTGGCTGTTAAAGGCAGGGTCAAATATGAGATGAAACAGGAGGGGAAAATCTTAGGTTTGAAATAGGTATGTTTTGAGGCTGGATTTAAAACTGTTGTAAGTAGGCTTTTCACAAAGGTAGATAGGGAGGTCATTCCAGATTGATGGACCAGAAATAGAGAAAAAGCGACGGCCATGTCGATAAGAACACTTAGGTACTTGTCTGCAGAGAATAGTGTAACTGACGTATTGCCAAATTCTATTAAAGCTGTTGTGATGGAAGAGAATTTGTGTTTGGTCCCTACAATCATAGCTTCGTTATATCTGCGTTTAGCTGTAACATGTTTTGTATCATCCAGTTTTGAATGTCTTGAAGGGAAAGTGACATACTTGTCAAGAGAGAAGGCAGATTTTCAGGAGTGTCCCTGCTTTGAATCTGAGAGTCATCAGCTTAGAAATGGTGGTTGATCTGGTGACTGAGGAACAGTGTAGAGAGTGAACAGAACAGGACCCAGAACTGATCCCTGCGGGACTCCACATTCCAGTTTGGCAGGAATTTATTGAATGTTGTTTACTGTGACTGTCTGGAATTGGTCAGAGAGGTATGAACTAAACCAGGTAAGGGCTGCACCTCTGATACCAAACGGTTTTTGGAGACGGGAGAGAGGGATAGAGTGATAGTGTCAAACACACACACACTTGCACACACACACACACACACACTCATACACACACACACACTTGTACACACACAATGCACACAGCTAATTACCAGGGTCTCCTGTGGACAGGGACTGTCCATCAGAGGCCTGTAGGCAGGAGGTCTTGTGCACAATGAAGTCCAGGATCTGGGAGAGTGGGAACTCGTCAGCACAGAGACCACACGTCAAGAAGTCTGGATACATGATCTCTGTTTGGGTGGATACAGGTCTGCAAAACAAAACACATTTTTTTCTTCCTTTTGTTAAATTCAAAATGCTTCTAGCTGAAATTAAATCTACGGTAGATCAGCACTGTAAAAAGGTATTTAAAACACATTCCCTCACATACATGTACGCACTTACATAATTCATAAAGAACTTGACACTGTTACACATACAAATTTTTTGTATATGATTCTTTTATATCAAGGATAATGGAATAAGCACTTATGTGCTTTTTTCATCCACTCCCCATGTGTATGCAGTTTTGTAAATTTTGTCATCTATTCCCACCAGCACACAATGGCCTACTCTTATGAAAAGCGGAACAGGCTTTAACACGTGCGCAAGATGTTCTGCGTGCGATCGTACATAGGGCCTGGGTTTATAGTCTCATCTCATCACAGTGAGTCTTCGATTTGATTTTACGTCTGTTCACTCTCAGTGATATTAGTTCACAGTGATGAGTGAGTGAGTGAGCGTGCGTGTGTGCATGCATGTGTGTGTGTGTTACTGTGTGTATGAGTGTGTGCACATGTGTAAGGTAAATTATACATGTGTGTACAGTAGACGCGTGTTCAAGGAATGTGTATACATGCAGGCAAAAAATGAGCTTAAAAATAATTTGGTGAAGTCAAGAAAAAGTAGACAACAAAATAATGCTATTCAATGTGCCTTTGAATGAAAGTTTGATCAGTTGTCTTACTGATGTCATTCAATCAAGCAAACCCAAAACTGGGAATCACAAAATTTCAAAAGAAAGGCTCCAGACTGACTCACAGAGAGAACTTTTCAAGTAGCTTAATCAATAGCACTGTTGAGGCAAATCCTGGAGCACATTCATGATTCAAACATGGGACCAACATCAACAGCACTTCAGCAATGTTATCTAGAACTAATAAAAGGTTTGAACAACACAGATTAGCTCTCCATACAGCTGCTACATGAACTCCTGATCAGTTTAGACTTTTGGATGAAACTCAAAACAACACAAGCACAGGTGAAAGCAATTCTGTGTGTGACTTCAGGATCGTATTCATATTATCTGAAATTAAGTTATTAACATAAAACATGATATCATTGATATGTCTCCTGAAGAGAGGTTATTTTTACAACAGAAGAGCATATGGTAACAATAAAAAAAAATCAGAATAACACACACACAGTAACACACAGTGACACACACACAAACACACACACACTGACACACACATAGTCACACACACACACACACAGAGTGACACACACACACACTATATAGTATATATACACACACATGCATGTGCGTTCACACACACACACACGTTACACACACTCACACACACAGTCACAACACACACATACACACACTCACACAATTAGAGGACCCAGAAAAATGTGAATCATCATGACGAAACACTATATTTTGTTCTTGCCAACCTGAACAAAACATAGGACAGAGGAGATGAAGGTGACTGCATTATATATATTATTCATGATCTAAATTCTCTAGACCTGAAGACCTAACTGACTCCCCTTTCTGGCCTTAGTTAGGCCTAACCTCACAACTGTCACCAACATTTTATTTTGGAAAAAAAAATTCATGTAATTCTTCCCCCCCCCCCCCCCCCCCCACATATCTTTAGAGATCTTTACAAAGTACAGACTTCTCCTTAATCCTTCCTAGCAATCCCATGATTGTTTTAAATGAACTGTGATAGTTTTCATGTTCACTCCACTCTACACTATATGACAAACACACCACTGATACATTCTGATGAAAAATTCAATAATACCTGAACTGATCCTTATGTTACCTGTCTGTTTCAGTGCTCAGGTTATTCCAAATGTACTTGTAGGTGCTTCAGTTTCACTTTCTACCAGTCGAATATTCCATATGACACACACAACACTACATCCGCACATAGCAGATGCTTCAAAGACTGGTGTCATCTGATACCTCAAGCCACAACATACCCACTCTTCCATGACCAGATTGGATTTTACATATTGTGCAACATGTGTACATGTTGCCACTGTGTATTGGGCCCTGGTTTATAGTCTCATCCAAAGACAGTGGAACTCAAACCTACACAGGTTGGTTTGTTTTAAAAAAAATATATTTACAGCTTTCCCCATTTGCTCTTAACAAACTAGGCCTAGGCCTATGGCTCTCTCTCTCTCTCCCAGTGCTCAGCTCAGTCTGACAACCCCACCCCCTATACACAGAGGCAAGAAATTTAAGAACTTCTAAAAAGCTTCCTGTTTTGAACTTTGTTCGCTGAATGAGACCTGAAACACTTAATAAAATCCTAGAATCAATAGGTAATACAACATAATGGCAGATTTTGAGAATCACAAGAGAAACTGGGATGATCCCGGCGTTATTCTTCATACAATTTCACGCACTGTGAAAGTCGAGTTAAAGTACAGATCAGAAAACACAACTCGTGTCATACCCTCTTCAATTCACACAAAATAGTAAAAAACCCACACCAAAAACCATGTTCGATCCTACCTATTGGTAGACGTTACTGGACTTCTTGCCGCAGCACAATATATCACTGTAATTTCCGATGAATTATACAATATTAAAAGGATCCAGACGACAAAAACCCTTAGATTCAGACGACACCTCCGAGACGGCCACAGTAGCAAACCACACGGCACTGATGCGCAACACGACCACTTGAGGGTTGTGTGCAAAAATTGTTCACGCTTGACAAGCAGCCGTTTCAATAACCTAAGACACAACAGACGACAAACACTTATGTCGCATGTTCCACCTTTCACTATAATAAAAGTCTCTAAAAATCAAAGCAGAATCTTTTTCGTCCTACTCGGCCTTACTTTCAAATAAGTTGCTTCACGTCTGCCAGGTGTTCACGTATTCACGTATCACCGGATGTTTAAGTGCGTTGTTGGGTGCTGTCTGCTCCTTACAAGTCACTAGGCATGCGCGGAAAACTGTAAGGGGAAGGAAGTACTTTTGAAAAATACATGCAAGTCTTTTGAGTTTGCTCCCTTTAACCGTTTACGCCATCGAAAACGCTCTGGCGTATTTTGTGGCGCAGGGTTACCAAATTTTATCTGTACCCCCAAAAAACAACAACAACAAACAAAACAAAACAACAACAACCAACAAACAAACAAAAACAACAACCCCAAACGAATTAAATCAGTTCTAGTTTCTGTCACAAGGACTTGCAGTTTTATGTGTTCCTTAAGATGAGTACTTATTTATGACTGTTTTCGTGTATGAAGTAGTAGTTCTTCAGTTTAACGGCCTTCCACTAAATAGTGATGTCAGACGGGAAAGTGTGTGTGTGTGTGTGGGAGGAGGGGGGGGGGGTATGCACATAAATAATCAATCGCAATAAACAACTATGATGAAAAAAGCATAAACAAGAATTCTGAAAAGAAAATAATTAACAGCTAAAATACCAACTTTGCAATTCATATAACTAGACACTGTCCTTTTTTTTTTTTTTCTTCTTTTTTTTCTTTTAAAAAAATTTTTTTTTTTTAATATATATATTTTTTTTCGTGTGAGTGGAGCATGTGGAACAAAATAGTGGGCAGTGGGGTTGTTTCTGGGATTGGGGTATGGAGTGGAATCAAACATTAATAGGCCTACTAAGGGACACTAAACAGAAATTACTATGGAACACTTAACAGAAATGAACTTACAGTATATATAAGGAACACTTAGGAAAATGTATAAAGACTAAGTTGAAATCCCAATTTCTGACAGATTCTAACAAACGAACACTAACACTATTATCATTTTAACCATAACCACCAAGAGCAAATCTAATCCACCAAATAAGAATGTCTTTTAAGTCCACAATAATCATAACAACGAACCAACTGGACTGCACAATAACAATTCGAACAAAAGCTATAGGCTTCAGAAAAAGGATCGCCGATGACACTGATCAGGTATTTTACTTATTTTTATATTGAGGATAATGGAATAAGCACTCGAATGATTTTTGATTACATCCAGGACCCATGTGTATGCAGTTTTGTACATTTTGTAAGAACAGGTACGTAACTTTTTAGCATGCTGCATATTAATAAATATATGATCAACAGTTGTAGATCTCCTGTGGCCACATATTCAATAACAGAGATGTCCAACATATTTAAATAGTATTAAAACGATTCCATTTAAATAATTTCCTTTCATACCATTTAAAGTCACGGCAGATTTGTATGCATGAAATTCGGGCTGCCCTCCTATGGGAGAGCGCGGCGCCACAAGAGCAGCGACACCCGTTATATTTTTTTCTCTGCCTGCAACTTTATTCTGTAAATCTGAAAGCCAGAAAAACTTTAAAAAATATATTATTGTTGCACGTAAAAGAACCCACTGCAACAAGGGAGTTGTTCATAGCAAAATTCTGTAGGAAAAAAGCCACTCTGATAGAGAAACAAGTACAGCTGCAGAGAAGAAAAGAAAACATGGGTAGCGCTGATCTTGTGGCGACGCGTTCTCGCAGAGCAGCCCGGATTTCACGCAGAAATCTGCCGTGACCTAATAGTGGTATACAAGACATTACAGTATCTGTAACTAGTTCAGATCTAACTTTTTGTTTGCACAGAGCCGATGACTTGATTTACTGATTTGAAATCAACTCACAAAATGTATTCGGAAAAACAACTTTCAGAAAATCGATTAGGAAATAAAGTGCCATTGATATTGGTACGAGTTCTGCTGTAAAAAAAACCAACAAAACAACAACAACCCAACAACAACAACAACAACAAAAAACACCCAAAAAAACCCCAACCCCTGAACTAGGCCTATTCTCCCCAAGATGCAATAAACAGTCCTAACTCCGCAGAGCTCTCTTCTTGAGAGCTAACGTTTGCGAAAGGGGATAGCCTCCCCAAGATGAAATGTATCTTCCGCTTTTAAATATGGTATGACGTGTGCAGCACCAGCAATACCGTTTAAGACTCGAACCATCAGTAGCTTGGTGGTGGATCTGGGCGCTCACTTAGATCTGTCGATCAAGCCAACATCATCCGGACTATTCCACCAGTCCAATCAGCCCTTCTAATCGGCTGCACACCGCAATTTAAAAAATCGCACTTTTCCTTCTGTTTTTCTATATGACTCTTATATCCACACCGCACGTACTATGTAAGGCATCTACAGAGATAAAAACCACTTTTTGTGAAAGACTAGCCTCTGACTCAAAAACTCGTGTGGTTTTGAACAAATTTGGTAGTTTTGAATTTAAAAAAAAAATTCAGCAAACGCTGTACCCACTCAGTCCTTTGTCGTCTGCTAGCTTCCTTAACGCAATATGCATGCGTGGGATCAACACTGTAGGAATACAAGCAATCCTCATTTGATGATTATTTCCAACTTTCTCCTTACGACCTGGTATTGCTCTATGTCGTAAATCCCAAAAACAAGTACACAGTGCATTTTTTCATACTTTAAAAAAAATCCTTGAAAATCCCCAATCCCCCCCCCCCCCCCCCCCCCCCCCCCCCCCCGACTCGCACTCTATACAAGAGACTACATGACCCGCAAGCTAATGCAGGTGTGTACCCATCATAACATGGCTGTGGCTAGCTGGTTTCAAATACCCATGGATAGTTAGTTGTATGTGACTTCCCCAGAAAACTCCCACCACACTCGCAAAACGTTTTCCGAATTTTGTGAACGAGAGAAGGACACTGAGGTGGAATGTCTACACCAAAATGACTGAACTGAGCTGAACTGAACTAAATAGGCCCAAGGCCTACCGAAGTCAAAAAATTAATAGTCACGGCAGAGTTCTCTGCCAAGACAGAGTAGGGTAGGGTTCCCTGCCTAATATACAGGCCGCACACCGGTATTAATTTGGGGTGTCACGTAGTATCTTGTATAGAGTGCGAGTGGAAAAAAATGTTGGTGATTTTCACAGATTTTTTTAAGCATGAAAAAAATGGACTGTGCACTTGTTTTTTTTTTTTTATTGAGGACATAGAGCAATACCAGGTAGTCACGAGAAAGTTGGAAATAATCATCAAATGAGGATTGCCTGTATTCCTACCGCGTTGACCCCGCGCATGCATATTGCGATAAAGAAGCTAGCAGACAACAAAGAACTGAGGAGGTACAGTGTTTGCTGAAAAATTAAAAAATTTCAAACCTACTGAGTCAGAGGCTAGTCTTTCACAAAAGTGGTTTTTATTTCTGTGGATGTCTTAGTACATGCGGTATGAATATAAGAGTTACATAGAAAAATAGTCCATCGGTTAAACACCCTTCTAAACGCTTCTGACTCAGGGAAAATCTCCCTTCTCACTCTTCTCGGCTTATCTGCAGCATTTGACACTATAGATCACTCTATCCTTCTCTCCCGTCTCCAAAAAACGTTTGGTATCAAAGGTACAGCCCTTACCTGGTTTAGTTCATACCTCACTGACCGATTCCAGACAGTCACAGTAAACAAAATTCAATCAATTCCTGCAAAACTGGAATGTGGAGTCCCACAAGGATCAGTTCTGGGCCCTGTCCTGTTCACTCTCTACACTGTTCCACTCTCATACATAATAAACCGTCACCAGATCAACCATCATTTCTACGCTGATGACTCTCAGATTCTAAGCAGTGACACTCCTGAAAATCTGCCTACTCTCTTGACAAATATGTCACTTTCCCTTCAAGACATTAAAAACTGGATGATACAAAACAAGTTACAGCTAAATGCAGATAAAACCGAAGCCATGATTATAGGGACCAAATACAAACTCTCTTCCATCACAACAGCTTCAATAGAATTTGGCAATACATCAGTTCCGCTATCCACTGCAGTTAAGTATCTAGGTGTTGTCATTGACAACACACTCTCTATGCAAAAATTCATCACCAAGACCTGCCAGTCCTGCTACTATCAATTACGGCGTATAAGTGCAATCCGAAAGTACCTGTCCACTGATGCAACATCCAAACTTGTCACATCTCTTATTCTTTCACATCTGGACTATTGTAACTCTCTTTTGGCTGGTCTGCCAGCATCATCTATCCACTCCCTTCAACGCATACAAAACTCTGCAGCTCGATTAGTCCTCAAAAAGAAAAAATCTGTGCATATTACTCCACTCCTGCAATCTCTCCTTTGGTTGCCTGTGCCACAGAGAGTAAAGTACAAGATCAGTACCCTCTGTTACAAATGTCTCCACAAAACAGCACCCTCATATCTCTGTGAATGTCTTCACCTGTACACTCCTTCTCGTTCCCTACGCTCTGCTGCAGATACCCTGGGCTTACGAATACCTAGATTCAACCAATCCACTGTTGGCCGTCACTTTTTCTCTATTTCTGGTCCATCAATCTGGAATGGCCTCCCTCTCTCCCTTCGTGAAAAGCCTACTTACGACAGCTTTAAATCCAGCCTCAAGACATACCTATTTCAAACCTAAGATTTTTCCCTCTTGTTTCATCTCATATCTGTCCCTGCCTTTAAAAGCCAAAATTCCATCACCCTGCTGAAATGTACAAACTGTGTGTGTGTGTGTGTGTGTGTGTGTGTGTGTGTGTGTGTGTGTGTGTGTGTGTGTGGTGTGGTGTGTGTGTGTGTGTGTGTGTGTGTGTGTGGTTGTGTGTGTGTGTGTGTGTGGTGTGTACATTTGAATTTGTTAGAATATTGTGAATCATTGTTGTTGCTTGTGTAGGAGCGGATTGAATGGAAGCGCTCTGATTTGTAATTGCAAGATGTAGCGCTCTATAAATTCCATATATTATTATTATTATAGAAAAACAGAAGGAAAAGAGTGATTTTTAATACCGGTGTGCAGCCTGTATAAGGGCTGCTCTTCCCTGGGTAAGCACATCGCCACAAGAGCAGGGCCATTCACTACATTTTGGTGAGTGTGAGTGTGTGTGTGTGAGTGTGAGTGTGTGTGTGTGTGTGTGTTCGTTTAAGTTAATATTATTCTGTTAGAGATGAGACTGCTTTTACAACTTCCTCTCTCAGTAAACTACATGAGGCTGTTTCAGACAACGGTGGGACACTCAGCACTTCAGAATCTCCACTTGCCCTATGCGAGTACGGTGACTGCGGCGACGATACTGGAATAAGAACTCGTGTGCTGTTTACATCCAGTCCCCATGTGCATGCAGTTTTGCAAAATTTTGTCATCCGTTCCGACCGGCACACAACGGGCTACTGATTCTCAAAAAAAGTGTGTATTTGTGTCTGTATGCGTGTGTGTGCGCGTTTGTGTGTGTGTGTGCACGCACGCGCGCGCGCGTTAATTTTCCTGTCTGCATATGCACGATAATGTTTCCCTACAACAGTGGCTTTTTTCCATACAACTTTGCCAGGAACAACAACTTTCTTGTTGCCGTGTGTTTTTTTTTATGGGTGTTAAAAAAAATGTGTGCTAGCACACACACACACACACACACAACAAACCACACACACACACACACACACACACACACACACACACAACACACACACACACACACCACACACACACACATGTTACAAAATGCATGTTGGAAACACTTTAAAAAGAAACTACAAAGTACGGGTTATTCCTGGAGTGATGATGTAGCCCATGTATTATCTTTTGATAAGATCAAATATCGTAATTTATATGAATATAGAAATGTTGTATCTCTTATAAACAGGTTTAAGCTCAATGCTTTAAGAACAATTTTTTTTTTTTAAAGCAACATGTATCTGTGGTGAAAATCTTACCAATGATCACATTCTTTTACGATGCAGAGATCTGCAAAACATCTTACCTGCCTTCCCAGTTCGTAGCTTGCAGCAAGTTCTCAAAGACATTCCATTAATGAAAGAAATTGTATTGACACTAAGCCATACTCCTATTTTCAGACTCCTCTGATATAAGGATAGCTTCAAGTTATATGAATTGGAAAGTTAGTATTTTTGCTGTTTGATGTTTTTGGGGTTGGATGTTTTTTGTTGTTGTTGGGTTTTTTCCCCCTTTTTTTCCGTTTTTTTCTTCTTCTTTTTTTTCATTTCTTTTTTTTCTCTTTTTTTTCAGAATTCTTGTTTATGCTTTTTTTCATAATAGTTGTTTATTGCGATTGATTAGTTATGTGCATACCCCTCCCCCCTACACACACACACAAGCACGTGCGCGCGCGCACACACACACACGCACGCACGCACACACGCACGCACACACACACACATACACACACTTTCCCGTCTGATATCACTATTTAGTGGAAGGACGTTAAACTGAAGAACTACTACTACTAACCCCACACATACACACACACACACACACCACACACACACCCCAACACACACACACACACACACACACACACACACACACACACACTCACTCACGCACACGGTTTATCAGTCTCATCCGAAAGACTAACACCCAGACCACCCATCATTCACGGTTCAAACGAGGATCAAACCCGCGACTGTCGTTTGCTAAACGGACGAGGTGCGTCACTTCCAGACCGCTGATCCACCAAATAACGACTCCACGTCAGACTATAAGCACATTACTAAAATTCTTCACTCAGAGTGCAATTTTTCAATCTCACAGTGATTCCCAGGTGAGATGAGCGAGTCAGAGTGCCCATTCTGGGTGACCCTTAAGAGTGTTAAGCTGGGGAACGCACAACAACAACAACAATAACAACCAATAAGTGCCACTGCAAGGCTGCATCTAAGGATCCTCACCTATCCCGTAGTCCCTTGGACTGTGAGGGCACCACCACTGAAGATTTTGCAACCAGCTTCCTCCACTCCCTGCGGTCCTCTGCTTTCCGGTAGCAAATCGTTCCACTCAAGGCCAGTCAGTCCACGCTCTGATGTAGTCTTCCCATCGTTTTCTCGGTCTGCCTCTTCGTCTCCCTCCTTGTGCTGTTCCCTGTAGGACAGTTTGGGCCAGTCACATGAACATCTAGGGATGGGAAAGCCCAAAGTGGGCTTTGTGGCTAACGGTAAGACCTAGCTACAAGCTGTATCATGCTATCTTGCATGGGAAGAAGGACAAGAAAAAAAACCCACCCCAAAACTTAATGATGAAGTGGTTGGTGTATCAGAAACGTTGATATTCTTTAATGACTAGAAAGAACAATCAGAGAGAGGGGAGGGGGAGAGAGAGAGAGAGAGAGAGAGAGAGAGAGAGAGAGAGAGAGAGAGAGAGAGAGAGGGAAGGAAGGAAGGGAAGACAGACACACAGAGAGTGAGAGGGAGGGATGGAGGGGGAGACAGAGACACACAGAGAGTGAGACAGAGAGAGGGGTGGGTGGGAAAGAGGCAGACAGGGAAAGAGAAACAAATAGAGAGAAAGACAGAGAGAAAGAGAGAGAATCTTTGATAATATTTATTTCCGAGGGTTACAGACAAGTATTGACATACTGACATGAGAGAGAGAGACAGACAGACAGACAGACAGACAGACTGACTGACTGACTGACTGACTAGAGACAGACAGGGACAGAGATACAGACAGAAAGACGTGTCGGCAAGCAGACAGAGAGACAGAGAGAAGGAGGGACATAGAGAGAAACTGAGGGACAGATAGAGACAGAGAGACAAGACAGACGAACAGAGACAGACAGACAAGACAGACAGACAAGAAACAGGGAATTCTTTATTTGAGAAATAAAAAATCAATAAGCAGTAGTGTTAAAAAGTCCTTATTTTAATTAAGGTTTACATCATCAATTTTTGTGTGTTTCTGGTCTAATTAAAAGCATATTATTTAGTTATTCTTTCATTTCGAGGATAATGCAATAAGCACTCATGCGTTCTCTTTTAAAAATGTTTTAAAAATACATCGTGTCCTCGTGTGTATGCAGTTTTTTGTAAATTTTGTCATCTGTTCCCACCGGCACACATTATA
>CM054143.1:12411466-12426466 GCA_028751875.1 Rapana venosa | reverse complement strand
TTTCCTGCAGCTATGCAGACCAAAGCTTGGCATCAATTCAAAACACGTTCTTTTACATTTTATTTACTAAACTTTGAGTAAAGGTAGACGCTCTGTCCGTCTGTCTCTCTTTCGGACACACACACACACATCACTACACACACAACCTCCTCCCCCCCCCCAACCCCCTCACACACCACACACACTACACCCACACCACACCACACCACACCACACACACAAACACGCGCCACTTCCAACCTGAATCTCAACCTCTTTTGTTGCACCCACCGAACAATAATGAAATCAAAAGTAAACAACTAAAAACCAACTTCAACACAAAACTCTAAACTAAAAAAAACCTCAAAACAAACAAAAACCCCAAACCCTAACCAGCAACAGTCAGACATCAAGATCAAATAGATGGCGGCGCATCAAAACAAAACACTCGTCCCCTTTTCCATCTTGCGAATTATTGTGTTTTCTCACCGGGCGAGCAAATCGCGCGCGATGACTATTTTTCCATCATATATTTTCCGCCCGGCTGCTCCGTTTCCATGGGCTGGTTCGGCCCCCTTGTTAGTTCAAGCTTGTTTGCTCCCGGTATTGTTATCTATTGAGCCCAGAGCACTCGCCCGGGCCCCTGCCTCGCGCCGTAGCTCAAAACCTTTTTTTTCCCTTTTAGCGTGGAATTTGACTTTTGTCTGCACAACCGCTTGCGAATAATTATGGCGGCAAGATTTGCGATATGTTCGATTTATGCAATGGCCGCGGCGAAACCTTTCATGCTTTTTTTTTTTGCCTTTGGGAATGATCACGTGACGAGAGGTTTTTAAATTATTTAAAACAAATGGATTCCATCGCTTTTGAATAGGGAGGAGAGTTTATTTTTGTTTTCTTTTATAGTTGTTTTTTTAGGTGCGAAATGTATTTGAAAAGTTGGGGATGCATATTGCAATTTTCTGGCAGAAGTGTTTTAGGATGTAACATTGTTGGGGTGGGGGTAGGGGGGGGGGGGGGGGGTTGTGGACAAAATGGATGTGCAGGAGAGGAGCGAGGGGTGGGGGGGGGGGGGGTTCAGAGTAGGAAGGAACATTGTGTTGTTGGTTTTTCGCCAAAGAACACAGCCGATAATAATTTAGCCATAAGCAATTTGGGACAAGTCAGGCGAACAATTTCATTCGAGCTGAAGCAAAACTCGCATACACGCGCGCGCGCGCGCGCGCGCAGGCTCGTTTAAATAATCTGTTTTCTCTGCATGTATGTTTATACATTTTTTACGCGCGCATGCACCCGAATGAATGTGCCCAGGCTGCTGGGGACAAAAGCAGGATGGAGGAGGAGCTTTTGTGTTGGTTAGTGAGGGAGTGAAGTCAGTAAGAAGTAAGTGTTATTTCGTGTCTGCCTCAGCAAATGTAGTGGGGTTGTTTGGGTTGTTGTTGGGTTTGGGGTTTTTTGGCAAATACTTCAAAACGTATTTTGTGCGTGTGAAAGCTGTAATGCTCATATTATCTGGGGGTTTTTGTGGGGTTTTTTTGTTTTGGTTTTTTTGGGGGGGGGGTGGGTTTTTTGGGGTTTTTTTGGGTGGGGGTTGTTTTTGATACATGGATACATAAAAAAGCTTATGACATAAGCAGAATACTAGGTCTTTATATTGGGGAGGAAAAAACCCACACACTGAGATTTAAACCACGTACTATTTGTGCATCAAGTTTTGGTGCAGTAACTATCTGGCCACTGTGCCTGTCTTCCAACAAGGTAATCACCAACTCTGTACCCCCCCCCCCCTCCCCGCAGTCCAGGAGTGACCATCATTGTTGTATATAGCCGAGCCAACTCCAAAGACCATAATGATCAGAACTGGCCACCAATCAGCAAAAATGGGAAACGAAAAAGAGGGGTGATAAGATTCAAAAACCTCTGCTAATGCAGGCATGAAAAGGACTTGAAAAGTAAGATTCGTCTGTTAATGCACACACGAAATGGACCTCAAAAGTTATAAGATTCAAAAACCTGCTAATGCACACACGAAAAGGATCTCAAAAGTGATAAGATTCAAAAAGTCTGCTGATGTTGACATGAAAAGGACTTCAATAGTGAGAAGATTCAAAAACGTTTGCTGATGTTGACATGAAAAGGTTTTCAACAGTGAGAAGATTCAAAAACGTCTGCTAATGCGGACATGAAAAGGACTTAAAAAGTGACAAGATTCAAAAACGTCTGCTGATGTTGACATAAACAAGGCATTTAAATGTCAAGACCTTCAGACGGCAAATGGAAGGAAAGGACTTCGAAGTCCTGAAGCCAGAACATAGTACCACAGACTCATGAATTGCTGCTGCCTTTATACCAACACACCAAGACCTGAGGGCCAATATCTGACCTACTGACCTGCCGATGAGGGACAGACTCTTTGGACCCCTGGAGGGCCTTCAGCGCACGGCAGCTTTTGTTAGGGCCTCAGGAGTACCTGTCTGAGCGTTCGAGGAGGAGGAGGAGGAGGAAGAAGAAGATGAAGAAGAGGAAGACGTAGAAGAGGAAGACGAAGACGAAGAAGAAGAAGAAGAAGACCAGTAAGTCTGCTAGCCCTTATGCCACCATCCTCAGCAAACAAAATGCTCCAGAAATACTTTGATAAACAGACATCGAGGATCATATTTTTTTCGTGGATGATGAAAGTAAAAATAAACAACGCTTTATTCTTCTCTGCCATATTCCTTTTGAGGTCCTTTTCCGTGTTCTCATTCAGCAGGCGTTTTTGAATCTTTATCACTCGCCTTTTTTTCCTAGCAAAAACAATGTAGTTTAGTAGACTTTTCTTCACAGAATGATACTTCTGAAAGGAAATGTCACCTTCTGTATTAGTCATCCATTGTTTTCTTACATTCAGTTGTAAAGTTTCTCAATGAAGAGAGGATTCAGTAGTTTCTTGAGAGCTGGTCCTGTGTTTTCTTTTTGCTCTCTTTGCTGCTAAGGAGTTTATTTCTGTGAGTTTACCTCAGTAGTTTGAGCAGCTGTTGAAATATTCATATCATTGGAAGTACAGAGTTGTTGGGGTATTTTGTTTGAGAATCTTTTTTTTTCCTCTTTCTTTTCCTCTTTGATATCTTTGTTGGTATGGATTCTTGTTTCCATGGAATTTCCCTTTCTAATTTGTGGAGATTCTGTTTCCATGGCATATGCCATTCTGACCTGTGGAGATTCTGTTTCCATGGCATATGCCATTCAGACCTGTGGAAATTCTGTTTCCATGGCATTTTTTCGTTCTAATTTGTGGAGATTTTTTCCACGGCATTTGCCGTTCTAACTTGTGGAAATTCTGTTTCCATGGCATTTTTTTTCGTTCTAACTTGTGGAGATTCTGTTTCCATGGCATTTTTTCGTTCTAACTTGTGGAGATTCTGTTTCCATGGTATTTGCCATTCTAATTTGTGAAGATTCTGTTTCATTGGTATCAGTACAAATGATAATGATAACCAAAAAAACCCAACAACAACAACTTTCTTTAGAAGGATACTATTTCTGTACAATTTCCGTCCGTAATCATAAAACAACTGGTTCTGTTATCTTAGTTTCATTTGGGCATTTCAATGCTTTTGCGATTTGTTATAAAAATTTAAAAAAAACAACGCATGAAAACACATGGCAATTATCTACGCATGAATACCAGTGCATTTATCAATTTAGGGGGAGTGTGTGAGTGTGTGTGTGTGTGTGTGTGTGTGTGTGTGTGTGTGTGTGTGTGTGTGTGATGAACACGCCGTGTGTGTGTGTGTATAGATGCGCGTGTATGCGTGTGCATTATGTGCGCAGGAATTTATGAACAATGACAGTGCATAAATGAAGAACCGACGGCGTGCAATTCAAACAAGAGACGGACATTTCTATTCAGTGTTCGCCACATGTTTTGGCAATCAATATCCGCCATTATGGCCTACGTAGAATATTTACTTGCCGCACTGCAGCGCTGTATGCAAACTATCTGTGCAGCTTTGCTCTGTGTGTGTGTGTGTGTGTGTGTGTGTGTGTGTGTGTGTGTGTGTGTGTGTGTGTGTGTGGTGTGTTGTGTGTGGGGTAGTGTGTGTGTGTGTGTGGTGTTTATGTGTGGTATGGTGTGGTGTGGTGTGTGTGTTAGTGAGTGAGTGGTAGTGCATGTGTGTATGTGTGGTGTGTGTGTGTGTGTGTGGGGGGGGGGGGGGGTGCGAGTGATGTGTGTGTTTGTGTGAGTGTATGTGTGATGGTGGTGGTGATGTGTGTGAGTTGTGTGTGTGGTGTGTGTGTGTGTGTGTGTGTGGCGTGGTGTACGTGTGTGTTGTGTCTGTCTATCTGTGCATTCTATCTGCCTGTCTGCTTTTGTCTACACGTCTGCAGTATTTTCTCCCCATTTTTTTCTCTTTTCCTTCCCCTTACTTTTCCCTCCTCTCCTTTAACCCCAGTTGAAAGTCACAGAAACACTGCCCTGTAGAGCTATTTTTCAAATTCCTCCACTGAACTCGGCCGTGTGCCCTACAAATGGGCTTCTGCAAAATAGATTCCTTCCTTGTCCATTCTGCAATATTGTCTGACCATCCTTTATTCTTTTGTTCTTTTTTTTTAAGGGGGGGGGGGGGGGGGGAGGAGAAGGTTAGGGGGGGGGGGGGTGTTCTTTTGCTGTGTAATTTCCTTGTAGGCGCGGCTGGCCCCAAGGCGAGGATCTGGAAGAACAATCTGGCGTCATGGGCTGAATTCATGACCATCAATGTCAGTAGCTGTTTTCAGTAAACTGGTTGGTCTGCGGCTGTTTCCTAGTGAATCGGTGGTCTAGAGGTTAACCACCTGCTAGGACGAAGGAAAAAAAGTCGGTCGACAGTGTGTGGTGGTTCGATCCCCTTTGGGCCGCGCAAACTTTGTCTCCATCCATTGACTATGAGTGGTGTGGTCTGGGGTTGCTTGGGATGAGACGATAAAACGAGGTCCGTGTGTTGACCTATTTAGCCGCACGTAAAGAACCACGGCAACAACGAGTTTTTTCGCTGTATTACATATTGATTGTTACCTGTCTATCGATCCATCCATTCATTCACTATCTTATAGCACTGTATGTACCTATCAAGACTTATCTGTTACTATATTTATCTACCTATCTATTTACCTCTCTATCTATATATCTATCTATGCACCCATCTATCTATCTGTCTATCTATCTATCTATCTATCTATCTATCTATCTATCAATCTCTCTATCTTTCTGGAGAACTCTTCTTTGTTGGACTATATAGCGTTGCTGCCAATGAGAAGCTGGTGGTGGTCTGCCTTTTTAAATTTTATTTTAATATTGTTTCTTCTTTAGTATGTAGTGCGTATTAATACTTCAATCCAGATGCGATGAACTACGCTATAAATTCGCCTCTCTGTCCCCGCATTTATCAGCCTGTTCGTTCGTTCTATCATTTGCTCTCTGTCTTTATTTTTATTTATTTATTTATTTATTCTTTTATATCGAGGATAATGGAATAAGCACTCATATATGCTTTTTTACATCTAGTCCCCGTTTGTATGCGGTTTTGTAAATTCTGTCATCTGTTCCCACCGGCACACAATGGCCTGCTCTTACGAACAGCGGAACAGGATTTAACCTGTGCGCAAGATGTTCCGCGTGCGTTCGCACACGGGACCTCGGATTATAGTCTCATCCGAAGGACTTTCTCTGTGTCTCTGTCTGTCTCTGATCTCTCTCTCTCTCTCCTTCTCTCTCTCTCTCTCTCTCTCTCTCTCTCTCTCTCTCTCTCTCTCTCTCTCCCTCTCTCTGTGCGTCTGAGCGTGCGTGCATGCATGCGGATGAGAGCACACACACAAAAACACACACAAAACACCACACACATACATACACACCACACACAAAACACATACAACCACACAAAAGCACACACACACACACGCACGCACGCACCACACACTGCGCCCGCGCGCGTACGTGCACGCATTATAAGCGTTAACACAGAAGTCTTTCTAAAAAATAAAAAAAAAGAGACGAGAGAGAGAGAGAGAAAGAAACAGCAGTAGCCACAGCAACAGCTACAGCGCCCATCGACAGCGCCAGAGACAAATAAAAGGTATGACAATGCAAATGGGATTTATTAAGCTAAAAATGTTTCTATCAAAGCTGAAGGATGGATGGGGCCAACAGAGAGAGAGAGTGGACGCGAAGAGAAAACAAGGGGGGGGGGGGTGGTGATGGGTGGTGGTGGTGTGGTAGTAGTAGGGATGGCGGGGAGGCAGCGAGAGAGAGAGAGGGGGGGGGGGAAGAGAGAGAGAGGGCAAGAGAGAGAGAGGCAGAGAGAGAGAGAGAGGGAGAGAGGGAGAGAGAGAGAGAGAAGAGAGAGGGAGGGAGAGAGAGGAGAGAGAGAGAGGAGAGAGAGAGAGGGAGAGAGAGGAGGGCAGAGAGAGAGAGAGAGAGAGAGCAGAAGGAGAGAGAGAGAGAGAGAGAGGGCAGAGAGAGAGAGAGAGAGAGAGAGAGAGGAGAGAGAGAGAGAGAGAGGGAGGGAGAGAGAGAGGCAGAGTGAGAGAGAGAGGCAGAGAGAGAGAGACGAGAGAGAGAAGAGAGAGGGGGCAGAGAGAGAGAGAGAAGAGAAGAGGAGAGAGAGAAGAGAGAGAGAGAGAGGCAGCAGAGAAGAGAGAGAGAGAGAGAAAATGAGCAGAGAGAGAGAGAAGAGAGAGAGAGAGGGCAGCGAGAGAGAGGCAGAGAGAGAGAGGCAGAAGGAGAGAGGGGGGGCAGAGAGAGAGAGACAGACAGACAGACAGAAGAGAAAACTCGAAACTCGAAAGACAGAGAGAGAGAGAGAGAGACAGAGGGGAGAGAAAAGGGATGGGTAGGGAGGGGAAGGAGAGAGATGAAGGGAGAAAAGCAATTGAAAGGCCTTCATTTGGATTCGCGGGAGGCTGCGGACTAAATTCCAATATGTGATTGAAAACGAGCAGGTTTGTTTGCTAATATGGGATCGGGCCCCGTCGGGACTGATGCTATTAGCGCGGATTTGGACCTCCGCTTTTATGGAAAATGAGCGATTGTGAAAGATATTGATGGGACACAATAGCGCAAAAAGGGAAAGTGCCGAGTATAATTTGCCGAGATTTATCCGTTTTTCGCGGCCGAGTTTGCATCTTCAGCTAGCGTGGAGGAGGAGGAGGAGGTGTGGGGTGGGGTGGGGGGGGTGTGAGTGGGGGCGAGGGGGGGGGGGGGGGGGGGGGGGGGGGGGGGGGGGGGGTTTGAAAGCGAAATCCGGAGCGGTTTCCCTTCCTCTGGCATCGCCTCAGGGAAATATTTTTGTGTTTGGGGCCCGGGTTGGGGTTTATTTGGGTTTTGTTTGTCCCCTTGCTTTTAATATGGATGGCGCTTATCGACTAAATATGGGTGTAATGTGACAAAGCGAAGGGTAGAAAATGTCGGATATTGAAAATGTAGAAGAGTAGTGAGCTGTTTGTGTAACACACACACTCACACACACAAATAAATGCATGTGGGGGGGGAGGGGGAGGGGGAGGGTGTGGTCGGTGGGAAGGTAGGAGGGAGGGATGGAGGGGAGAGGAGAGAGAATAAATACGAAAACATTGATTATGCTTGTGCCCAAACAATGAATCGAAGTTTATATAAAGCCTCATACCGAGGGGGGAGAGAGAGAGAGTGAGAGGAGGGGGGGAGGGAGGGAGGAGGGAGAGGAGGGGGGGGGGGGGGGGAAGGGAAAGAAGAGGGAGAGAGATCTACCCTGTGTGTGTGTAGGTGCGTGTTTGTGTGCTTAAAATTGTGTTTAGCAAATAATAGCACAAGTGGGTGAGCCTATGGTTATATGATTATGTGTGTGTCTATATTTGTGGATTGTGATGGATATTGAAACAAGATAATAATGTAATGATTTTGATTAGTAGTTTCATCAGACTATCATCATCGTCATTGATGTTTCTGGGAGCAGTAATTGTCATTGTTTATTGACATCCTTATCGTCATCATCGTCATTATTTCCATCGTCATCTTTATCATTATACTTTCCCTTTCTACAGTGTTTGATATTTTTGTTTGTTTGTTTTTTGGTGTTTTTTCTTCTTAGATAGATGGCTTGAGAAAAAAGCAAATGTTTTGCTTATTCAAAGTACCATCTGAAAATAAAACTTTGACTTTGACTTTGACAGACACAAAAACACCAAAGACACACACACAACCGCATACACACGGGGACTGGATGTAAAAAAGCACATGAGTGTTTATTCCATTACCCTCGATATAAAAGAATAAATAAATAAAATAAATAAATAAATACACACACACACACACACACACACACCCTACTGCTGCTACTAGTGCTGCTGCTGTTGCTTCTATCTAGTAATGTTTCTGATTCAATATTCCATCACTGCCACTTGCTAATGCTGTTGCTTCTACTACTACGCGTAGCTATGTTTCTGATTCCTACTACATCGATACTGCTGCTGCTGCTGCTGCTGCTGCTGCTGCTGCTGCTGCACAAGTGGTCTACAGGTTAACACATCCACCCAGGAAGCAACAGGTTTCGGGATCAAATCCCGACAGATGCCAGATTTGGTTTTTGCTTCATTTGAACTCAAATTAATACTTTATTATCTCAGAGACAGAGAGAAATTCTGCTTGAGTGTATGCTTGTTTGTTTTTGTTTTGTTTGCTTGGTTGTTGTTTGTTGCTGTTTTGGGGTTGGGGTTGTAGGTTTATAAACTGCAAGCACTTCTCTGTCACTGGATGCAAACAAAAGAAGCACAGGAGTGATGTGGAGGAGTGATTGTTCCATTATCCTAGGAATACAGGAATAAATAAATGAATATGTAACTAAATATGTAGATATGTCAATAAGTACATAAATGTCGATATCCTACAATACAGAAAGGCTACATACAACGCTGTTACAAATAACATAACGTAACAGAGACGTAACATTACATAAATATGTAAATATTGATATCCTACAGTATTAAAGGCCTACAACGCTGTCACAATTAACACGAAGTCACAACACAGCACAGACGAATCATTACACAAATAAATAAACAAATAAAATAAATGTCGATATCCTACAATAGAGAAAGCCTACAACGCTGTCAAATTAACACTACCAACATCACACAACAGACGAATCATTACACCGCAATAAATGTCCATATCCTAATCATTACAGAAAGCCTACCATTTACATCAAAGCACACAAGCCACAGCACCAGACGTTTTCATTACACGAATATAATAAATGAAAAATAAATGTCGATTTCTACGTAGAGAAAGCCTACAACGCTGTCACATTAACACAACAACAACATCACAGCACTGGACGATATCATTGCACCGTATAATAAAATGTCGGATTATCTCACAATACTAAAGGCCTATAACACGTCATAATCAAACACAACGGAACAACACAATATAACACACACAGACGAATCATTACACGTAATTATGGTCCGATATCCTCACCAATTCAGATAACAGCCTTGCAATTAACAACAAATCACACACACATACAACACAATCGTCTTAATATCTCTTTATATTGAACAGACGTAAATTGAAAGGGACCAACACACACACAGACCGAATCATTTCAAAAAAACGTATAATAATTGTCGATATCCACAATACAGAAAGGCCTGCAATTAACACAAAGCAACAACAACGCAACTCGACACAGAGGAATTCATTTAACGATAATAAATGGTCGATATCCTCACAATACAGAAAGCCTGCAATTAAACACAAAGCACCAACAACGGCAACTCAACACAGAGGGAATCATTCTCACCGTGAATAAATGTCGATTTTTCTCACAATACAGAAAGGCCTGCCAATTAACACAAAGCACGCAACAATAACATGAACACACACAGACGAATCATTACACCGTAAATAAATGTTCGATTATCCTCACCATACAGAAAGCCTGCAATTACACAAAGCACACACACAAATAAACACAACACGACGAAATCATTTATCACGTAATAAAAAAATAATGTCGATATCCTCACAATTCAGAAAGCCTGCAATTAACACAAAGCACACAACAACAAACTCAACAGAGGAAATCATTACGCTGTGCCAAAAACAAGAAAGAAAAGAAAGAAAAGAAAGAAAGAAAAAAAAACCCTAAACTCACCTCTCAAAGGAACTCTGCCCCGCAGACTAGCGAAAGGATCACATTGCAAACTGTCACTTTCAGAGAAACCAACGCTCAAACTTGTTAATTAAGTTTCTAGTTCATGCAATCTTTTAAAGGCAGGGAGAGAGAGAGAGAGAAGATGAGTCGAGAGAGAGAGATGGGGGAAGGGGGGGGGGCAGGGGGGGGGGCAGGGGAGGGGGGGGCAGGGGGGGGGGGGGGGAGTGGGGGGAGGGGGAAGGAGGGAGGAAGAGGGGACAGAGAGAGAGAAGGGGAATTAGAGAGGGGGGGGGGGGGGGGAGCGGAGGGACTCAGAGAGAGGAAGATAGAGAGGGAGACAGAGACATCGAGACGGACGAGAGGAGGGACGACAGGACAGAGAAAGATGTGAGAGGAGAAAAGAGAACCGAGGTGAGAAGAGAGATCGAAGGAGAGAGAGAGAGATAGCATGAAGAGAGCAGGCTGACAGAGAACAAAATAATGGAAAGCAAATTTCTGGTGGATAGCGCTTCGATTTGTTTGTTTTTTTACAGATTCAGAGCTTATTATAAATTCCTTTTATTATTATTATATTATTAATCCAAAAAATATTGTATTGAATTGAATTGAGAGAGCCAGAAAGAGAGTCATACTGAGACAGAGAGGAGAGGAGAAGGGAGGGAGAAGAGATTGGGAGGGAGAGAGAGAGAGACAAGGATAAAGGAGAAACAGAGGTGACAGAAAAACAGATTAGAGAGAGACAGAGTAAAGAGAGACAGAGACAGAAAAAATTAATGGTTAAAGCAAATTTCCTTCGATACAGAACAATTAAAGAAATTATTGAATCAAACTTAATTTAATTTTAATTGGAGAGAGAGGGACAGAGAGATGAGGGACAGAAGTGGAGACAGACAGAGTTCTGACAGAGGAGAGAATGAGAGGAGAGAGAGAGAGGAGAGGAGAGAGGTGGGGAGGGAAGGAGGAGGAGGAGAGAGGGACAGGTGGAAGAGGAGAATGAGAGAGAGAGAGAGTGAGAGGAGGGGGACGGTGGAGGAGGAAGGGGGTGAAAGCTATTGTTGCCGGAAAGAAAATAAGGCAAAAATTTCCACGCCTTCTATTTGCATCCATCTTTTTAACATCACCTTCTTCTCCCCCCCCCCCCCTCCCCCCCCCCCCCCCCCCCCCCCCTCCCCCCCCCCCCCCCCCCCCCCACCCCCCACCCCCCCCCCCCCCCCCCCCCCCCCCCCCCCCCCCCCCCCCCCCCCCCCCCCCCCCCCCCCCCCCCCCCCACCCCCCCCCCACCCCACCCCCCCACCCCCCCCCCCCCCCCCACCCCCCCCCCCCCCCCCCCCCCCCCCCCCCCCCCCCCCCCCCCCCCCCCCCCCCCCCCCCCCCCCCCCCCCCCCCCCCCCTCCCCCCTCCCCCCCCACCCCCCCCCCCCCCCCCACCCCCCCCCCCCCCCCCCCCCCCCCCCCTCCCCCCCCCACTCCCCACATTCATTACAAAATCCTTTCCACTGGAGACAATAACGACATGACAGGAGGAGATAGAGCGAGAGATGAAACCTTCGAAAGCGTCATCATTATTATCATCATCACCGCCACTGTCAATCATTCATCATCCTCTATTCTCATGTTCATGATTTAAATATTGTTTTTAAACAGACACAGAGAGCGAGAGAGGTGAGAAGAGAGTGAGGATGGAGTGAGCGAGTGAGAAGAAGAGTAGAGAGAAGGATTGTGAGGAGAGAGAGAGGGAGATGACTTCTTGGAGGGTTTTATCATCATAACTTTAGGGCACGCTAAAGGGAGTGGGAGATGAGAGAGATAGAGGAAGAGAAGAGAAAGAGAGGAAGAGGGGGGGACTGATGGAGATCGATAGAGAGAGAAGAAGAGGAGAGAGAAGAGAGAGAGAGAAGAGAGAGAGTCCCGAGGAGAGAGAGAGGAGAGAGGAGATGTGATGATGATGATTGATGATGATGATGGAGTGATGATGATGATGACAGTGCCACTTGGTGGTGATGTTGATAATAATATGGACGTTTTCTGAAGTTTCCAAAACCAGTACGTATATAGGTTTGTCATAAGTGAACGTATTATTGCTCCAGCTATCATATATTTTTTTGCATCCCACTTTTTTTCTGTCATAAATCATAAGATTTATTTGTGATTCAGGCATGTGCTTTGAATTTTGAATGTACCATCCCACAATCATAGCTTTTTTTTGCTGGACACCTCATCAGCACCAATAACTTGGCTATCGAAGGGCGCTGGGGAATACATAAATAAATAATTTACAAAGGTATTATATATTGAGGGACAGAGAGAGTAGAGAGAGGGGGATGAGGGGAGGATGGAGGAGAGAGTATGATGTGAGGAGAGGGATGAGAGGAAGAGAGAGGAGAGGAGAGACGGAGGAGTGAGAGAAGACAGGAGAGAGAGGAGAGAGAGAGAGAGAGTAAGGGGAGAGGGAGGGAGGAAAGGGAGGAGTAGAGGGACAGGGAGAGAGAGAGAGAGAGGGGGGAGGAGGAGACAGAGTGTATGTATGTGTGAGGAGACATAGACAGGGACGACAGAGACAGATGGGAGGGGGAGAGAGAGCGGAGGTGTGGAGCGGTCGATTGTGGATGATAGTAGAGAGGGGGGGGGGGAGAGAGAGGAAGGAGGAGAGATGAGGAAGGGGGAGGAGACGAGGAAACAAGTGGATAGAGATAGGAGGAGCGAGGAGGAGAGAGGATGAGATGAGGAGAGAGATGAGAGAGGTGATGTAAGATATGAGGAGGGGTGGGGGGGACGAGAGAAATTGGGGAGGAGAGGGTGAGAGGGAGAGCGAGAGGGAGGGAGGGATGAGATGGAAGAGCGAGGGGAGAGGGAATGAGATGGAAGAGAGAGAGAGGGACGGAGAGAGAGAGAGGGAGGGAGAGGGGAGAAGAGGAGGAGGGAGGGAGGAAGGGAGGGAGAGAGACAGGGAGAGATGAGAGTGGGGGAGTGAGACACAGTGATGTATGAGGAGGAGAGAGACAGGACAGGACAGTGACAGATGGGATGGAGAAGAGAGAGAGGAGAGGAGGAGACAGAGAGGAGTGGAGAGAGGGAGAGAGGAGGAGAGAAACTGGAATTTGATGGGTGAGAAGAGAGATGAGGAGAGAGAGAGAAAAGAGAGAGAGAGAGACAATGACAATGACAATGACAAAAGGTTTATTGTGATAAGCAAGGGACGCCCATTCACAAATGGGCAGTGGGAGGGCACTGGGGCACAAAACACATAATATCAAATACCGAGAACATAACAAATTTCAGCCAAAATAGTCATCATGTCAAGGATTCCAGGACCATGGTTACGTAGTGATTCAAAATCATTTTTCATAAGGAATTGTCAAGGTTGGAGGTTTCCCCAAAAAACTTACAAATTCAAATTAACGTTTTACAACAAATGGTCTGCGACAAGGAAACAATAGGTCACAATATCTTCTTCTTCCTAGGGTTTTTCCTGGAATGTGCAATGTTACACGGCTAACACGTGAACAGACTCGTGGACATCTAGGTTGCATATGTTGCCTACAGCTATTTCTCTCTCTATCTCTCTCCTCTCTCTGCCTCTCCTCTCTCTCTCTCTCTCTATCTCTCTCTCACACACACACCACACTACACACACACACACCACACACAAACACACACACAGGTTACGCACGCACACACACGACATACATACACACGACACAAAAACCACGCCGCACTCACTTTTATACACACACATTATACACAGCATTCCTATAACACAGCATAATCCACATATTCAAAACACACACACACATATGCGCACCACCTACACCAACACACACACAAACACACACTCCACCAAATTACAGATACACACGCACTCATACTATTACACACCACGTATCGGGCTCGAACGGCATATGCGCACGCACGCGCACGTACGTACACACACACACACACACACACACACACACACAAACACACACACACTCACACCACACCCACACACACACACACTGGTTTATCCAAGCAGAATCGAACTGCGTCCACTATGACATGCATCACATCAAGTCGGCACTGATTCGATCTTTCATTTCTCCGGTCAAACAGGGCACCTCAGCTTCAGCTTCTGATAGCACACAAGGATATTCTTCATGGTCATCAGTCCTGGTGTTCCTTTTTTCACAAACAAAACATTATCCGGGGGTGTGTCCTCAGCAGCAGTCCCATTCAAAAACGAAAAACAAGATCGTCCGTTTCACATACCCATCGTGTTCTGGATGCGTTTATATCTGAAACACCTTATAAATCTGGTTCCCTATGCCTGTCCCTTAACTTTCTCTGCAAAGAAATTATCAGGTCAGTTAGCCACATAGTTCTGATGATGTCGGCATAAGTTCCAACTTGCCTGAACTTTTGCAGAGGATCGTCAAAAAAAACCAAAGTCCGAAAGTTTCGTTGTAAACACAGGGGCCAAGGTTCAATGTCACGTTGCCAACGTCAGGGGGGGGGGGGCCCCCCCCTTTTGCCTTCGTTTCTCGGACTCTTTGACAGCAACTTGGTGAATGTACGGGATTGCACGGCAGCTTCTTGCGAAGGTTGTGTTGCTTGGCAGAAGGGGGTGTGTCAGTGTGTGACACAGCACTCTTGTAGGTGTGGCACAAATAAACATGGTGATGGTTCTTCTGTCATCTCACTTTCACTTGCCTCCAGTTCCTCACTGCCTCTGTGCTGTCCCTCTCCCTCTGTCCTGCTCCTGTCTCTGTTCAGTCTGACTGGGAGGCTTCCTGCGTGTAGCTGTGGGAGATGACAGGGGTATGCTGTTGCGGCACCATGTTGCTGTGTTGGCTGGGGCTAGCTTTCAGTCGTAATACCCGACTGTGCTGTCGCAC
>CM054143.1:12406466-12408966 GCA_028751875.1 Rapana venosa | reverse complement strand
AACAAACAAAACAAACAACAACAACAAAACCCGCTACAATAACAAATACTTCAAAGTAATCAAAATAAAATTTTAAAAACTATATAAAAATGATGGCACACCACATAGGCGAATATCAGTGCATAACGGCCAATCCATATCTCAAAAATAAGATATATAACAATGATGACATACCACATAGGCGAATAACAGTGCATAATAAACAATCCATATATCAAAGTAATATATAACAATGATGACACACCACATAGGCGAATATCACTGCATAATGGACAATGCATATCTCAAAATAAGATATATAACAATGATGACATACCACATAGGCGAATATCAGTGCATAATGGACAATCCATATCTCAAAATTAAAATATATAACAATGATGACACACCACATAGGCGAATATCACTGCATAATGCACAATCCGTATCTCAAAATAAGATATATAACAATGATGACACACCACATAGGCGAATATCATTGCAGACAATCCATATTTCAAAAATAAGATATATAACAATGATGACACCCCACATAGGCGAATATCGCTGCATAATGGACAATCCGTATCTCAAAATAAGATATATAACAATGATGACACACCACATAGGCGAATATCATTGCAGACAATCCATATTTCAAAAATAAGATATATAACAATGATGACACCCCACATAGGCGAATATCGCTGCTTAATGGACAATCCATATCTCAAAATAAGATATATAACAATGATGACACACCACATAGGCGAATATCACTGCATAATGGACAATCCATTTCATTCCATTTCATTTCATTTCATTTATACCACTTTATGTCACGCAGATTTCTCTGCGTGAAATTCGGGCTGCTCTCCCCGGGGAGAGCACGTCGCCACAAGAGCAGCGCCACCTTTTTTTCCCCCCTTTTTTTCCTGTCTGCAACAGTATTTGTTTCCCTATCAGAGTGGCTGTTTTCTACGTAATTTTGCCAGGGACAACTCTCTTGTTGCCGTGGGTTCTTTTACGTGCGCTAAATAATTATGTGCAACACGCGGGACCTCGGTTTATCGTCTCATCCGAAAGACTAGCACCCAGACCACCACTCATGATCTAATGGATGGGGAAAAAGTTTCGAGTCCAAAATAAGTTATATCAAAATAGTGACACACCACATAGGCTGAATGGACAATCCGGGATACGAACCACCGCACACTTCCGACCCAGGTTTTTTGCTTTCTAGACAGGCGCGTTACCTCTAGACCACCGATCCACAATCCACATCTCAATCAAAATAAGATATATAACAATGATGACACACCACATAGGCGAATATCACTGCATAATGGCCAATCCATTTCATTTCATTTCATTTATTTCATTTATACCACTTTATGTCACGCAGATTTTTCTGCGTGAAATTCGGGCACAGTCACGCTGCCGTTAATTAAGCGCCTGCCAAATCAGGCCCAAGCGCATCCGACTTCGGCATAAGACAGAATTGTTATGGTAAAAACAAAAAAAGGAAAAAAAAAGGCAGGAGATTGGACCAAGAAGGCAGAAAATGGACAAGGTGGAAGTGACAGGAAGAAAAGGAACGAGGCAGAAACAGAGTGATAGAAAAGAGGAAATTTCTAGCACATAAGGTGGGGATGCTATTTATACTGACAGGCGCCCGGCATCCCCTCGGGGGAATCTCAGTATTAACAGTTTCACTACCTGGTCGCTAGAAGAAGAAGAAGTAAGAAAAACAACAAACAACCCAAACAAACAAAAACAAAACAAATAACAACAACAAAACAAGCCTAGTGTGTGACGTTTCACAGTCGGGTGACCAAAGGGTTACAAACTCCCGTATTTTTTATTGGTACCGGCAAATTATCATATAACCATCTTCAGAGAAAAAAAGTCAGACTTTTTGGACCAAAAAACCCCAAAACCGCAGGAGAATAAACTGGCAAGGCAGATTAAAAACTACCCCCCCCCCCCCCTTCCCCCTAACACACACACACAACAAAAGAAAAAATCAGCAGAGGATTGAAAGACAGAAACACAGAGAGTGATAGAAAAGGGGAACTTCCTAAAACATGACTACCAGAAGACAGGGGAGATGATGCTATTTTTATGCTGAAAGGACCTCCCGCATGCCCACCAGGCAACTTATATATATATATATATTTATATATGATATACACTCACACGCAGGCATCCGCGCGCGTGCGTTATGTCGCTCAACATTATATGCCGTTACTGGGCCTCCATCAGCAAGCAATGATTAACACAACACAGATGCAGTTGCATCTGTGTGACAGAGAAATAAACAAAGAAAGAGAAAAAGATATCCCTCCACTAAATGGTCACGCCATACACAATTTTCCCATTGTCTTTAATTTCTGTGGATTTTGTTGTCATTGTACCTATTGTTGTTACCGTTTTGTTGTTGTTGTTATAAGGCCCTGTTCTTGTTCCGTTGTTGTTATGGTTGTTGTTTTGTAAAGGTCAAGACCAAGAAATAAAAACA
>CM054143.1:12386466-12398966 GCA_028751875.1 Rapana venosa | reverse complement strand
GTAACTAACATCTGTCTTCCATCTGGAACGAGACCCTCTTCAGGATGGTCTCTTCTCTGTCAGCCTGGCCCTAAGCTCATATACTCCTCTCCTGTGGCAACAAAGTTTAACCCCAACACTAACAACAAATATATGCCCCTTCTGTCCACAAATCCCCTCTCTGCCTCTGACCCGTCAATTTTACCCTCTATATCACTTCTCACCTATTCCCTAGTCCCTGACCGTGGGGGCACTAATTAAGATTTTGCAACCAGCTTCCTCCACTCCCCGCGGTCCTCTGCTTTCCGTAGCAAGTCGCTCGACTCAAGGCCAGTCCACTCTCTGATGATGTTGTCTTCCCATCGTTTTCTCTGTCTGCCTCTTTGTCGCCCTCCTTGTACCGTTCCCTGTAGGACAGTCTTGGCCAGTCCTGATGTTCGTGTGATGTACCAGAACCACTTTAGTTTGCGTTTTTTCACTGAAGTCAGGAGCCCTCATACGGTCCGATGGCGTTTTAAATTCTGGCCTTCATTTCCTCATAAGTATTCCTCATAAAATTATCAATTCTACCTGATCCGAAAAAGGGTTAAAGGAATTCAATCTTGAAATCCTTACCACCCCTGCAACTTCCTCCTGAAGACTTATAAAAAAAAAAACACACCAAAATTATATTCTTAAATATTTATCCCAAACATTATTCTTCTCATTTTAAAACCCTTATCCTTTTTCTCTCTCTTTCACCCTTTTAAACGTCTCTCCCCCCCACACTCCATTCTTACAAACCCATTTCCTTTTCCTTTTACTGCTCCTTCTGCAAAGGGGCCCTTTTAAATTCCCAAAGCTACTTGGGGAGTAAATAATACAACACCATGGGAAAAACCTTCAATGAAGGGTAATTGGGACGAAAGCGCCCCAAAACACATTTCCCTTCCCCCACACAAAAACTTCCTTAATACTCATTCCCAAAAGGCCAATTTTTTAACTGTTTCCTTTTAATTAATTTTTTCCCCCCGTTTCCTCTGAATGACCTCTGATCACCTTTCCCTTCCACTTATCTAAGTTAAAAACTTCCCTTACCCAAAAACCCCAACAACAACAAAAAGGGCCGCTTAAAGAAAATTTCCCAAAAGGGGGCCCGAAAGGGCGGCCCACCCTTCCTTCGCGAAAAATGACCTGAAGGACTCCCAAAGGCTGGGGAATGGACCAAGAAGGCAGAAAAGGCAAAAGGGTAAACCAAAGCAGAGGGAGCGAAGGAAAAGAGGGTCCCGACCCGAATTTCCGGTTGGGGGTGTTTTTAAAGGAACCCCCCCGTGTCCAACCACAAAATTTTTCACTTATTAAAAAAAACAATAAACAAAAAGAAAAAAAAAAAAAAAAAAAAAAAATAAAAGAAAGAAGAGAATTTTCCTGGCACGAGTTTGGGGAGGAAAAAGAAGAGAAAAAAAAGAAAGGAAGAGGGGAAAAAAGAGGATGAGGAAAAATTGAAGAAAAGTAAATTATTAATGGAAAGGGGTATAATATGGGGGTAGAGAGAGGTAGAGATCACCCCAGGGGCCAGCATATTGTCCCTCGCTGCTTTACCTTCCCTTACCCTGAAGAGGGCAGGTATCCATTGGCAGCTGGGTGAACTGGGGGGACTGTACTGAAGCCAAGGCAGGCAAACGGTCACCCATCCACTTGGTATAACCACGCTCGATGCTGCTTAGCCTTGGCCGAGGGAAAGCGAGTGCTCTGACCACTGAGCTATCCCGTCCCCTATAGGGGTGGGGGTGAAAAGAAGAAAAAAAAGCTGCCGCGTGATGCCTTTCCCCTGTTGTATTGTTGTGTACTTGTGATGGGTGTGTATTAAATAAACAATGTTTAAACAATAGAAGAAGGAGGAGGAAGAAGAAGAAAAGGATGATGATGATGATGAGAAAGAAGATTTGAAGAAGAAGTACCAGTCGTCGTCCACGTCGTCGTCGTCGTCGTCGTCGTCGTCGTCGTCGTCGTAGTAGTAGTAGTAGTAGTAGTAGTATAGTAGTAGTAGTAGTAGTAGTAGTAGTAGTAGTAGAAGAGGAGGAAGAAGAAGAAGATGATGATGTAGATGATGATGATGATGATGATGATGATGAAGATTTGAAGAAGATTTGAAGAAGAAGTAGTAGTAGTAGTAGTAGAAGAGGAGGAAGAAGAAGATGATGATGTAGATGATGATGATGATGATGATGATGATGAAGATTTGAAGAAGATTTGAAGAAGTAGTCGTAGTAGTAGTAGTAGTAGTAGTAGTAGTAGTAGTAGTAGTAGTAGTAGCAGCAGCAGCAGTAGTAGAGGAAGAAGAAAAAGAAGAAGATGATGATGATGATGAGATTTGAAGAAGAAGAAGTACTAGTAGCAGCAGTAGCAGCAGCAGCAGCAGCAGCAGAAAAAGAAGAGATGATGATGATGATGAGATTTGAAGAAGAAGAAGTACTAGTAGCAGCAGTAGCAGCAGCAGCAGCAGCAGCAGTAGTAGTAGTAGTAGTAGTAGTAGTAGTAGTAGTAGTAGTAATAGTAGTAGTAGTAAGAAGAAGAAGATGATGATGATGATGAAAATAAAGATGATAACAATAAGATGACAAAATGAAACAAAATGCGAGGACTGACTAAGACACGGAAAAAACAAAAAAATATTGAAACAAATCAATAAAAGAAAGAAAGAAGGGATGGGGAAAAACAAAGACAACCATGAAAAAAAGAAAAAAAAACACACACAAAAAAACAAACAAAAAAAACAAACTAACTCAAACAAGGAAAAAAAAAAGAAGAAACAACCCAGAAACAATACAACACACGCAAAAAGGGATTTTTTTTTTCAAGTCTCGATGATCACAACACAAATCACTCTCCCATTCAGATGCAAATTCCATTTTCAAAAGAACAGAAACATAGATCCCACGGCCTAGTGACCCTTAAAAGAAGAGAGAGGGAGAGAGAGAAAAGAGAGAGAGGAGAGAGAGAAGAGAAGAGAGAAGAGAGAGCGAGAGAGAGAGAGAGAGGGGGGGGGACAGAGAGAGACAGGGACAGAGAGACAGAGACAGACAGAAACACAGAGAGAGATAGACATAGGGAAGAGAGAGAAGAGAGAGAGAGAGAGGAGAGAGAGAGACGAGAGAGGGGAAGAGAGGGAGACAGGAAGAGACGAGACAGCAAACACAGAGAGAGATAGACTAGGGGAGAGAGAGAGAGGGGGAGGGGGGGGGGAGACAGGGACAGAGAGAGAGAGAGAGACAGAACAACACAGACAGACAGAGGAGGGGATAGACAGAGACGGACAGAGAGAGTGACGGAGAGAGAGAGAGAGAGAGAGAGAGAGGAGAGAGAGAGAGAGAGAGAAGAGAGAACACAACACACATAGACAGAAGAGAGAGACAGACAGAGACACACATAGACAGAGAGACAGACATACAGAGACACACATAGACAGAGAGACAGACAGAGACAGACAGAGACACACATAGACAGAAGAGAGACACACAGAGAGACACAAGAGACAGAAAGACAGACAGAGAGGACAGAGACACACAGACAGAGAGACAGACAGACAGAAACAGACAGACAGAGACAGACAGAGACACACATAGACAGAAAGACAGACAGAGAGAGACAGAGACACACAGACAGAGAGACAGACAGACAGACAGGGGACAGAGACACACATAGACAGAGAGACAGACAGAGAGAGACAGACAGAGACACACAGAGACAGAAAGACAGACAAGACAAGAGAGAGACAGAGACACACATAGACAGAGAGACAGACAGACAGACAGAGACACACATAGACAGAGAGACAGACAGACAGGACACACATAGACAGAGACACACAGAGACAGAGACCAGAACAGAGACAGACAGAGAAGAGCCCCAAACGGGAAACAAACAGGGGAACAGAACTGATGCATCAGATCAAGAGAAGGTGTCACAACCATTCACATCGGCTTTCTAAGAACTCATGCAATTTCTCACACCGGGCCATCATTTCTATTCATCCACACGGCACACACCATACACAGACACACACACCCACACGCGCGCGCGCACGAACGCCCCGCGCGCACACACACACCACACACACGTACACAACAACACACTACGCAAGAACGTACACAACACACACACACATACCAGCCCCGTACACACACACCCAACACACTACACACACACCCCTAATACATTTTCTAGTGGATAACGTTAAAACGAAGACACACACACTACCCCCCCTCCACACACACACCCAAAACCCCCCCCCCCACCACCCCTCACACACAAACACACGGCTGATTTCAACGCTTGACTGGCTTTAAAAAAAACACCAACAAAAAACTGGCCTCGCCCTTAGGGTGTATGTGTGTGTGTGTGTGTGTGTGTGTGTGTGTGTGTGTGCGTGTGTGGTGTGGTGGGGGGGGGGGGGGGGGGTGTAAGGTTATCTATCGGGTGTCATCATTTCGCAGGTGCCCTTTTAACGACTTCATTTCCTATACTGACTGCCCTGTGCACTGTGCAGCTAAGGTCTTCTTGCAGAGACTTCACAACACCGCTAACTACTACACTACTACACACACACACACACACCAAAACACACACACACACGCTCGCGCAGCGCACACACGCACGCACGCAGCGCGCAACACAAAACACACACACACAAAACACACTTCTCCAAACACACACACACAAACACAAAACTCACAACACACACACACACACACAACACACCCCACACACACACACACACTCTTTAACACACAATACACACACACATCACACACAGAGGATGATGTGCGGTTGATTTTTGGTGTGTGTTTTTGGGGGTGGGGGTTGTTGTGTGTGTTATTATTGTGTGTGTGTTTTGTGTGTGTGTGAGTGTGTGTGTGTGTGTGTGTGTGTGGGGTGTGTGGTGTGTGTGGATGTGTGTGTTTATGAGTGTGTGTGGCGTTGTTGTTTTGTGCGTGTGTTTGAGAGTGTTTGTATGTGTGTGTGAGAGAGAGAGAGAGTGTGTGTGTATTTGTGTGTTTGTGTTGTGGTGTGTATTGTTGTGTGTGTGTGTGTGTGTGTGTGTTTGAGAGTGTTTGTGTGTGTGTGTGTGTGTTTAAATTTAATTCTTTTATTTTGTGTGTGTGTGTGTGTGTGTGTGTGTAAGAGAGAGAGAGTGAGTAGAGGATGAGATGAGAGAGAGTGAGAGTGTGGTGTGTGTGTAGGTGTGTGTGTATTGTGTTTGTATGGTGTGCGCGCGCCCTATGTGTGTGTTTGTGTGTCTGTGTGTATGTATGCCTGTGTGTGTATGTGTGTTGTTTGTTTGTTAATTAATGTCAGAACTGCTTCTGTTAGACTTCTAGAAGGTGTAAATGGTTGGTTGGCTGATTTACTTTGATGATTTTTTACTTTTCATTTTTCCCCCCTTGTTATCTGATTCTGTATTTGTATGGTTGTCTGTCTCTGTCTGTCTCTTGATTAATATGGAGACTGTTTAAGTGGAAAGAAGGTGTGAATGGTCGGTTGATTTATTTTGATGATTTTTTTTCCATTTCGTTACAACTTGTTATCTGTTTCTGTTTGTTATCTATGGTTGTCTGTTTCTGCCAGTCTGTCTCTCTGTGTCTCTATCTGTCTGTCTGTCTGTCTTTCTGTTTGTCTCTCTCTTAATTAATGTTAAAACTGCTTCAGTGGAAAGAAGGGTGAATGGTTGGTTGATTTATTTAACGATTAAATTTTGTTGTTGTTATACTTTAATCTGTGTATGGTGTCTCTGTCTCCCTGTGTGTGTGTTCTGTCTCTGTCTGTCTGGGTGCCTCTCTGTCTCTCTTCATTCGTTTCTGTTTCTGTACTGTATGTCTCGCTCTCTCTCTCTCTCTCGTCATCTGCTCTCTCTCTCTCTCTCTCTCTCTCTCTCTGTATTGTGTTTCCTTGATCATGTTTATATATTTGTCAGAATAATGTTTATGTTTCCCCCCATGAAAGGGGCTGTTGGCCTGTATTCATTAAATTTCAGAGTTCAGAGTTCTCTCTCTCTCTCTCTCTCTCGTCTCTCTCTCTCTCTCTCTCTCTCTCTCTCTCTTCTGTATCTCCGTCTATATTCCTCTCTCCCCGTCTGTCTGTCACTCCCTCTGTTTGTGTGTGTGTCACGTGCGAGCGCGCACGTGCCTGCGCACGTGCGTGCATATGCGCGCAGACATGTAGGCGCGCGTGCACATGACAGGAAGCACGTGTGAACACGTGCATGCCAGATACCCTGCATGCGCACCCCCCATTTACTTTTTGTTGTTAATGTCGTTGTCGGCTTTTTGTTTTTTTGTGTTTTGTTTTCTTTTCCTGTTTGTTTAGTCTTGGGTATTTTTGTTGTTGTTTGGTTGGCTTTTGGGGGGGGGGGGGGGGGGGGAGGGAGGGGGGGGGGGGGGGGAGTTGCACTACACCACATTACCAAACACCAACCAACTGTTATCATCACTGAATCCTTTAAGCAACGCAAACTAAACTTACACCCTCGCAGTAACGCCAACTTTTAGCAAATGACCAAACCCGTTATATTTATTACTAACGAAAATTCTACTTAAAAATCACCCACGCCGCGTTCCTGACACGCATTATTATTATTATTATTATTATCATTATTATTATTATTATTATTATTATTATCGTCAGCACAGCAACAAAGGAAGGTATCGGAACGACCCACACAAAAAAATCGTCGGAATCGGAGCCGTGTGTGTGTGCGCGTAGTAGATGACAGAGAGAGAGAGAGAGAGAGAGAGGAGAGAGAGAAGAAGAGAGAGAGAGAGAGAGAGAGAGAGAGAGAGACAGAGAGAGAGGAGAGAGAGACAGAGACAGAGAACGACAGAGACAGAGACAAAGAGGACAGAGAGAAAGAGAGAGTGACAGATACAGAGAGAGAGAGAGAGAGAGAGAGAGAGAGAGAGAGAGAAGAGAGAGAGAGAGAGAGAAGGAGAGAGAGAGAGGAGAGAGAGAGAGAGAGAGAGAGAGAGAGAGAGAGAGAGAGAGAGAGAGGAGAGAAAAAGAGAAGAGAAGAGAAGAGAAGAGAGAAGAGAGAGAGAGAGAGAGAGAGAGAGAGAGAGAGAGAGAGAGAGAGAGAGAGAGAGGAGAGAGAGAGAGAGAGAGAGAGAATTTATGATCTTATTTTCCAGGGTTACAGAGTAAGTATTCATATACTTTTTCTTCCGGAGAGAGAGAGAGAGAGAGAGAGAGAGGAGAGAGAGAGAGAGAGAGAGACAGAGACAGACAGACAGACAGACAGTCAGACAGACAGACAGTCAGACAGACATACACACACAGACAAAGAGAGAGAGCACACACATAGATAGACAGACAGACAGACAGACTGACAGACAGAGAGAAAGAGAGAGGGTTGTGGCAAAACAACAAAGGTTTTCTTTTGGTATCATCAACATCTCGGCAGTCAGATCAAACTCATCGGTTGGATTCGAACAGGGGTGATGTCACACCCCACTAACAGCTTCCTGAACTGAACAGAACAGAACAGAACCCCTCCACTTCCCCCCTGCCTCCCTCTCCCTCCACTACCCCCCCCCCCCCCCCCCCCTTCCTCCACATGGTAAAGAGACATTTCATGGAGGAATGGACCGAAAGAGCAGGAACAACAATACTAAGAAATAAAAGACACAAAAAACTCCAACACCCTTTTTACTACAAGAACGTAATTATGAAGAAACGTCACACGGTGACGCACGCGCGGAGTCACACACACACACACGATACATACACACGACACACACACATACGTGCGTGCGTGCGTGCACACGCACACGCGTTTACATGTACATACGATACATCTTCGTAAACTTCTGCTCCCCTATGCATACATTTCTGTATTTAGTTGCTTACTTCAGCATCATATATATATATATATATATATATATATATATATATATATATATAATATATATATATATATATATATATATGGAAGGTGGCAGGATGGTCAAGACGTTTGCCTGCCAACAAGTAAACCGTGAGGTTCTGGGTTCGATTCCCAGTCTCGCCCTTTCTTCTCAGTTTGACAAAAAAATCGAACTGAATGTCTAAGTCGCTCGGATGAGACTATAAACCGAGGCCCCGTGTGCGAACGCATGCAGAACATCTTGCGCACACGTTAAATCCTGTTCCGCTTTTCGAAAGAGTAGGCCATTGTGTGCCGGTGGGAACAGATGACAAAATTTACAAAACCGCATACACACGGGGACTGGATGTAAAAAAACACATGAGTGCTTATTCCATTATCCTCGATATAAAAAAAGTCATCTGAGCGCTTTGATTTTGTTGCTTTACAAGATTCAGCGCTATATAAATTCCATACTATATGTGTGTGTGTGTGTGTGTGTGTGTGTGTGTGTGTGTGTGTGTGTGAATATATATATAATATATATATATATAGATATATATATATATATATATTCCTACACACACCACACACGCACATTATATCCACCCACATATAATAGTAATAATAATAATAATACATGGAATTTGTATAGCGCTATATCTTGCAAAAAACAAATCAATGCATAGACACACATAAGTGCGCACACACGTTTACATGTAAATAGACATATCTTCGTAAACTTTTGCTCCTGTATGCACACATTTCTGTATTTAGTTGCTTCCTTATGGCATCCTGCCTATATTTCACTTATTACTTACTTACTTATGGGATAGCAGCCTAGTGGTTAGAACTTTGCGCTAGCAATCTGACGACCCGAGTTCGAATCCCCTTCAAGGGGATATTTTCCTCTGGAGTTAACAGTAGTGCAGACTCCACTCTCCCCAAAAGTCCTTCGGATGAGACTATAAACCGAGGTCTCGTGTGCGAACGCACGCAGAACATCGTGCGCACACGTTAAAACCTGTTCGGCTTTTCGGAAGAGTAGGCCATTATGTGCCGATGGGAACGGATGACAACATTTACAAAACTGCATATATACAGAGACTAGATTTTTAAAAAAAGAAGCACGTGGGTGCTTATGCCATTATCCTCAAAATAAAAGAATAAAATACATAAAAATACAGCGTACTGACCATACTTTACGTACTTATTTAGACTTACTTACTTTACTGACTATATAACTTGCATCATCATACATCATCATCGATTCATCAGTGGACTACCACTAAGATCCACACAAACAACAACAACATCAACAAACCAGGCCTAATATGCTCCACAAACATTTCCCCCTAGAAAGGGGGGGAGGGAGAGAGAGAGAGAGAGAGAGAAAAAGAGAGAGAGGAGAAAAGGAGAAGAGAGAGAGAAAAAGAAGAGAGAGAAGAAAAACCCAGAGAGACAGACAACAGACAGAAGACAGACAGACAAAAGACTGAGAGGGGCCCCAATTTTCAAAAGGGGAAAAGCATTTTTAAAAAAAAGACCTACCCACCACCTATCCCAACCCTACCATCAAATCACATAAATCAAAGACAGAGACAGAGAGAGAGAAGACAGAAAGGGGGGGATATGGGAAACTTTTTTTGCCAAAAAACACATTTCGGCGGGGAAACTGCCTGAAAGAAACCGGGTTTTAAAATTTTTTTTAGGCCCCCTCCCCCCACCTTCCCAAACTCCCCCCCCCCCCCCCCCCCCCCCTCTGCTCCCCCTCCCCATCCCTAGCCCGCTTAAATTTCCCGACGGATGCGTTGGATGGGGATTAGCAAGCCTTTTTTTGCCCCAAAGTTCAAAGACAACACTTTTTTGTCACTCCTCTGATCTCTGCGAAGAAATCGATGCGAGAGACAAAAAAAACAAAAAACAGAAGAAAAAAAAGGGGGAAAGGGAGGGGAGTGGGGGGGGGTTTGAAGGGGTATAAAGGGGGAGGAGGGTGGGGGGGGGGGGGAGGGGGGGGGAAATCGAGGTAGGAATGGAGTGGGAGGGGGAAGGGGGGGGGGGGGGACAGGGGAAAAGGGCGGGAATTTTTGGAAAACTGGAAAAAACCCCAGATACAGTTGACGCGTGCTTTGCGCGCCCCGCGGGGCGCAAAAACCACGCACACCCCGCGTGGCGAAACAGGCACCCATGCTTTAAGACACACAGTAGGGCCTAAAGGAAAGAGAGAGAAGAGAGAGAGAGAGAGAGAAAAGAGAGAGACAGACAGAAGAAAAGACGACAGACAGACAGATATAAACGGGTTTTTGGTTGGCTCATCCCCCCCCCTTCCCTTTTAAACCTTCTTTGCACACACCAAAAAACCCCCAAATCTATCTATCTTTCTATCTATCTATCTATCATCTATCAATCTATCTATCAAACTTAACTATCAAATTCCATCTACCCTCTCAAACTCTCTTCTTTCAACCCTCTCTACTACCCCATCATCAAACCCATCTATCTATCTATCTACCATCAACTTTTCAAATCTATCTCTCTATTTTTTCTATCTATCCCCTATCACTATCAATCTCTCCCTATCAATCTATCACCCATCTATCAAACCCAAACAAACAATCTATCCACCCATCAAACTACCCTACCCAAACAAATCAAACCCAATCTATCTACCCTACTATCTACCATCTATCTACTCTCTCCCTACTTTCTATCTCTCTATCTTTCAAACCATCCTACATCTATCTATCTATCTATCTTTTTATCTACTATTATATACTTTTTCCTCTCCTCCTATCATCTACACCCAACCTCTCTCTCTTCTATCTAGCTATCAAACACCTACCTCTCTCCCCTCAAAATCTATCTATCTTCATCTACACCAAACCTCCCCTCTCTCAAATCCAAATCTACCCAAAAACCTAAAAAACCTCTCCCCCTCCCCTAAACCCCTCTTTTCTCTCATCTCTCTCCACCCCTCTCTCCCCTCTCCTCTCTCTCCTCTAAAAATTCAAAAGCTAGCAAAAAAGCGGGGGCTCAGACCTCAATTAGCCCCGGGGAGAAACCCGTCTGAAAATGAAAAAAAGGGTGTCAATTTGTTTTTTTCTTTTTTTTTTTTCCCCCCCCCCCCCCCCCCTTCACCTCCTCCCAACCTCCCCCCCCCCCCTTTCCCTTTCCCCTTTTCCCTTTCCCCCCTTCCCCATCCCCCCCCCCCACCTTCCTTCTAAACAAAGGCTATTTTCCTAATTTTCTTCCAAGGTCTTTGCTTTTCCAAAAACATTTGGGCGAAGCTTTTTTCGCGCGAAAGGGGGATTTTTGACTAATTGAACGACAATACATTTTTTTAGGCTGATGTTTTGAGGCCGGGTTGCTGCAAGACTGGTAGTGTAAGAATTTTCGCGCTATAATGGCGAAAGTAAAAAAAAATGGCTAGTTTTTATTTATTTATTTTTTTATTTTTTATTTATTCATTTTTTAAAATTTTTTTCTTGTATACGAGGATAAGGGGAATAAAAACTCATGTCTTATTTACATTCATACCCCGTGGGGATGGGGTTTTTAAAATTTTGTCATCTGTTTTCCCCCCCCGGCACAAAATTTTTCCCTACTTTTCCCCAAAAGGGGAAACGGGAAATTTAACGTGTGCGAAAGGATGTTCTGCTTTCTTTCGAACACGGGGCCTGGGTTTTGGGCCCTCCAAAGGGAAACCCCCGTGTTGGTGTGTGGGGGTTTTGGGGGTGTGTGTGTGTTGTGTGGTGGGGGTTTGGTGTGGGGTGTGGGTTTTGGTGGCGTGTGTGGGGGTTTTGGGGGTTGGGGGACAGGGCCCACGACACAATTTGACTGCACCTAGACCTTTTTCCCCTTCCATCCTTCACCTCACCTTCACCACCCCTTAGTCCCGGGAGGCCCCAATGAAGATTTTGAAACCCACTTCCTCCACTCCCTGGGTCCTCTGTTTTCAATAGCAAATTTTTCCACTAAAGGCCAGTAACCACCTCGATTTGGTCCCCCCACTTTTTTCCCTTTTTGTTTTTCTTCTTCGTCTCCCCCCTTTTGTAGTTTCCCCCCTGTAGACAGTCTGGCCAGTCCATTTGTTTCCTTCCATAAAAAAGGTTTGGAAGTCTACGTAAACACGTGCCGGGATATTATCTGAATAACACTTTTCGAGGGACTCTAACACTGCACCCAGGGGTTAAAAAAACTTTCGACTTCAACCCCGAGGGTCCATGGGTTGGGGTTTTTCGAATCGTGACAGCCAGCAATTAGAGAGGGTTTTTTTGGGAAATTTTCCCGGGTCAACTTTAAGTGCAACCTCCCCGTGCTTTAATTTCTTTCGGTATATAAAAACACTTGCAAAAGATCTTTAGAGGGGGGGGGGGGGGGGGGGGGGGGGGGGGGGGGGGGGGGGGGGGGTTAAAAAACCCCCAAAGTCAACTTAACTGAAAGACCGGGCTGTGCAAAAAAAGTTTCGTGTATAAACACTTTCAGAAGATCATCAGAAGATCCCAGGGGAGGGGATACTCAGTGGCCCGGAACACTCGCTTTCCCCCACCAATTTAAGGGAAACGTGGGAGCGTGTTACCAGTTGGTTGGGGTACCTTTTTGGCGCGCCTTGGCTTCAGTACATTTCCCCCATTCAACCACCTGA
>CM054143.1:12363966-12381466 GCA_028751875.1 Rapana venosa | reverse complement strand
GAGAGAGAAGAGAGAGGAGCGAGAGAGAGGGGAGAAGAGAGAAGGGACAGAGAGAGAGAGGGGGACGAGAGAGGGGGAGAGAGAGAGAGAGGGACAGAGAGAGGAGAGGGGACAGAGAAGAGAGAGAAGAGAGAGGAGAGAAGGAGAAGAAAGAGAGAGAAAAGGAGAGAGAGAGAGAGAGAGAGAAAAGAGAGAGAGGAGGAGAGAGAGAGAGAACAATTTTTGGGAACAATTTTTATTTTTCAGAGGGTAATAGATTAAGCATTACCTGTTGGGGGGGTTTTTTGGTGGTTTTTTTCACATCCAGCCCTAAATAAAATAAAATAAAATAAGAAGGGAAAAACATGCATACTGACATAGAACTGCATGGAAAACAAATACGCACACAGACGCGCACCACACACACACATACTGGAAGGCAAGCAAGATATAGAGAAAATGAGAGAGAGAGAGAGAGAGAGAGAGAAGGAAAAGGAGAAGAGAAGAGAGAGAGGAGAGAGAGAAATGCACGCTCTGGTGAAGATTGAAGAAGATCCTATGCCCTTCTCAGTTTAATAGTTATCAAGTTGAAGCCCCTGTACAAAAGCGGATTAGAAATTCCATCTGATTTTGGAGTGGACTCACCAGGACATTTTTTGCATGGCCCGAAAACAAGTCCTGTTTATGTGCTGTCCAGTACATCAGCTGAAGAGGAAGCTCGACTAGTCCTCAGAAAAAGTCTGAGCACATTACTCTTCTCTTGTAAATCTCTCCACTGGCTGCCTGTGCCACAGAGAGTAAACTCTAAGATCAGTACCCTCTGTTACAAATGTCTCCACAAAACAGCACCCGCCTACCTCTGTGAATGTCTTCACCTGTACACTCCTTCTCGTTCCCTCCGCTCTGCTGCAGATACCCTGTGCTTACGAATACCTAGATTCAACCAATCCACCGTTAGCCGTCGCTCTTTCTCTATTTCTGGTCCATCGATCTGGAAGTACCTCCCTCTCTCTCTTCGCCAAAAGCCTACTTATGACACTTAAATCCAGCCTCAAGACATATTTGTTTCAAACCTAAGATTTTACCTTCCTGGTCCTCATATCTAATCTCTGCCTTTCAGCAGCTTGAAAACCCCATCACCCTGCCAAAAGTGCAACCTCCCCTCCCCCCCCCCCTCCCCCCCCCTCTCTCTTTCCACTCCCCCCCCCCCTCCCTCTCTCGAAAGCCTAGCCTAGACGGGATAGCCTAGTGATTAGAACATTGCGCTCGCAATTCTGACAACCCGGGTTCGATTCCCGTTCAAGGGGATATTTTCCCCTGGAGTTAACATCAATGCAGACTCCACTCTAGCTCTCCCCAAAAGTCCTTCGGATGAGATTATAAACCGAGGCCCCGTGTGCGAACGCACGCAGAACATCTTGCGCACACGTTAAATCCTGTTCCGCTTGTCGTAAGAGTAGGCCATTGTGTGCCGGTGGGAACAGATGACAATTGACAAAACCGCATACACATGGGGACTGGATGTAAGAAAGCACATAAGTGCTTATTCCATTATCCTCGATATAAAAGAATGAAATAATGTTTTTAATCTCTCTCTCTCTCTCTCTCTCTCTCTCTCTCTCTCTCTCTCTCTCCTCCTCTCTCTCTCTCTCTCTCTATCTATCTATCTCTCTCTGCATTCGACTTTGTTAAAACTATTTATTAATTGTTATTAGTTGCACGGGTAAGAATAGGTCGAATGCAAGCGCTTTGATTTGACTTTGTAAGATATAGCGCTATGTAAATTTTATTCATTATTATCATTATTACTGTTATTATTATTATTATTATTATGATAAAGTCCATCGGCACAGAGGGAGAAACAGAGCCCAACTCTCTGTGTGCTGAGTTCGCTGTGACACCAAAGAGGATGCTGTCTGTTTGTCAGTCCCCTTCTCTCCTCCCCCCTCTCCGGGTTTGGGGGGTGTGTGTGTGGTGTGTGGGGTGTGTGGTGCGCGCCCCGCCGCGCGCGTCCGTGTTTAAGGACACGTCCCCCCCCCCCCCCCCCCCCCCCCCACCCCTCCAATAACTTCTTTCCCAAGTTCTTGCTGTTCTTTCTGTTTCTTTTTTCTTTCTTTTTTCTCTGTTTTTGACCCTCATACCCATCATCATCATCATCATCATCACCGTCATCATCATCACCTTACCGTCATTATCGTCATCATCATCGTCGTCGTCGTCGTCGTCGACACCGTCATCCCCACCAACAGTCAGTAGTAAACTCACCCTTGGGCAAATCTTACATGACAAAACTTATATACCACCCAGCTTCCATAGTCTTCCACAGTCCACGTAAATTACCATGGCTAGAGCTCTGACAACACGACCTCCCCCCCACCCCCACCCACCCTAACCTCCCCCTTCTTCACCCTCCCCCCTCCCCTTTCTCTCTTAAACTAGCGTACCCCCCTTCTCTACGTATGACATCAGCATACCCTCTCTCTCTCCCTCCCTCCTACCCCCTCTCTCTCTCTCCTATTCCAATCCTCCCTCTCTCCCTCTCCACCCCCCTCTCTCTCTCTCATATCCAATCCCTCTCTCTCTTCTCCCTCTCTTCTCCTATCCAATTCTTTGTTGTTTTTTTCTCTCTCTCTCGCTCTCTCTCTCTCTCTCTCTCTCCTCTCTCTCCTCTCTCTCTCTTCCTCTCTCTCTCTCTCCTCCTCTCTCTCCCTCTCCCTCTCCTCTCTCTCCTCTCTGGTACTAGCTTACCTCCCTTTCTCTGTATATCATCACTATACTCTCTCTTTTTCCCCCCTCTCTCCCCTACTCTCTCTCTCATCTCCCCCCTCCCTCCTTCCTCCCCCCCCCCTTATTCCAACGTCCTCTCCTCTCTCCCCCCCTTCCCCTCTCTCTCTCTCTCTGGTACTTACCTTTCCTACCTCCCTTTCTCTTTATAAACATCACTATACTCTCTCTCTCTTTGCCCCCTCTCCCCCCTCTACTTTTCTCCCCCCTCCCCCTTCCGTCCCTCTCTCTTCCCCCTTATTCCAATCCTCTCTCTCTCTCCCTCCCTCCCCCCCCTTCTCTCTCTCTCTGGTACTACCTTTCCTACCTCCCTTTCTCTTTATATCATCACTATACTCTCTCTCTCTTTGCCCCCTCTCTCCTCTACTCTCTCTCCCTCCCTCCTTTCCCTCCCCTCCCCCATATTCCAATCCCCCCTCTCTCTCCGCTCCCTCCCTCCCTCCCCTTCCTCTCTGGTACTAGCTTACCCCCCTTTCTTGTATAATCATCACTATATCTCTCTTTCCCCTCTCTCCCCCCCTCTTTTCCCTTCCTCCTTGCGCCCCTCTCTCTTCCCCTTAGCCCAATCCTCTCTCTTTTCCCCTCCCTCCCCCCCCCCCCCTTTTTCTCTCACCCTCTACTCTCTCCCCCCTCTCTCCTGGTACTACCTTTCCTACCCTCCCTTTCTCTGTATATCATCACTATACCCCTCTCTTTTCCTCCCCCTCTCCCTTACTCTCTCTCCCTCCTTTCCCTCCCTCCCCCCCCCCCATATTCCAATCCCCCCTCTCTCTCCGCTCCCTCCCTTCCTCCCCTTCTCTCTCCTCTGGTACTACCTTCTACCCCCCTTTCTCTGTATAATCATCATATACTCTCTCCCCTTTCCCACTCTCTCCCTCTAACTCTCTCTCTCCCTCCCTCTCCCCCCCCCCCCTCCTTTATTCCAATCCCTCTCTCTCCTCCCGCCCTTCTCTCCCTCCCTCTCCCCTCCCCCCCCCCCCCCCCCCCCCATATTCCAATCCCCTCTCTCTCTCTCCGCTCCCCTTCTCCCCCTCCCTCCCCCTCACTCTCTCCCCCCTCACCCCTTCACCCTCTCTCTCTCTCTCTTTTGCTGGACAAAGCCTTATAATTTGTGTAGAAGACCTATGAAGAGAAGACGGACAGATCGAAAGCGGATTACGACGTTGAAGTTAGCCCTAAAAACCAATATGCCATGGCTTGCTTTTTTTTTTTTTTTTTTCTTTCTTTTTTTTCTTGTGTTGTTTGTTTTCTTGGTTTTTTTTTTTTTTTTTTTTTTTTTCCTTCTTCTTCTTTTTTTTTTTTTTTTTTTTTTTTAAACTACTCTTGCGAGCCTTGTCTCGTAAATTATCTTCTTCACAATCCCTAACATCGGGATTAACACACATACTCCTTACTCCACCTGCTGCTACTGCTGCTTCTGATTTATTGTTTTAACGGATTGAAACGTGGAAGAGGGGGGGGGGGGGGGGGGGGAGAGGGGGGAGATTGGAGGAGGAGGAGGTAGGGTGGGTGGGGGAGGAGAGGATGGATAAGGGTGGGAGTAGGGTGGTGGTGGTGGTGGTGGGGGGTTGTAGAAAACAGGAATTTGAAGTGGGAGGAGTAGGAGAGGGGGGGGGGGGGGTGTAAAAGGAGTGATGGGGCGGGGGAGGAGGGGGGGGGAAAAGAAGAGGGTGGGGGTGGGGGGTAACAGTAGTGATCGTATACTAATTTAGGATTTGTCTAGTGACTGGTCTATGTTCATTTTCTTTCTCTTTTCTTTTTTTTTTTTTTTTTCTTCAGTTTTTTCTTTCTCCCACCCCCCCCCCCCCCTCCCCCCTGTTCTTCATGCAGATACTGAGTGAGAGTAAGAGAGAGAGAGAGACAGAGACAGACAGGCAGAGAAATACTGATTATAAACCGAGAGAGAGAGACAGACAGACAGATAGTCAGACAGATAGTCAGACAGACAGACAAGACAGACAGACAGACAGAGAATGCTGATCATAAACAGAGAGGAGAGAGAGAGAGAGAGAGAGAGAGTAGAGAGAGAGAGTAGAGAGAGAGAGAGAGAGAGAGAGAGAGAATGTTGACCAGAGAGAGAGAAAAGAGAGATAGAGAGAAAGGGGGGGGGGTAGAGAGAGAATGGTGATCGAGAGAGAGAGAGAGGAGAGAAGAGAGAGAGAGTAAGAGAGGGAGGGGGGGGGGGGAAAGGGGGAAAGAAGGAGAGGGGAGAGGGGGGAAGTAGAAGAAGGAAAAAGGGAAAAGGAAGAAGAAGGAGAGGGTAAGGAGAGGGGGGGAAAAAAGGAGAGAGGGGGAAGAAGAGAAAAAGAAAAGAAAGAAAGAAGAGAGAGAGAGAAAGAAGAAAAGGGGAAGATAAGAAAAGAAAAGAAGAAAGAAAAAGGGGACAGGAAGACAGAAAGAAGAGAAAAGGGGGAGACAAGGAAAAACAAAATAGAGGAAAAAATTTGGTTGGAAAGGAAGGGGGGGGGGGGGGGTGAACAGGTTGAGAATTGGAATGGGAAGGGGGGTGGGTGGGTGGGGGGGGGGGGAGAGAGAGCAGAGAGAAGAAAAGAAAAAGAGAAAGAGAGAAAGGGGAGAGAAAGAAAGAAAGGGGAGATTGAGAAAAGAGAAGAAGAGAGAAGATGGGGGTTAGAGGTAGTTTTCCAAAAGGAGGGAGCAGAGCAGGTGTAGTAGTAGAGTGTGGGTATGAGAAAGAAGAGAAGAAGGAAGAAAGGTAAAAGGTTGTTGAGATGGAAGCAGGCACAGTGGGGTTTTGGGTGTTTAGGTAAGAGTAGGACAGAGAGTAGTGGGGGGGGGTTTGTGGTTGTATTTAGGGTAGGTAGAGTGGGGTGGTTTTTTCTATTTGGGGGTTTGGGCGGAGTGTGTGTTTGTGGGGTGTGGTAGGTAGGGAGAGAGAAATTGTGTGTGTAGAAAAAAAAGGTAACAGCAGCAGAACAGCAGAAAGCAAAACCAGCAAGAAGCAGCAGCAAGAGAGAGGAGGGTTTTTAAGAAGGAAAGAAGAAAGCTGAGTGAGCAGTGTAGTGTTAGCGGGGAGCGTAAGGTTGTTAGTATTAGCAGAGGGGAAAAACCAATTTTTTTTGGGGGTTTAATTAAGTAGTAGTGTAGTAGTAGTAGTAGTAATTATATTGTAGTAGAGTAGTAGTAGTAGTATTAGTAGTAGATGTTAGTAGTGGGTTTTAGTTTAATTTTCACTTTAAAGACCAGAAAAGGAAATAAGTGGAAAGTGTGTTGTGTGGGAACATCAAAAATCAATATCATTCTTACATCCACATCATAATATTATCACCACAACCATCATCAGACCTTGTATTATTTAATTTTTTACTAATTTCCCAACTACTTCTATTATTTACTCTTTCCTACACTACTATCAACTATCACATCATCATCATCATCATATCATCACTACCACACACACCACCACCCACCACCACCCCCACCCCCCCATCCTCCCTCCCCTCCTTCATCCACCACTCCCCCCCCCCTTTAGACAAACCACAACCACAAAACCAACACAAAAACCGGCCTACACTATTAAATCGAACTTTCCAAAAAAAACTATACAATTTTCCTGTCCTTTAAATCCCACTTTCTTCTCGCTCTGTTTGAAAAGCGGTTTGAAACATTCCCTTCCGCGCCCGGTGGCTTCCAGTTTCAAATTACTTTGGCATTTGATTTAATGTTGACGATGGCGATGCAGAGGAAGGGGGGGGGGGGGGGGGGGGGGGAAGGGGGGGGGGGGGATCTTTTCCCCGGGGGTTCCCGGGGAGTGGGGGTAAGAAGGGAGGGGTTTTGTTGGTCCGGTGAGTTGATTTTGAGAAGGGGGGTTTTAAAAGGGGGGGTGGGTTTTTTTTTTTTTTTTGGGCTTTTGTTTCGTGCGGGTTTACCTTTTCCCCCGGGGGGATGGGGGGGGGGGGGGGGGGGGGGGGGGTTTTGGGGGGGGGGGGGGGGGGGGGGGTTTTTGGAACCCCCCCCCCCCCCCCCCCCCCCCAAAGTTTGAGGGTTGGGTGGGGAAAAAGGGCGGGAAAATTCGGGAAATTTGTTTTTTTGGGGGGGTGGGCCGTGGTGACCTTTGGGTGGGTTGGCCGGGTTTGTGGGCCGGGGGTTTTGGGGGGGATTGGTTTGTATAATGTCTCGTTAAAACCGTGTGTTTGGAAATTTGTGTTAAAAATCCCGTGTAACCATTTGTGTGACAAGTTGTTTAAGGGGTTTTTTACCTTTTTGTTTGACATTGTTGTCTGATGTACCATTGTCGTTGTGCCAAAGTGCTTTGACCAGTTCCCTTTTCCAAGTGGTGGCCAGAGTCTTGTACCGTTTGTTACCCGTGGGCCCGTTTTATTGTGCCGGTTTTTGCCCTTGTTGTTTTGGCAGGCCCTTGTGACCGACTTTGTGACACGTGACGTGGAACCCATGTGCACGTGTCTTTTCACTGCGTTGTTAAGGGCCCAAAGTGTTTGTACCAGGGTTTGGGCCACTGACGTTGGACCACCGTTTTGGGCCATGCCTGTACCTTTTTGACCCGCCCTTGGCCCCGTTTTTTAACCCCTTGGTCTTAATTCCTGTCCGGTTTTAAAGATGGGTTTACCAAATTTTGATGCGTATTGGATCCTTTGGAACCGCATTGTACCACCACCGGGCCGGTCCATGAGTTGGACCAATAAATTTTCCAGGCGGTGGTTTTACCAGTGAAATTTACATTTGGGTGCCCTCCTAACCACGGCGCACCCCAAACTGTGACAAAAAGATTTGCCCTTTTCCGTGCCGATTGTGCCCGGGCGGTGGTGAAATTATAGTTGTGACCCCATTGTGACCCAAACCCCTTTTGCCCCAAGTGTCACCTCTTTGTCCACCATTTTGCCCTCGTATTGTACACGGCCGTTTCCCGACGTCACACGCACTGTCCACACCTGTCACACCGACACTGGTCAACCCATGCCCCCCCCCAATTTCCCCCACCCCAAAAATCCCCACCCGAAATCCACTTTAAAACACCAAACTTCCCCTGGCCCCACCCCCTTGCGCCCAACCTTCCCCTTAAAAAAAAAATTTCTTTTCTTCAAATCCACTAAAGAAAAGGACCTTTCCAAGCCTTTGTTAAATAGGGGTTTAAAAAAGAAAGGCCACGGATGGTAATTTGGGAATTGTCCAACCCGGGGCTTCCCCCTCAAAAACCGAGGAAAAATTTAACCTGCACTAAAATGAAAAAAACCCACCCCGTAAAAAACTTTCCCCCCCTCCCCCCGAACCCCCCCACCCCCTTCCCCCCGGCCCCCAAAAAAAACGCCCCCCTTTAAAACCCCCGGGGGGCCCCCCCCCAAAAACCCAAAAAAAACCCCGCCTACAACCCAAACCCATCCAATTTTTTCCCCTTCTCCCCCCCCCCCCCACCCCCCTCCTTCCCCAAATCAAACCCCCCCAACCCCCCCCAAGAGAAAACCGGGACTAAGGAAAAAAAAAACAAGAAGCATTCCCCCCATAAAAAAACCCCCAAAAAATAATTCTACCCCCCCCCCCCTCCCCCCCCCCCCCAAAATTTTTCATGGTCACCCGACACATGGTCACACGACACGTGGTCCACATCGCACAGGGTCACACCGCACATGGTCACCCGACACAGGTCACCCCAACAGGGTCACACCCCCAAGGTTCACCCAAAACACATGGTCACACCGCACATGGTCACCCCGACACATGGTCACACCGACACGTGGTTACACCGACACGTGGTTACACCGACACGTGGTCACACCGCACATGGTCACACCGACACATGGTCACACCGCACATGGTCACACCGACACGTGGTCACACCGCACATGGTCACACCGCACATGGTCACACCGACACATGGCCACAACGTCATGTAGCCTATTCCTTCAGTAGGAATCAGACTTTAAACTTTCCAGCTGGCGAGCCACTGCGCTAACCACTGCACCCCAAACCGAAGTGCTATGGTAAAAAAAAAAAAGAAGAAGTTTCTTTTACTTACTGAACATCCTTGTGACAGAATGAAATAACAGGCTACCTGTAAGTAAAAAGCTTTTTAATAATATTAAATTATACAGCAGTAAAACATCGATATCTTTTAACCTTTCAGTCCCATCTCTCTCTCTCTCTCTCTCTCTCTCTCTCTCTCTCTCTCTCTCTCTCCCCTCTCTCTCTCCTTCCACCGCATCACCCAATAAAATTCCTCTGACGTCTTCATCATACTATCAATCGTTCTCCCCCCTCCCCCCCTTCCCCACCCCTTTCTTACCCCCCCCCCCCCCCCCCACCTCCCTCCTACTGCCCCCCACCCCACCCTCCTTTCTCCTTCTCGCCCCCTTCCCTCCCACTGCCACCCCCCCTCCTTCTCCTTCCTCGCCCCCCCCCCCCCCCCCCCCCCCCTCCCTCCTCCCCCCCCCCCCCTCCCTCCCCCCTCTCCATCCCTCTACCACCACTACAATATATTATCTTCTAGTCCATGATCATTCTCAAATCACCCCCTCCGTTGTCTACAAAGGTCACAAGCGAAACTGCCAGGAGTCCTTTGTCTCCAACGTGACAGGGATTAGGGAAGAAGAGAGAGAGAGATGAGAGAGAGAGAGGAGAGGAGAGAGAGAGAGAGAGAGATAGAGAGAGGAGAGAGAGAGACGAGAGAGAGAGAGGAGACAGAGAGAGGAAGAGAGAGAGAGAGAGAGAGAGAGAGAGAGAGGAGAGAGGAGAGACAGAGAGAAAGGAAGAGAGAGAGAGAGAGAGAAGAGAGAGAGAGAGAGAGAAGAGACGAGAGAGAGAGAAAGAGAGAGAAAGAGAGGAAAGAGAGAGAGAGGAGAAGAGACGAAAGAGGGAGAGGGAGAGAAGTACAGAGATGAGAAAGGACGAGGAGAGACACAGAGAGAGAAAGAGACAGAGACAAGAAGAGAGAAATGAGAGAGAGACACGGAAAGACAGTGAGACAGAGAGAGAGAGAGTGAGTGAGAGAGAGAGTGAGAAGAGAGAGTGAGAGAGAGAAAGAGAGAGAGAGAGAGAAGAGAGAGATGAGACAGAGAGAAAGACAATGACATGACAAATTCTTTTATTTCGAGGATAATGATAAGCACACATGTGCAGAAGAGGAGAGAGAGAGAGGAGAGAGAGAGAGAGGAGAAGAGAGAGAGAGACAGAAGAGAGAGAGAGAGAAACGAGAGAGACAGAGAGAGAGAGAGAGAAAGAGAGCATAGACACAGAGAGAGAGAAAGAGAGACACGGAGACAGAGAACGGAGACAGAGACACAGAGAGCGGCAGAAGACCCGAAGAGCAGAAGTAGAGAAAGAAGAAAGAGAAGAAAGGCTTATCCCAGTCGCATAAACTTATTGCCGCTCCTCCCCCCCCCCCCCCCCCCCTCCACGATAGCCATGCTTAATACAGACAAGACTCAACAGAGAACAGCACATCCTCCAATCTTCCTCCCTTCCCCCTCCTCCCCTCTTTCTGCCTTTCACAGAAAGTTCCAACCTCCCCCCCCCCCGCCACAACCCACCCCACGCCAAACAGTAGACACGTTCACTAAGTAGTACTAGCCTAGCCTACAACAGCCTCCCCCCCCACCCCCCCCCCCCCCACCCACCCTCACAACACTATTGACGGATTCACCAGATATCGACATCGCTTCAAGCAAAGACCACCAGCGAGGAATCTCTCGAAAAGCGCTAAAGGAAACATGTGACGTCTACTACTCGCGCTATCTTTGCTTTAATAAAAAAAAGAAAAAAAAAGAAGTTTCAAATCCAAAAGACAAAGGTTTTTATTTGGCTTAGAACAGAACAGAACAAAACAAAACAGAACAAAACAGACAGAACAGAAACAGAAACAGAACAGCACGGGGAGAGAGATGGGACAGAATGCGGAGAGCTATTCTTGAGGAGCAAGGTGGGTGGGGGTGGTGGTGGGTGGGGGGGGGGGGAGCAGGGGGTAGGGGGATATGCCATAACTACGCAATGGGCAGGTTAAAGGGGGGAGGGGGAGGAGAGAGATAACTTGGGGGAATAACTGGCGAAGAATTGGACCGAATGTCAAGGGAAGAATGAATCCCTCTTTCCCTCCCCTTTTCTTTGTTTGGGGGAGGGGGGGGGGGGGGGGGGAAGTGTGAGTTGTGTCGCAGTTCATGTCGACTGCCTTGTAACAGGATAGTGGCACACCTTTCTCCTCTTACGGGTACCCCCGTCACGGGTTATCGCCTAGACTCATTCATAACCATAAGGAGAAGCCGGGTACGTTTGTTTGCTTTCATTTCGCGACCTCGGACAGCAAAAGTCAAGGAAGTTGGCGTAGCTTCGATTTGTTTGTTTTTTACAAGATTCAGCGCTATATAAATTCCATATATTATTATTATTATTATTATTTCGGCCGCAGATAGGTGGAGGTAAAAAGGTAAAGGAGTCCCATAACCTATAAGGTCGTAGGGGAGCGAGGCGTCAGAGACCTCACTTCTCTAGGGGCCAGCATATTGAGGGCGGCGCCCATCTCCTCTCCCTCGCTGCTTTACCTTCCCTGACCCTAAAGAGGGCAGGTACCCATTTACAGCTGGGTGAACTGGGGGAACTGTACTGAAGCCAAGGCGCGCAAACGGTCACCCATCCAAATGGTGACCACGCTCGACGCTGCTTAACTTGGCTGGGGGAAAGCGAGTGCTCCGACCACTGAGCTATCCCGTCCCCACAGATATCTATTTATAAATAAGCATTCCCAACCTTCTGAAATTATGTGTTAGAAATGTATTCTTTTCTATCACTCTCTTTGTTTTTGCCTTTTTCATTGTTTCTCCTATCTCCTCCTTCTTGTCTATTTTCTGCCTTTTTGGTCCATTCTTCTTGGCTCTTTTTCCCCAGAAAGAAATCTGTTGGTTGATTCAGCTATTCATCAAATTTTAACGTGTCAACATTTTTTTTTAAACTCTTTAAATTTTCGTTTTGTATTTACAAAGAATTACAGACAAAATGTTTCTAAAAAAACCACTTAAAAAATAAATAAATTCAAAGAAAGTACAAATACAATTCTTTTTCCTAAACAAGTGATACCAACTGCTTTTCAAGTACTTAATCAAAACAAACACACACACACGTTTTTCATGCTATACAAGTTAAAATAAATGCATCATGTCAAACATGAGAAAAACTATATTAATTTTGTACGCCTCTGTCAATTCTGTAAATCTATACCATTGCACTCTTTCATCCATGAGAAAGATTACAATGTAGCAGTGTCAGTGTCAACATTCTTTGTGTGTATGTATGTATGTGTGTGTGTGTGATTTGGTCGACAGAGGAAATCGCCTCAGAAGATGGGGTGAGAAAGAAAGGACCTGGAAAGGGGGGGGGGGGGGGGGGGGGGGGAGAGGGGGGAGGGAGGGGGGAGGGGGGTTACCAAACGTTACACTTCACCTCCTGAACCTTGGCATTTTGTTTCGTAACCTCGTCTAGAGCTCCGAGGTTCACTATTGGGGACTTTGTGCGTTTGCCATCATTTTTGTCCACCAATAAGGAAGGGATGGGGGGAAGGAGGGGGGGGGGGTAGGAGGTGGGTAGGAGGGGGTGGAGTTCACCCTAAAGGGGGGCGGTGGTGGGCTATGCTCCACATGCAGTTTGTTGGTATGTAGTCCACTCCTTAGTGTCGATTTCTGGGTTCTGGTGTGTGATGTGTCTGTAAGAACAGTAGTGGTATGCAGGGTTGGTTTGGTTTTTTGTTTTTTTTCCCCCTAAGATTTGTCATCCGTACCTACCGGCACAATATGGCTTGCTCTTTCCTAAAAAAACCAGGAGGTTTTACGTGTGTACACGATGCTCTTCGGTTTATAGTTTCATCGGAAGGACTTTTGGGGGAGTGGAGTCAGTACTGATGTTAACTCCGGGGGGGAAGAAATCCCCTCGAGTGTTTTCAGCGACAAATCCAATACCCACAACGACTGGACTTTGTGTATGTGTATGTGTAAATAGGGTACGGGACAGCTCAGTGGTCGGAGCACTCACTCAGCCTCAGCCAAGCCACCCCAGCCAAGGTAAGGCCTAAGCAGCGTCGAGCGTGGTTACCAGTTGGATGGGTGACCGTTTGTGCGCCTTGGATTCAGTACAGTCCCCCAGCTCACCCAGCTGTAAATGGGTACCTGCCCTCTTTAAGGTCAGGGAAGGTAAAGCAGCGAGGGAGAGGAGATGTGCGCCGCCATCAATATACTGGCCCCTGGAGAAGCTGAGGTCTCTGATGCCTCGCTCCCCTACCACCACATAGTCTATGGGACACCTTTATATTTTGTATTGAATATACAATATTTAACCAACAGCTAGTACTGGATGCTGGACGTTATGGACAAAAAAACAAACAAACAAAACCACTACAACTGTGGGGCCCATAAGAACAACAATATATTTACTTTGGCAGTAACAAAAACATTAACATCAGTTTACAGTTGGGGTAACGAGATCCGAACTCAAATCTTTTCGAATCCAAACTCAAACCTTTTCAGCCCAAAACTCAAAATTGGGTTTGAGTCCAAAAACTCAAAACCTTGTTGAGTCAGTCCCAAGCTCGGCGCTCAGCGAAACTTGAGTTGTACTGTAAGCATCTTCAGGTTTATTTTTCCCTGTTTGCAAACGCATCAATTACTGTTCGCTTTGCACAGCAGGAGGGTAGCGTAAAACTGCAATCATTGTTCTTTCCTAACACCACAATTGCGAAATAACGACGCAACTAAAGCACGCACACTCTTCACCAAGTTGACTCCCGCGCTATAACCCCCCCCCCCCCCCCCCCCCCCCCCCCCCCCCCCCCCCAAATCTGACTTGGGATATTAACGGCTTACATCACACACAGCATTCCAAACGATAATCTACGAGTGATGTACGACTGACGCCATTGTTTTGTTTCGATTTGATTGTTTCTCTCTCTCTCTCTCTCTCTTCTCTCTCTCTCTCTCTCTCTCTCTCTCTCGTGTGTGTGTGTGTGTGTGTGTGTGTGTGTGTGTGTGGTGTGTGTGTGTGTGTGTGTGTGTGTGTGTGCGCGCGCGCACACGCAAATAAGAAAATGCATTTTCAGTACCTTTTGTTCAACTTGATATGTTTATTTTTCACAATACTTCATTAGAAAGAAGGAAGGGGTAGATGGAAAGAAATTAGATAAAAAGAATGACATTTCATGTGTTGCATGGGCATGCATCCCGACTCTCAAATCTAAGCTCATGCACACACATACATTTAAAAAAAAACCCAAGGTACAAAATGCAAGCATGCGCCTGTTCCATCTCCCTGTTCTGAGCAAAAACAAAACGCATACCACGCACAAACCCCTTATGCATCTTTTACTCCGGCCAAAGCTCCCTCCCCCCCCCCCCCCCCCCCCCCCCCCCCCACCACCACCTCCTCCACCTCCCCCTCTCCAACGGCACAATAACGGTCCTCTTAAAACACTCCCACAGACCTCAACAATGTTGACGCCACCAACCATTAAAATCTGACGGGAGAATATCAACAATGGCTACCCCCAAATGGCATTCCAAACGAGACTGTCGGTAATCTATGAACGACCCGCTGCTTCTTTTTCATCGGGATGTATATCGGCTGAGCGAATTAACCGGGACAAAGATAGACAGATTCGCACTGGTGGCCAAAAGCTTTAAAAAAAAAAATTTTTTTTTTATTTATTTATCGCCGCATCCATAAACTGCAGCTTTAAAACGGGAGCTGAGCTGAGCTGAAGCCAGCTGGGGAGAGCGTCCGTCTTGCTTTTGCACCTGTTTGGGAATGGTGTGCGTTTTAAAACGCGCAGATGTGTGGCTGAAGGAGCTAGGCCAAAAAGAAAATGGATGCCGAGTGTGGCAGTTTGGCGCGGCATTTGCCATCTTTGTCTCTTCGGCGCTGCGTTCATGTTTGTCTTTCTTCCGTCCGTTCTGTCTGTCTTTTTTATGTTCTTTTTGGCTTTGTTTTTCTTCTTTTTTTTTACATCCTCTCCCTGAAGGGGAAGGGATAGTTCTGTGGTCAGAGCACTCGCTTTCCCCCCAGCCAAGGTTAAGCAGCATCGAGCGTGGTTACCACTTGGATGGGTGACCGTTTGCGCGCTTTGGCTTCAGTACAATTCCCCAGTTCACCCAGCTGTCTAGAGTGCCTCTTTAGGGTCAGGGAAGGTAAAGCAGCAAGGGAGAGGAGATGGGCGCCGCCCTCAATATGCTGGCTCCTAGAGAAGCTAAGGTCTCTGATGCCTCGCTCCCCTACGACCGCATAGGTTATGGGACACCTTTACCTTTTTAACCTTCTATTCAGTTCTGTAATCAATGTTGCAATGGTTTGTCTTTTTCCATTCTGTCTGTCTTTTGTATGTTCTTCTTTTTCTTATTTATACTCTCTCTCTCCTTTTCAGTTCTGAAATCAAATGTTGCAACAGACTAGACCCCAAATACAATAAAAGAGTTGTCCCTGGCAAAATTCTGCAGAAAAAAGCCACTCTGAAAGGGAACAAAATACATACAGAGACACAGGAAAAGAAAAAAAATAATGGGTGGTACTACCTGCTCTTGTGGCTATGTGCTCTCCTCGGGGAGAGCAGCCCGGATTTCAGGAAGACAAATCTGCCGTGACTTAAAGTGGTATACAATACAATGTAATACACACACACACACACACACACACACACACACACACACACACATGCACGCGTACGCATTACAGTCTAATATCACTCTCTAGTGGATAGACCTTAAAACGGACACACACACACACACACACACACACACACACACACACACTCTCTCTCTCTCTCTCCTCTCCTCTCTCTCTTCTCTCTCTCTCTCTTCAATACATACATTTCTACCAAAGACTTTCCTCCTCTTTCACTCTCCTCTCAAGCAAAAACACTACAACACTAACATTCGACATACCCAGACGTATCTGAACACTCAGATAACATTTTCTGTATAAAAAACAACCCACAACAACACGAAAACGGCCCAGGAACAAACAACCCACTTAAACCATGCACAGTCCTCATCATGCTGACTTCAGGTCCCCCCAATAAAGCTCTGACTCAACGACCAGCCATGCACACCAGAGCCTTCCTGGGATTGCCAATACGACCGCGTGGTTCTGATTAAGACACAGCGGCTGGCTGATTGGACTGGAGCAAAGACAGAAGGTTACACACCGGCGGCCAAACTTTTATGGCCACACCTGTAAACTTGCAGCTCGCTTTTAATTTCACTGGGGCAGGCCAGAAGCCTGCTAGCTGCAAGAGTCTGACTTTTTCCCTCCTGAAGCTGTGCGTTTTCAAACTCTCGCGGATATGTGTGTGTGTGTGTGTGTGTGTGTTGGAATGAGGAACAGTGAAGTAGAAGATGGATGCAGTAGTGTGTGGTTCTTTTCTTAATATTTATGCCATCTTTGTCTCATTTTGGTTTGGGTTCGGGTCAGCCGCTTTGAATGTTTTTCTTTTTTTTTATCCCTTAAATTTTCAATAGCTGATGACTTTCAAATCATTTAAATTTTCTTTCTTTCTTTCTTTCATTCCTCCCCCCCCCCTCCTTTTTTCAAGGGAGGGGGGGGGGGGGGGCGCTATTTCATTTTCCTTTTTAAGGCTTTATATCATTTTTTTCATTAAATTCCAGAAATTTGATATTTAAAAAAAGGAGAGTACAAGGTAAGAGTTATTGCTTAAAAAACCCCCAACCAAACCCATATCTGAATCAGGCTTCTTAGTTGCCTCACTTACGTTTAACCAAACATTTGAAATTCCACTATGAACAGAGGTACCTTCTCTTCCTTGTCGAAAGCTCAAACAGCAACTATTGTTATCAGTTACATGAGTGAAAATGCGTCACGCTGCCGTTAAGCACCTGATAAGTCAGGCCCAGCGCAACCGACTTCGGCATAAGAGAGAACTGTTATCTTTAAAATCTTTCTGGGTAAAAAGGCAGAAGAATGGACTGAGAAGGCAGAACATAGATAAGAAGGAGGTGACAGGAAGAAAAGGCACAAGGCAGAAACAAAGAGAGTGATCGAAAAGAGGAAATTTTTAGCACAGAATTTCCAGAAGGTGGGGATGCTATTTATACTGACAGGCTCCCGGCATCCCCACGGGGAAAAGAGGTGTCATGCATCAGGTTTGCAGTGTGTCTGTCAGAAAGGATTTAGCCGAGGATCCATCGCAATAATCACGGACAGACCATAAAAGGTGTAGACTAACACATCACTATCTAAAAACTCCTGGCTCTCAATCACATTGCATACCAAACCATTACCCACCAATATGGAGGAGCAACTCATATTATGTGATATAACCTTAGGTTTTTAAAAAGAAAATCTATGTAAAAACTCTCTTTGTGTCACTACAGTGACAGTACTTTCAATTCATGATGCTGTTCAACCCTTTTCTTTAACAGTTTTTTTTTAAACCCAGAGTAAGTATTCTTCCAAAAAGGAAAAAACCCAACAAAACAGCACAATAATCATCCGTTTTTAAGCATGCACTTGTCCACAACAGCGCCATAAAAATCGGACTCTGCACACTTAACGACCAATATTCTATTCTGCACGAGGCTCTGTGCCTGTGATGTACGATTTCCACTGCCTACTTTTGCTGTTGATGTATCATGGAAAGAGAAAACTAAGCTGGATACTGAAAGCGTGGCCAAGTTGGAAACCTATCCGATAAAGACCACGACCATTTTATGGCCACATCTAGAAACTGCAGGTTGAACTGAACTGGTGTAAAAAACGAGCTGGAAGAGTCTTTTGTCCCCCC
>CM054143.1:12358966-12361466 GCA_028751875.1 Rapana venosa | reverse complement strand
CTGCACTGGCTATGTTGCCAGCAGCACAACCGACTGGTTCTGATTAATTAAGACACAGCGGCTGGCTGATTGGACTGGAGCAAAGACAGAAGGTTACACACCGGCGGCCAAACTTTTATGGCCACACCTGTAAACTTGCAGCTCGCTTTTAATTTCACTGGGGCAGGCCAGAAGCCTGCTAGCTGCAAGAGTCTGACTTTTTCACCTCCTGAAGCTGTTGGGAAAGGTGTGTTTTCAAACTCTCGCGGATATATATGTGTGTGTGTGTGTGTGTGTGTGTGTGTGTGTGTGTGTGTGTGTGTGTGTGTGTGTGTGGTGTTGTGAGAGAGAGAGAGAGAGAGAGAGAGAGAGAGTGTGTGTGTGTGTGTGTTGAAATAAGGAACGCTGAAGTAGAAGATGGATGCAGTAGTGTGTGGCTGTTTGCGCCATCTTTGTCTCTCCTGGTCTTAGCTCTGGTAAATCGTTTTAGATTTTGGTTTTTCTTTCCAATTTTTAAAAATATTTTCAGCTCTTTGATTAAATGTAACTGTGGAGATATAAATGATCTGATTTTTTTTTCCTGTAATAAATTCATGATAGAGAAACCTAAAAAGCAATGAGAGAGAGAGACAGAGAGAATGAGAGAGAGACAGAGAGAGAGAGAAAGAGAGAGAGTGAGAGAGAGAGACAGAGAGAGAGAAAGGAGAGAGGAGAGGAGAGGGACACCACACACACATACACATACACACACACACACACACACACACACACACACACACACACACACACAGTTTACCTCCAAAACAGAGTGAGACAGAAGGACAAACAGGGAGACAGACGAAGGAGACAGACAGAGCACGCATCCAGTCAATGTCCTCTGTCTTCCCGTCTTTAGAAGATCGATGGATGCAAAGGGAGAAGGATTAGCAGTCATACATCACAGTGTCGGTCCGTTTGCCTTCACACATCATCAAAGACGGTTCTCGCTGCATCTTCTGCTTCATAATTCTTGTTTTTTAAGCGGCATGTTTCTATCAGGTATTGTGTACTGAATTCCATGACAGACAAATATTTAAAAACACTATTGTGTAGTTCATTCTATGACAGATGTATGTTTGTCCGTCGTGTTCCACGATGACCTCCACAACAGCAGAGGCAGCTGCTGCTTCGGAAATTGGGCAGAAATGTGATTATAGTGGAGATGCCTTGCCCACAGTACATCCCCACTCTCGGCCAAGTGGGCATAAGGACAGTCAGCGTTGGAGATGTTCTCCAAAGGCCAACTAGCCCCAAGGGCTGCAGCACATAAGGACTGTGCAAGTCAAGCCTCCTAGTCAGAGAGTCATAGTCGATCACTAAAGACTAAGCTGTAAAGTGGAATTCCATGAGTGGGAAAGAAAGCCACTGGTCATACTACAGCCTCTCACTTTGCTGTTGCCCTCAGCGTCAATGGTTTAATCAAGAACTGTGATAAAACCCAGTTTAAAAAAACACTTTCTTTCGGCCCGTCCTACCCCTCTTTTCCATTCACTCCTTACTAGTTTTCATTTTCTCTAAATAAAGGATTTGCAAACCAAACAATTAGTTGTTTTAATATCTTGCTGCTATTTCGTTTAATAGAGGATTTGCACACCTAACAGTACTTTAATATCTTGCTGCTGTTTCTTTTAATAGAGATTTGCACACCTAGCAGTTAGTATTTTTAATAACTTGCTGCTAAAGTAACAAGACGTACTTTCTTCATGTGAAAATACATTCTTAACTCATTTGTTCACCTTTGTAAATAAAGATGTTAATTACACACACACACACACACACAAACACACACACACAATCTCTCTCTCTTCCTCCCTCTCCCTACTCTCTCTCCCTCTCTCTTAAGTCTTTCTCGCCCCCCCCCCCCTCTCTCCTCTTTCTCTGTCTCCCTCCTTGTGTGTTTGTGTGTGTGTGTGTGTGTGTGTGTGTGTGTGTGTGTGTGTGTGTGTGAGAGAGAGAGAGAGAGAGAGAGAGAGAGAGAGAGAGAGAGAGAGAGAGAGAATCCCCCCCTCTCTCTCTCTTTCTGTCTCTCCCGCTCCCTCCTCTCTCCCCCTCAAACACGCGTCTACATTTGTACGCAAACGTATTCAATAGGGAAGACTGTTTCACGCCAGAACTAATTAATCGAAGTTTTATTTCTAATAAGCAAACAAAAGAAAGCCTTGGGGTTTTTTTTTGGTTGTTTGGTTTTTTTAAATCAGAACAGTGGTAGTAAATATCTGGGAGAGAGGGAGGAGGGGATATCTCCTTTTTTTTCTCTTTTTTTTCGTGTTCCTCAGCTAGAGCTCTGAAGTTTACCAATGGTGAGATTGTGTGTATGCCACTGTTTTCCAAGCCACCATGAACAAGTACAAAAGGTCATTTTTCTCCTTTTTCCTTTTATTTGTTCAAACAGTGTTTGTGCATTTCCATATCATTTTGAAAAAAAAATCCTTGATGATACAAAATTTCACATCATTTGTTTATGGGGACGGGATAGCTCAGT
>CM054143.1:12346466-12353966 GCA_028751875.1 Rapana venosa | reverse complement strand
GAGGTTATAGGTTATTGTCCGTCGTGTTCGACGATGACCTCCAAAACAGCAGAGGAGGCAGCTGCCGTTTCGGAAATTGGGCAGAAATTTTATTATAGTGGAGATGCCTTGCCCACAGTACATCCCCACTCTCTAGACCAAGTGGGCATAAGGACAGTCAGCGTTGGAGATGTTCTCCAAAGGCCATAATTCTTTTTTTGAAAATATTTTTCTCTCTCTTTTACCCCCTCCTTGCACCTTCTCTCTCCCTCCACTTGTTAAGTAGCTTTTAATTTTCATTCAATACAGGATTTGTTTTCTTGAATTCTTAGGATACCAAGATATACTTTTTTTCTTCAAGAAGAGCTGCTACATGGGTAGAAACATGTTCAAGGTAACCCATAACCTTGAAGGTCGTAGGGGAGCGAGGCATCAGAGACCTCAACTTCTCGAGGAACCAGCATATTGAGGGCGGCGCCCATCTCTTCTCCCTCGCTGCTTTACCTTCCCTGACCCCAAAGAGGCAGGTACCCATTTACAGCTGGGTGAACTGGGGTAATGTACTGAAGCCAAGGCGCGCAAACGGTCACCCATCCAACTGGTAACCACGCTCGATGCTGCTTAATCTTGGCTGGGGGGAAGTGCCTGCACCGACCACTGAGCTACCCCAGTAACATGTACTTTCCTTACTACTACTACTACTACTACTACTACTACTACTACTACTACTACTACTACTACTACTACTACTATTACTACTACTACTACTATATGGAATTTATAGAGCGCTATATCTTGCAATTACAAACCAGAGCGCTTCCATTCAATCCGCTCCCACACAAGCAACCAACAATAATTAACAATATTCTAACAAATTCAAATGTACACACACGTGCACACACACACACACACACACACACACACACACACACACACACACACACACACACAGGTTGTACATTTCAGCAGGGTGATGGAATTTTGGCTTTTAAAGGCAGGGACAGATATGAGATGAAACAAGAGCGAAAAATCTTATGAGGCTGGACTTAAAGCTGTCGTAAGTAGGCTTTTCACGAAGGGAGAGAGGGAGGTCATTCCAGACTGATGGACCAGAAATAGAGAAAGAGCGACGGCCAACAGTGGATTGGTTGAATCTAGGTATTCGTAAGCCCAGGGAATCTGCAGCAGAGCGGAGGGAGCGAGGAGTGTACAGGTGAAGACATTCACAGAGGTAGGAGGGTGCTGTTTTGTGGAGACATTTGTAACAGAGGGTATTAGTTATTGTACAAAATGCAATAGTGGTTATATTGGCGACGAATTTCATTACCTTTTCATTTGTCCAATGTTTAACGAAACTCCCCAAAAATGTTTACCAAAAAATTATACTAAACGTTCAAACACTTTGAAGTATGAACAACTCTTTTCTTCATCAAAATAAGAAGACCCTGCTCACTGTTGCTAAAATGATTAACACTACCAGAAATAACATGTAAACTTTGTTCAAAGAGTTTGATATGCGTAAACAAACTTTAGTTCTATAGTAATGTGTTCAAATATCCAGTTTCATGGTGCATGTATGTTGTTCAGCTATGATTTTGTTCATTGATACTGTGTAAAATCCTCCATATCCCTAAAGGGATGACAGGAAATCAAGAATTTGACATTTGTTAACCTTCTGCAATAAAGATCAACCAATGACTCCCCTTGTTTGTGTGTGTGTGCGTGCGTGCGTGCGTGCGTGCGTGCCTGCCTGCCTACGTACGTACGTGCGTGCGTACGTGCGCGCACGTGTGTGTGTTATGCCATCACTGAGTTTCTGGATGCATCAATGGATTGCTTTTCTGTGTTCAGTGACTGTTTTCCTTTCCCTGCCCTGCTCACATTAGTTTGTTTGTACATCATCAATCACCTTGAAATGTGAACTCTGATACCCAGGCATGGGTCGCTCCTCACAATGTCGTGTATCTGAAACAGTTTGCTTTTACAACAGAAACTATTACCTTTGCCTTTTTTACTGCTATTGCTCGGTCAATCTTTACTTAACGATCATAAAAAGGTTCTCTTTTTATAAAAAGTAAATATTCCTTTGCCTCCCCCCCCCCCCCCCCCCCCCCCACCATTGCTATTGTTTATTCAATCTGTTCATCATGACACATCTTTTCTTGGGTAAAAAGCATGCCATCATCCTTTTAATATGGAAGCAACATATAATACACATAAAGGAAAATAACAAAATTTAAAAACCCACTCCCACGTGGGGATGCCGGGGTCCTGTCAGAATAAATAACATCCCCACCTTCTGGAAATTCTGTGCTACAAACTTCCTCTTTTCTATCACTCTCTTTGTTTCTGCCTCGTTCCTTTTCTTCCTGTTACCTCCTTCTTGTCCATTTTCTGCCTTCTTGGTCCATTCTTCTACCTTTTCTCCAAAAAGACTTAAAAGATAACAATTCTCTCTTACGCCGAAGTCGGATGCGTTGGGCCTGACTTGTCAGGCGCTTAACGGCACTGTGACGCATTTTCGCTCATATAGTTGCAGTCTGAGTGTTCGACGCAGAAGAAGAAAACACCAATAAACATGGGTGGCACTGTTCTTTTTGTGTGGTGACGCAATCTCAGTAGGGAGTGTAGCCTGAAAACTTAATTTCATGTAGAGAAGTCTGCTGGCATGACGGGAAGTGGCAGGCACTGTACTTCACTGCATTGCATTGTATTGCACTGCACTGTATTGCACTGTACTTCACTGCATTGTATTGCACTGCACTGTATTGCACTCTACTTCACTGCATTGTATTGCACTGCACTGTACTGCACTGTACTTCACTGCATTGTACTGCACTGTATTGCACTGTACTTCACTGCATTGTATTGCACTGCACTGCATTGCACTCTACTTCACTGCATTGTATTGCACTGCACTGTACTTCACTGCATTGTATTGCACTGTACTTCACAGCACTGTATTCCACTGTACTTCACTGCACTGTACTGCTTTGCACTTCACAGCACTGTACTGCACTGTATTTCACTGCACCGCACTGCACTGTACTGTACTGCACTGTACCGCTCTGCACTGTACTGCACAGCACTGTTGTGTACTGTCCTGTATTGCACTGCACTGTATTGCACTGCACTGTATTACACTGCACTGTAATGCACTGCACTGTATTGCACTGCACTGTATTGCACTGCACTGTATTGCACTGCACTGTAATGCACTGCACTGTATTGCACTGCACTGTATTACACTGCACTGTAATGCACTGCACTGTATTACACTGCACTGTAATGCACTGCACTGTATTGCACTGCACTGTATTGCACTGCACTGTATTACACTGCACTGTAATGCACTGCACTGTATTGCACTGCACTGTATTGCACTGCACTGTATTGCACTGCACTGTATTGCACTGCACTGTACTTCACTGCACTGCACTTCACTTCGCAGTACTTTTCTTCACTGCACTGTACTTCACTATACTTCACTGCACTGTATTGCACGGCACTGTTATGCGCTGTACTTAAGTGTACTGTATTGCACTGTACTGCACTATACTTCACTGCACTGCACTGTACTGCATTGTATTGCACAGCAGTGTACTGCACTGCACTGAATGGCACAGCACTGTACTACACTGTACTTCAATGCACTGTATTGCACAGCACTGCACTGCACTATACTTTACTGCAATGTACTTCACTGCGATGCACTCTACTGCACTGCACTTCACTGTACTGTATTACACAGCACTGTACTGCACTGCATTGCACAGCACTGTAGTGCACTTCACTGCACTGTACTTCACTGCGCTGCACTCTGCTGCACTCTATTGCACTGCACTGCACTGCGCTGCACTGTACTGCACTACACTGCGCTATTCTTCAATTTGGTATCTATTGACTGTACCTGATTGCGTTTGTAATTACATTTTTTGCCTGTGACAATGGACTTTTACTTCACAATTTTATACCACGAGCGACATAGTTCTTCCTGTAGATTCCTCAACGTGCACTAAAAAGTGTGTTGTTCATTTAAAAAAACGTTGCTAGATTGTTTAACCCCCCAAAACAATTCTGACTAATTATCAGCTTCATTCAAAATTCCAACTATCTCTCGGGGGACGGGATAGCTCAGTGGTCAGAGCACTCGCTTGCCCCCAGCCAAGGTTAAGCAGCATCGAGCGTGGTTACCACTTGGATAGGTGACCGTTTGCGCGCCTTGGCTTCAGTACAGTCCCCCAGTTCACCCAGCTGTAAATGGGTACCTGCCCTCTTTTGGGTTAGGGAAGGTAAAGCAGCGAGGGAGAGGAGATGGGCGGCCGCCCTCAATATGCTGGCCCCTGGAGAAGTTGAGGTCTCTGATGCCTCGCTCCCTGACGACCACATAGGTTATGAGACACCTTTACCTTTTTAAAAAAACAACTCTTATGTCATAGACATGCTCATTATTTTCAACTACCGCAGTTTGTGATTTCAGGACCTGGTTTCCAACATTCCCCTGTCTCTTTTCTCCAAAAGGTCATCGCTATAGGTCACTGACTGCGTTTTACTTTTATGCTATAATCGCTCTCTCTCTCTCTCTCTCTCTCTCTCTCTCTCTCTCTCTCTCTCTCTCTCTCTCTCTCTCTCTTTCTCTTTGTCCCTCTCTCTCTCTGTGCCTCTCTCTTTCTCTCTCTCTCTCTCTCTCTCTCTCTCTCTCTCTCTGTGCCTCTCTCTCTCTCTCTCTCTCTCTCTCTCTCTCTCTCTCTCTCTCTCTCTATCTCTCTCTCCCCACTGCCTTTCTTTTTTTTTCTTCCTCTCAATATATAAGAGAGTTGTCCCTGGCAAAATTCTCTAGAAAAAAAAGCCCTTCGAGGAAACAATTACAGTTGCAGTCAGGGAGGGGGATGAGTGGCGCTGCTCTTGTGGCGACGCGCTCTCTCTGGGGAGAGCAGCCCGAATTTCACGCAGAGAAATCTGCCGTGACTTAAAGTGGTAGGGAAAAAAAGTGAAATGAAATTAAATGAAAAACTACTTACAATACGATGAAAAACGACAACAGTGACAACCAAACACACACAAACAATACAAAACAAAGCAAAAGCAACCGAAACAACCACAAAAGAAATATAAAATTAAACAGAATAATAAAAAAAGAAAAAGAACAGAAAATTCCCCAAAGTCGGAATGCGGCTACCTTCAAGGTGAGCAAGAAAAAAGGTCGCATACGCAAAATCTTACCATTTGGTAAACCCACGCAAATCTAGCTGAAGAACGGTCTTCTTCTTCTTCTTCAAGTGTCCGGTCTGGTCCTGCAGACATCGACGATCATGGCTCTCCATTCTTCCCTGTTCTCGGTCCCTCTCATGAGCTCATTGTTAGTGCCCTCTTTATTCGTTGCGAATTTGTTTAAGCTGTCTGTGAATGTTGTGCGTTGTCTTCCTCTGCTCTTGTTTCCACAGATTTTGCCACTCCATAACAGTTTCTCTAGTCCGTCAGCCCTGATTATATGGCCGAAAAATTTGAGCTGTCTTTCTCTGATGGTGTTGAGAAGGGATCTCTTGTACCCAGCCATTTCCATTACTTCTGCATTAGTTTTTCTTTTTGTCCATGAGATTTTCATGATTCTCCGGATGAACCACATTTCCACTGCTTCTAGTCGCTGTTCTGTGTCTTTGGCTAGGGTCCAGCACTCACATCCGTACAGAAGAATGGACCATACGTAGGCTCTCAAAACATGGATCTTTGTCTTGAGGCTTATCTTACTGTTGGTAAAAATGCATTTCATGTTGTTAAAAGTTGCCTTAGATTGACCGATTCTCTTCTTGATTTCTGTGTCACACTTGCCGTCCGGGGTGATAGTACAACCAAGGTATTTAAAGGTGTTTACTTGTATGATTCTCTCTCCTTTACAGGCTATGTTGCATTGTGGTATAACAGCTTTTTTCGAGATCACCATGCATTCTGTCTTCTTTGCATTGAGCTGTAATCCTTTCTTTTCGCTTTCGTCTGTTACTGTTGTTAAAATATTTTGCAGTTTTTCTTCAGAGTCGGCGATAAGGACTGTGTCATCTGCATATCTCAGGTTGTTGATGTTGTGGCCACCTACACTAATTCCCTCATGATTCTCAATATTTCGTAGAATTATTTCACTATATACATTAAATAAATCAGGCGAGAACACGCAGCCCTGCCTCACACCCCTGCAGATTGGTCTATATTGACTGATGTTATTGTCCACTCTAATGGCTGCCTCCTGTTCCCAATATATGTTTCTGAGGACTCGAAGATCTTTCCCGTCGATGTATAGCCCTGCCAGAATATCAAACAAGTCGGAGTGTCGTACTTTGTCGAACGCTTTTGAGTAGTCAATGAAGCAGAGGTACAGGTCTTTTTGGACCTCGATGGATCTTTCCATGAGAGTTTTCAATGCGAAGATTGCATTTCTGGTGCCTTTGTCTGCCATGAATCCAAATTGCGTTTCTGATATTTCTGGGAGTATTTTATTTCTCATTCTCTTCATGAGTATTCGTAAAAGAACTTTGGTGAGGTGACTCATCAGGCTGATTGTACGATGTTGGTCACATTCAGCTGTACCCAGTTTCTTAGGGATCGCAATGTAGATGGACTTCTTCATATCTGTCGGAATCTCTCCTGTGTCATATATATTGTTTAGTAGTTTTGTGACCGCCTTAATTCCCACTTCATCCAGGGCTGTTATCAATTCAGATGGGATATCATCAGGTCCTGGCGCCTTACCACTTTTCATCTTGCTGAGTGCATGTCTCACTTCGTCTTCCATGATTATGTGGCCATCTTCGTTGCTAATATGAGGAGGTGGACCTCTGTCGTCGTGGTATAACTCTTCGATGTATTCTGACCACCTGTTAAGAATATCTTCTTTTTCCATGAGTATATCGGTAACAAAGAAATTAAAAGAAAGAAAAGGAAGAAAGAAAAGAAAGAAAGAAAGAAAAGAAAAGAAAAGAAAGAAAGATAGATAGAAAGAAAGAAAGACAAAAAAGAAAAGAAGAAGAAAAAAGAAAGAAAGTAAGAAAGAAAGAAAGACAAGAAAGAAAGAAAGACAAGAAAGAAAGAAAGAAAAAGAAAAGAAAGAAAGAAAGAAAGAAAAGAAAAACGAAGAAAAAGAAAGAAAATAAAGAAAGAAAGTAAAGAGAGGAAGAAAAAAAGTAAAGAAAGAAAAGAGAAAAAAAGAAAGAAAAGAAAAGAAAGAAAGAAAGAAAAGAAAAGAAAGAAAAGAAAGAAAAAGAAAGAAAGAAAAGAAAGAAAGAAAGACAGAAAGAAAAGTAAAGAAAGAAAAGAAAGAAAAACAGAAAGAAAGATAGAAAAGAAAGAAAGACAAGAAAGAAAAGAAAGAAAAAAAGAAAGAAAAGACAAGAAAGAAAGAAAGAAAAGAAAGAAAAAGAAAAGAAAGAAAGAAAAGAAAAGGAAGAAAGAAAGAAGAAGAAAGAAAAAGAAAGAAAGAAAAGAAAGAAAAGAAAAAGAAAAAAAAAGAAAGAAAGAAAGAAAAGAAGAAAA
>CM054143.1:12341466-12343966 GCA_028751875.1 Rapana venosa | reverse complement strand
GTGAGGAAAGGATAAAAAGACAGTGAAATGAAAGGTAAAAATCACCGATGACAGCAGTAGTAAAATCACTAATCTGATTCCAGGAATTTCTCTCAGAGGACTGAAAATCAGGTACAGTAAAGTAGTAACAACAATAACAAAGAAAAAAACAAAACCCAAACCAAACAGAACACAGATGGAGCGAATAAATATGAACACACAACAATTGACAGGCGGAATGTAAAAAAAACCAACCCCAAAACATGTGGAAAACAAGCACTAACAGATGGCAGAAAATGATGGATGAGATGGAAAAAAGAGGTATGTTATGAAAAGGAAGAAAAGCATTGATTGTCAGCAGCAGCTGCAGATTCTTCATCCCGTGCAAGGATTAATACTCATGAAAGGCATCAATGATGCGCAGCTAACACAAAATGCACAAAAGGACACAGTTTTTATTTTAATCATTCCTATTTCATTATCATCGTATTTAAAGGTAAGGTAAAGGTGTCCCATAACCTATAAGTTCGTAGGGGAGCGAGGCGTCAGAGACATCAGCTTCTCCAGGGGCCAGCATATTGAGGGCGGCCGCCCATCTCCTCTCCCTCGCTGCTTTACCTTCCCTGACCCTAAAGAGGGCAGGTACCCATTTACAGCTGGGTGATCTGGGGGACTGCACTGAAGCCAAGGCGCGCAAACGGTCACCCATCCAAGTGGTAACCACGCTCGATGCTGCTTAACCTTGGCTTGGGGGAAAAGCGAGTGCTCCGACCACTGAGCTATCCCGTCCCCATCTTGCTATGTAGGTCAATTAAAAAAAAAAAGCATTGAGAAGCAGATGACAGTTTCTTCGCTTTAACCTACGTTTGTCCCCACATATACAGCCACGATTGTAGAGGGAAAAAAAGAGACTATGAAAGCAAATGACCGTTTCTTCATGGATGGAGTTTTCTTTCTGTCATATGCCACAATGAATAAACACAATACGAAATGAACACCGTAACCTTGATACTTATGATCAGGTCTGAAATCAAAAGGGAGAGGAGGCAAAGATATGAAATATGAATGATAGAGCCAGGACAGATGCTGCACCCTAAACTGAAAGACACAGTTCTCATCATGCATTTTTTTTTTGGTACCTATGAAACTGCACGCGCGCGCGAACACACAAAGAAGAGATCAAAACAGAGAGAAGAGAGAGAGAGAGAGAAAAGAGATCAACAAGGGAAATACACACGCGTGACGCGCGCACACCACACACACACACACACACACACACACACACACACACACACACACACACACACACACACACCACAACACACAGACACACAAACGATCAACACAACCACGGTCCACTCAGAATGCCAAGAATGCAAGGGAAAGCAACCTTGGTCACACTATCACAGTTTGTCGTGACACAGCCACACGTGGAAGCGAAAATATCGGCAAAGGATGGGAGAGGGGGTGGCACTAAAGAAGAGGAGGAGATGGGAGGTCGGATGACAAGGAGGTGGGGGAGGGAGGGACGGGATGAAGAATATCTTGATCAGGTGGGCTCATACCAAAATAAGTGATCTAGTAACCCAATGGTTAGAACCCACATGTCTTGAAAGAAAGGAGTTCGTGGTTTGAACCTACCCCAGGGCCGGATCTGTCCTCCCCTAATCTCCACTTGGGTTTTCAGTCATAGGCTGGGCGCTAGTGTTTCGGTCGGAAACAGGTTTCAGAGTGCATCACAAATTTTGTGTTTACGCGAAGGAAGTACGGCAAAAAACGGGTGGCTTCTAGTAACGTCTTTTATTAGTAAGGAGCCACTCTCAACTGCTAGCATCAAAGGTAAAGGTTGCCGCAAAACTCGGGACACCCTGAGTTCTTTCAATTTGGTGTGCTACGGACTCAATAGAAAGATTAAGAAAAAAAGGTGTCCCATAACCTATAAGGTCGTAGGGGAGTGAGGAATCAGAGACCTCACCTTCTCAAGGGGCCAGCATATTAAGGGCGGCGCCCATCTCCTCTCCCTCGCTGCTTTTACCTTCCCTGAACCTAAAGAGGGCAGGTACCCATTTACAGCTGGGGGATTGTACTGAAGCCAAGGCGCGCAAACGGTCACCCAGCCAAGTGGTAACCACGCTCGATGCTGCTTAACCTTTAGGGCTGGGGGAAAGCGAGTGCTCTGACCACTGAGCTATCCCGTCCCCTCTGCTAGCATTACGGACGGACAGACGAAAGACAAGCAAAGGAACAGAGAGACACCGGTCCTTCGGATGAGACTATAAACCGAGGCACCGTGTGCGAACGCATGCAGAACATCTTGCGCACACGCTAAAATCCTGTTCCGCTTTTCGTAAGAGTAGGCCATTGTGTGCCAGTGGGAACAGATGACAAAATTGACAAAACCGCATACACACGGGGACTGGATGTAAAAAAAGCACATAAGTGCTTATTCCATTATCCTCGATATAAAAGAATAAATAAATTTTTAAAAAAATTCTAAAGATAGTTTATTGCCTTCTTCTCA
>CM054143.1:12328966-12336466 GCA_028751875.1 Rapana venosa | reverse complement strand
CTCTCTCTCTCTCTCTCTGAGTCTCTCTCTGTGTCTGTGTGTGTGTGTGTGTCTCTCTCTCTGTCTCTCTCTGTGTTTCTCTCTCTCTCTCTACTTGCTTGTTTCATTCAGATTTTAACGTCGATAATCGTTGTGGCTAGGACATAGCTAGGCATGGGGGAGGTGATCCTCATCATCCAGTCTGCCGTGACTTGAAGTGATATAATTTTTTTTTAATGTTAAAAATACAAAAAAATAATCCAGAGGAATCTGCTGAACAGTTCTTCAGTACTTGTGCCACAATGGCTCCACATGAAGCCACGCTAGGAGGAAGGGGAGCAGGCAATGCATGCACGGTTTAGAAATCATTCAAAATTTATTTGCCAATAAAGGGTCTAGCAATCATGAATGAATAACGCTCGTAAATCTGTTGCTATGTAGGTAAAGGTAAAGGAGTCCCATAACCTATAAGGTCGTAGGGGAGCGAGACGTCAGAGACCTCACCTCTCTAGGGCCAGCATGTTGAGGGCGGCGCCCATCTCCTCTCCCTCGCTGCTTTACCTTCCCTGACCCTAAAGAGGGCAGGTACCCATTTACAGCTGGGTGAACTGGGGGAACTGTACTGAAGCCAAGGCGTGCAAACGGTCACCCATCCGAGTGGTAACCACGCTGGACGCTGCTTAACTTGGCTGGGGGAAAGCGAGTGCTCCGACCACTGAGCTATCCCGTCCCGTTTGCATTGTGTACAAACAACCAAATCAGAAGCATTATTCAATTTTTTTTTTCGTTTCTCGTAAAGAGCTCCGAGGTTCACCAATGGTGGGAATTTTGCATATGTGACCGTTTTGGGGGCACCACTGAGATAGCTGCATCCGACTTCGGAGGAGGATGTTTAAACACGACACGTGTGTGTATGCAGTTTCTTATTAAAAAAAAATCTGTCATCCGTTTCTACTGGCACGCAATGGCCTACTCTTTAGAAAAGGAGGAACAGGTTTTTAATGTGTGCGCTTGATGTTCCGCATGTGTTCGCTCAAGGAGCTTCGTTTTATATCATCCGGACTTTTGGGGATGTGGATGTTAACTCCAGGGGGAAAATCCCCTAGAACGGGCGTCTCAGTGGTGGCTCGATCCCGGGCTGTCAGATCACGAGTGTATTAATAATAATAATAATAATAATAATAATAAATGGAATTTATATAGCGACATATCTTGCAAATACAAATCAAAGCGCTTGCATTCAATCCGCTCCTACACATGCAACCAACAACGATAAACAATATTTTAACAAATTCAAATTACACACACACACACACACACACACACACACACACACACACACACACACACACACACACACACACACACACACACACAGGTTATACATTTCAGCAGGGTGATGGAAGTTTGGCTGTTAAAGGCAGGGACAGATATGAGATGAAACAAGAGGGGAAAATCTTAAGTTTGAAATAGGTATGTTTTGAGGCTGGATTTAAAACTGTCGTAAGTAGGCTTTTCAGGAAAGGAGAGAGGGAGGTCATTCCAGATTGATGGACCAGAAATAGAGAAAGAGCGACGGCCAACAGTGGATTGGTTGAATCTAGGTATTCGTAAGCACAGGGTATCTGCAGCAGAGCAGAGGGAACGTGAAGGAGTGTACATGTGAAGACATTCACAGAGATAGGACGGTGCTGTTTTGTGTAGGCATTTGTAACAGAGGGTACTGATCTTGTACTTAACTCTCTGTGGCACAGGCAACCAGTGGAGAGATTGCAGGAGAGGAGTAGTATGCTCAGATTTTTTTTCTTTTTGAGGACTTATCGAGCTGCAGAGTTTTGTATTCGTTGAAGGGAGTGGATAGATGATGCTGGCAGACCAGCCAAAAGAGAATTACAATAGTCCAGACGTGAAAGAATAAGAGATGTGACAAGTTTGGATGTTGCATCAGTGGACAGGTACTTTCAGATTGCACTTATACGCGCAATTGATAGTAGCACGACTGGCAGGTCTGGGTGATGAATTTTTGCATAGAGAGTGTGTTGTCGATAACAACACCTAGATATTTGACTGCAGTGGATAGCGAAACTGACATATTGCCAAATTCTATTGAATCTGTTGTGATGGAAGAGAGTTTGTGTTTGGTCCCTACAATCATGGCTTCGGTTTTATCTGCATTTAGCTGTAACTTGTTTTGTATCATCCAGTTTTGAATGTCTTGAAGGCAGAGTGACATATTTGTCAAGAGAGAAGGCAGATTTTCAGGAGTGTCACTGTTTTGAATCTGAGAGTCATTAGCGTAGAAAATTAATGATGGTTGATCTGGTGACGGTTTATTATATATGAGAGTGGAACAGTGTAGAGAGTGAACAGAACAGGTCCAAGAACTGATCCCTATGGGACTCCACATTCCAGTTTAGCAGGAATTGATTGAACCTTGTTTACTGTGACTGTCTGGAATCGGTCAGTGAGGTATGAGCTAAACCAGGGAAGGTAGCATAACACTCTAACCACTGGGCTATCCACCCACACCTCCCCCCTCCCAATAATATCTTATGAAAGGAAACCTATAGCTTTCTTCATGAGAGAAAGAATCAAGTGTAAGTTTGTCGTACACTACTACTACATGAGTTGGTAAAGAACCAGGCTGAGGCGTAGATATCAAATAGTTTCCAGTAATGCGTCTTCTGAAAACGAGCTTTTAGGGGAGTAGGGTAAGTACTGATGTTAAGTCCAGGGGGAGAAATCCCCAAGAACGGGGAGGTGGGGGGGGGAGGGGATGGGGGGGGGGGGGGGGGGGGGGGGGGGGGGGGTCTCGATGGTGGCTGAATCCTGGGCCGTAAGATCACGAGCACAGCGTTCTAACCACTACTCTCTTCCTTCCCCTCCCCATTCATCCTAACTTAAACCACTTAAGGTCACATTCAGACAAAATGAAACTGGAGAAATATACGCACACACACACACACACACACACACACACACACACACACACACACACACACACACATATACACACACACACCCATACATACACACACACATACATACACACACACAGACACACACACACAGATACAAAATAAGTCCGCCTTCTTGGTCCATTCTCCTGCCTTTTTTTCCTTCCAAAAAGACTTAAAAGATAACAATTCTCTCTCATACCAAAGTCGGATGTGCAGGGCCTGACTCGTCAGGCGCTTAACGGCAGCGTGAGGTGACGCATTTTCGCTCATATTACGGACAACAAGAGTTGCTGTCTGAGCGTTCCACGAAAAAGTCCTGAGTTTCGCCACATCAAGCAAAAACAAGCCCAAACCGACCCCCCAAAAAAAATCGTCACCATTTTTTCAATGGTATCTAAAACAGAGAGAGAGAGATAACACAGAGAGAAAAGAGAGGGAGAGGAGGAGAGAGAGAGAGAGAGAGAGAGAGAGAGAGAGAGAGAGAACACACACACACAAACCACACAAACACACACACACACTTCCACACACACAGACACAGACACACACACACACCTACACACACACATCACACACACACACACACACACACACACACACACACACACACACACACACACACGTTCTCTATATATTGTAACACTGTCTTTTGTCTAATATCACCTTGAGTGAACAGACGTTAAGTTAAAGAAAGTACACACTCGCACTCATACATGCACGAACGCACGCACGCATACATGCATCCACACACGCGTACACGCACGCACACACGCACACACACACATACACCACACCACACACACACATAGACACACACACACACCACACCACACACACACTCACACACACACACACACTTCCACACACACACACACCACACACCACACACACAACCACACACACACCACACACCACCACACACACACAACACACACACCACACACCAACACCACACACACACACACACACACACAACCACACACACACACACACACAACACACACACACACACACAACCACACACACACACACACACACACACACACACTTCACACACACACACTCACACACAACTCACCACACACCAACCACACACACACAACACACACTTCCCACACACACACTTCCACACACACAACATTCCCCACACACCACACACACACACTTCCACACACACACACACACATTCCACACACACACACTTCCACACACACACACACACACTCCCCACCACACTTCCCCCACACACACACTTCCCACACACACACACACACACCACACACACACACACACACACACAACAACACTCACACACAAAACACACACCACCACATCACACCACGAATGTGACCTCAGCCTCTCAACAGAAGGAGTCAAACTTCGGAAGTCCCACCTCCGTAGTAGCCCTCGTAAACTGGACTTATCGTTCAACCTTTAATGCTTGTGTGTGTGTGTGTGTGTGTGTGTGTGTGTGTGTGTGTGTGTGTGTGTGTGGTGTTGTGTGTGTGTGTGTTGTGTGTGTGTGTGTGTGTGTGTGGTGTGTTGTGTGTGTGTGTGTGTGTGTGTGTGTGTGTGTGTGTGTGTGTGTGTGTGTGTGTGTGTGTGGGTGAGTGTGAGTTTGTGTGTGTGTGTGTGTGTGAGTGTCTGTGTGTGTGTGTTTTCGTGTCTGTGTGTGTGTATTTGTGTGCGCGTGTGTGTGTTTTTCGTGTGTGTGTGTATGTGTGTGTGTGTTTGTGTGTGTGTCTGTGTGTGTGTGAGTGTGTCTGTGTGTGTTGTGTGTGTGTTCGTGTGTGTCTATGTGTGCGTGTCTATGTGTGCGTGTCTGTGTGTGTGTGTGTCTGTGTGTTTGTATGTATGTGTGAGTGTGTGTGTGAGTATGTATGTGTGAGTGAGTGTGTGTGTCTGTGAGTGTGTGTGTGTGTGAGTGTGTCGGTATGTGTGTGTATGTATGTCTGTGTGTGTGTCTGTGTGTGTGCGTGTTGTTTATGTGCGTGTGTGCGTCTCTGTCTGTGCATATGTACGTACGCGCGTGTATGTATGTGTGTGTGTTCGTGTTTGTATGTGTGTATGTGTTCGTGTGTGTGTGTGTGTGTGTGTGTGTGTGAGTGTGTGTGAGTGTGTGTGAGTGGTGTGTGAGTGTGTGTATGTATGTGTGTCTGTGCGTGTGTGTCTCTGTGCATACGTACGTACGCGCGCGCGTGTAAAAGGGACAAGGAGAAAGAAAGGATAGGGGGGGAGGGGCTGGGTGTGTGTGTGTCTGTGTGTGTATATATGTGTATATGTATGTCTGTATGTGTGTGTCTGTGTGTCTGTGTGTGTGCATGCGTGCGACGCGCGGGACGAGGAGAAAAGATATGGGTGGGGAGGGGAGGGAGGAGGAGCTGGGAGGCTGGGGGAGAGGGGGGGAAGAGGGGGGAGAGGGGGGGAGAGGGGGAAGAGGAGGGGGGGGGAAGAGGGGGGGGAAGAGGAGGGGGGGGGGGGGAAGAGGAGGGGGGGAAGAGGAGGGGGGGGGGGGGGTCCCGCGTGGTAGCTAGCTATCTTGGAACACACTGAGTCAAGATATATGAAAAACCTGTGTCTTTTCCCTCTTCGTTTTTATGTTCTCCTAACTGGCCCATGATGGCCCGTGTTTGCCTTGCCCTCTTTGAAGTGACAGTGTGGGCAAATGAATGCTAGGGGGGGCTGGGTGTGAAGGGAAGCTGGCGAACGAGATAGTGGACTGTCGTTGAATGTGGCGCCCCACGGGCTATAACGGGTGCCTGAAGGCGGGTAGAGGGGGGTCAGATGGTCACCTAGAGGGGTGAGATGAAGGGTGACTGGTGTGAAAGGAATGCTTGGAAGGATTTTTGGGGGGGTTGTGATGGAACTGGGTGGGTTTTTTGTTGTTGTTGTTGTTGCCTGAGCTTACTTGGTCAGAGTGTGTTTTGTGTTTTGTTATCTCTCTCTGTCTCTGTGTCTTTGTGTGTGTGTGTATGTGTGTGTGATGAGTGTGTACCTGTGTGTATGTAAGAGAGAGAGAGAGAGAGAGAGAGAGAGAGAGAGAGTGTTTTGTTATCTCTCTGTCTCTGTCTCTCTCTTTGTGTGTGTGTGTATGTGTGTGTGATGAGTGTGTACATGTGTGTATGTAAGAGAGAGAGAGAGAGAGAGAGAGGAGAGAGAGAGAGAGAGAGAGAGAGAGAGAGAGTGTGTGTGTTTTGTGTTTTGTTACTCTGTCCTGTCTCTCTCTTTGTGTGTGTGTGTATGTGTGATGAGTGTGTACATGTGTGTATGTAAGAGAGAGAGAGAGAGAGAGAGAGAGAGAGAGAGAGAGAGAGAGTGAGTGTTTTGCTATCTCTGTCTCTGTCTCTCTTTGTGTGTGTGTGTGTGTGATGAGTGTGTACATGTATGTGCAAGAATGAATGAATAAAAGAATATTTGAGAGAGAGAGAGAGAGTGTTTGTGTGTGTGTGTGTGTGTGTGTTTTATCATCGATTACTACAAGACCTTTGCCTTCTTTAAGCCATCAGAAAATTAATAATGTTACTAGTCTTGTGATATGTTTTCTAGCGGTTCAAGCTTGTCCGTGAGCGCAAACATGCGTACACACACACACACACACACACACACACACACACACACCACACACACCACACACACACACACACACACTCTCTCTCTCTCTCTCTCTCTCTCTCTCTCCCTCTCTCTCGCTCAGACACACACAGACATAGACACTCTCTCACACACACACACACGTACGCACGCACGCACACAACACAATAATCTCAAATCTTGCTTGTTACTTTAAAAAACAGATGACAAAATTTACAAAACCGCATACACACGGGGACTGGATGTAAAAAAGAACATAAGTGCTTATTCCATTATCCTCGATATAAAAGATTTTTCAAAAAAAGTTTTCAGGTTCCAAAACATGAATTTTTTTTTTTGCACCTGTAATGCAAACACGAATAATCTGGAATTTGTTTCTCCCATGCCGAAATCGGATGCGCTGGGCCTGATTTGCCAGGCGCTTAACGGCAGCGCAACGTATTTTTACTCATGTGACAAACAATAGAATTTGCTGTCTGGGCGTTCGACGACGACGACAACGACGAAGAAGAAGAAGGAGAAGAAGGAGGAGGAGAAGAAGGAGGAGGAGAAGAAGGAGGAGAAGGAGAAGGAGAAGAAGAAGGAGAAGAAGAAGAAGAAGAAAAAGGAGAAGAAGAAGAAGAAGAAGAAGAAGAAGAAGAAAAAGGAGAAGAAGAAGGAGGAGAAGAAGAAGAAGAAGAAGAAGAGCAAGAAGAAGAAGGACGAGGAGAAGGAGGAGGTTTATTTTTTTTTTTTTAAATAATATTTTCGTTCTGAGAAGAATGGATCATCTCAGAATCTTTCTTTTCGTTCACATCAAGCTGACTTCCCCTGCCTTAAGCATGCTGATCACACACACACACACACACACACACACACACACACACACACACACACACACACACACACACACACACACACAACACACACACACACACACACACACACACACACACACACACACCACAACACAACACACACACACACACAC
>CM054143.1:12308966-12318966 GCA_028751875.1 Rapana venosa | reverse complement strand
CGGTTCAGCCAGCCGACACACGAACTGTCAAAACATCAAAACAAGCAAACCAACAGCCCTACCACAGACAAAAACCAGAGAGATTAGTTGGAGCAGGTAGAGTAATGTTAAGCAATACAAAGGTTAGTCAAACATTGAGTGTGTAGACATCAAATGTACTAAATCAATTGTACATGTTGAATTGACTTAAAATTCGAAGCGCTTTAGACGGGACGGGATAGCTCAGTGGTCGGAGCACTCGCTTTCCCCCAGCCAAGTTAAGCAGCGTCGAGCGTGGTTACCAGTTGGATGGGTGACCGTTTGCGCGCCTTGGCTTCAGTACAGTTCCCCCAGTTCACCCAGCTGTAAATGGGTACCTGTCCTCTTTAGGGTCAGGGAAGGTAAAGCAGCGAGGGAGAGGAGATGGGCGCCGCCCTCAATATGCTGGCCCTAGAGAAGTGAGGTCTCTGACGCCTCGCTCCCCTACGACCTTATAGGTTATGGGACTCCTTTACCTTTACCTCCTTTGAATAAAAAATAAAACGATGTACAGTTTTAAAGATAAGGGTATTAGTTTCACGTGAAAGGCCAGTGCTGCCTGATAAGAGAATGTGCACACATAGATAGTTGGGAGACAGGGTTGAAATTGTATTTCTACCAGCAAGACTAATGTGGACAGTCCTCCGGAGGAGATAATAAACCGAGGTCCCGTGTGCGAACGCTCGCAGAACATCTTGCGCACTCGTTAAAACCCGTTCCGCTTTTCAGATGAGAAGGCCATTGTGTGCAGGTGGGAACGGATGACAATGTTTTAAAAAATTGCATACACATGGGGACTGGATGTAAAAAAACAACAACCCACGTGAGTGCTTATTCCATTATCCTCGATTTAAAAGAATACACGAACTAAATAGATAAATAAAATTACAAACACTTAATAACAATAATAATAATAATAATAATAATAATAATAATAATGTATGGAATTTATATAGCGCTGAATCTTGTAAAGCAGCAAATCAAAGCGCTCAGATGACTTCTTTTTTTTATATATCGAGGATAATGGAATAAGCACTAATGTGCTTTTTTTTACATCCAGTCCCCGTGTGTATGCGGTTTTGTAAATTTTGTCATCTGTTCCCACCGGCACACCATGGCCTTCTATTTCGAAAAGCGGAACAGGATTTAACGTGTGCGCAAGATGTTCTGCATGCGTTCGCACACGGGGCCTCGGTTTATAGTCTTGTCTGAAGGACTTAATACAGACATTTGTTTTGTTTTCTCCTGTAAGGCAGAGACACAAAATCTACACATAATCCACAAAACAGTCACACCAACAACACGCTACATGTAATCACCGACTACGAACAAGTCAAAGTAATCGATTTTTGTTCACACCAGTGAAATTTCTCTGTAGGGAACGAAGGTCTGTTGATGCTGTCAGACAGTAAGTGATGGAATATTTACACCGGCCCTGGAGGCTAAAAGTATTGACGGATCATAAAATAAATCATGAGGTGATGGCAGGAAAACCCCACCACCTAACAAAAAAGGGAGGACGGGAAAATGTCACTGATAAAGAACAGTGGTGAAAGAGTAATGTTGAAAAAAACAAGGAGAGAGAGAAAAATCATTCATTCATTATCATCATTGTTAAGTCGTTGTAGTCACCCATCAACCATCCTCCATCATCATCATTATCATTACTATCATTATTATCATCATCATAACATTAATAGAAAAGAGTGACCGATAGTAATAAACACCCAAAATTACCACCACCACCACCACCACCCACACACACACAGAGAAACATAATTATACACTAACACATATTAACACACATTAATACAAAAGTGGCAGTGAGAGAGAGAGAAGGAGAGAGGAGGGAGAGAGAGAGAGAGAGAGAGAGAGAGAGAGAGAGAGAGAGAGAGAGAGAGAGAGAGAGAGAGAGAGAGAGAGAGAGAGAGAGAGAGAGAGAGAAGACAGACCCACGGAAACAGAGACAGATAGACAGAGGAAAAGAGAGGGGGGAGGGAGTGAGACAGACAAATAGACAGACAGAGACAGCGACAGATATAGACAAACAGCGACAGAAAGAGACTGACACAGACAAGACAGACCAAGCCCTTACTAAAAAAAATTTAAAATCCCTAAATAAAAAGCCATCTTTCAAAAAATAAGTCTGACCCTTCTTAATAATGACAAAATCCTTCTTTCTTTCTTTCTCCTCACACAACAAGCCAATTTCTGCCTGAAGTTTGCTGATCACGCACGTGCAGCCAGCCAACCAGCCAGCCAACCAGCCAGTCAGTCAGTGTGTTTGCCTCGTTTCCTGTGCCAACAATGGCTATGACAGCCCGCGCCCTCTCTCTCTCTCTCTCTCTCTCTCTCCCTCCCTCTATCTCTCTCTCTCTCTCCTCCCTCTCGCTCTGTCTCCCCCTCTCTCTCTCCTCCTCTCTCTCTCCCCCCCTCTCTCTCTCTCTCGGTTTTTTCTCTCTCTCCCTCTCTCTCTTCCCCCCCCCTCTCTCTCTTCTCTTTCTTCCTTCCTTCCTTTCTTTCTTTCTCTCCTCCTCGTCCTGCTCCCCTCCTCTCTCTCTCTCTGTCTCCCTCTCCCCCACTCTCTCTCTCTCTGTCTCTCTCTCCTTCACTCCCTCTCATTCCCTCTCTCTCTCCCCCCCCTCTCTCTTCCCTCCCTCCCCCCCTCTCTCTCTCCTCCTTCCCTCTGTCTCTCCCTCTCTCTCCTCTCTCCCCCTCTCTCTGTCTCCCCCCCTCTCTCTCTCCCTCCCGCTCTTACTCCCTCTCACCCTCCCTCCCACTCTCTCTCTGTCTCCCTCTCCCCCACTCTCTCCCTCCTCCTCCTCCTCTCTCTCTCTCTCCCTCCCCCTCTCTCCCTCCCTCTGTCCTCTCCCTCCCTCTCTCCCCTTCCCTCCCTCTCTCTCCTCCCCCCTCTCTCTCTCCCTCTCCTCTTCCCCCCTCTCCCCCCCTCCCTCTCCCCCTCTCTCTCTCCCCTCCCTCTCTCTCCCCTCCCACTCTCTCCCTCCCCCCTCCCTCCCTCTTCCCCCCCCCTCCTTCTCTCTCCTCCTTCTCTCTCTAACCCCCTCCCCCTCTCTCTCCCCCCCTCTCTCTCTCCCACTCTCTGTCTCGCTGTCTGCCAGAGTCACCAAATTTGTGCAAATATTGAAATCCGCGGGTCCTGAGGCCCCAGCTCCTCATATTTTGGCGGATGTCACGAGCAAATTTCGGGCTGCTCTTTATATTCCCATCACACAGCTTGTTTCAACAGTGCCTGGATACAGGGTCTCCTTCGCTTGCACATGCTTGAGCCGCGCGTGCGCGCGCGAGCTCACGCGTGCACAGACACACGCATGTATGCGCGCGTGTGTGCACACACACACACGCACGCGCGCGTGTGCACGCACGTGCACACACACACACACACGCATGCATGCGCGCGCGCACACACACACACACACACACGCATACATGTGCACTCACACACATACACACATCACACACACAGACACACACTTGCACATACACAACACACACACAAACACACACTCGCACGTACGCGCACACACACATCTCTCTCTCGCTCTCTCTCTCTCTCACACACACACACACACACACTCGCACGTACACAACACACACACATACTCTCTCTCTCTCTCTCTCTCTCTCTCTCTCTCTCTCTCTCACACACACACACACACACACACCACGCACGCACGCACGCACGCACGCACACATACACACACAACACACACACACACCCCACAACCACAAAAAGGTAACCCAAAAAAAACGACTAATTTTAATCCCACTATGCATTTTGGGAAATTTTTGCTTCTAGGACCCCTACATGATTCTTAACTCCTTGTGCATGGGTTTTTTCAACAATGTTCTTAAAAACGATTTTAAAGCATTGGGGGGACCCTATCCCCTCCTCCATGCATGGGGGATTTTCATCCTCCACACTTCTGAAATTTGCGACCCTTTTCAAAACCACATAATGGGGGTGTTTTTTTTCGTTTTTGTTTTTGGGGTTTTTTTATTTCTTTGTTTTTTTTGTTTTTTTTGTTTTGTTTGTTGTTGTTTTGTTGGGGTTGGTTGTTGTTGTTTTGCGGGGTTTTTTTTTTTTTTTTGGGGGGGGGGGGGGGGGGGGGGGGGGGGTTTTTTGGGGGGTTTTTTTTTTTGGGCAAGTTCGAATTCTTAAGGGAGGGGTCGCTTAGTGGTTAGAACATGGCTCCAATCTGACGCCCCGGGGTTCGATTCCCGTTCAAGGGATATTTCCCCGGGATTAACATCACGCAGAGTTTTTCGGAGGAAAACATAACCGGGGTCCCCATGTCGAACGCACCAAACACTTGCGCACACGTTAAAATCCTTTTTTCCGCTTTTTGTAGGAGAAAAGGCCATTGTGGTCCCGTGGAACGCATAAAAAATTTTACAAAACCGCATACACACGGGACGGGATAAAAAAAAAAACACACAAGGCTTATTTCATATCCCGAAATAAAAGAATAAATAAAAAATAAAAAAAAAAATTCACCAAGGTGACTTTTTGCGTACGCGACTTTTTTTTTTTAAAAAACCCACCAAAAGGGTACTGTTTTCCGACTTGGGATGCATGCGGGGTTTTTTCGTGTTTCCGGACTTTGACCGAAGGGACAATACAAAACGGAACCTTAACGTGCGTATCAACTTGACTGAAAGTGTATAAAATTAACTAAAAAAGGAAATTAAAGGGCACTGCAGGTCGCCCTTGAAGTTATGTGGGAGATGTAAAAATCCCCCACCCTTAAATTTCACCCAAGACACTGCCAAGATTTTGAACCCCGACTTTAGGCCCGGGGGTTGAATTTGAAAAGGGCCCTTAACCACTCGGGTATAAACGCCTCTTTTTTTTTTTGTTTTTGTGTTTTTGGGTTTTTTCAAAAAGTTAAAATGTTAGCAATAAAAAATAATGTATGGAATTTATATAGCCTGAAACTTTTAAACAACAAATCAAAGCGCTCAGATGATTTTTTTAGCGTGTTATGCGGTTTTTAAAATTTTGTCACTTTCCCTCACAAGGCACACAATGGGGCCACTCTTTTCGAATACGAAAAGGATTTTAAAATTGCGCAAATGTTTTGCATGCGTTCGCACACGGGGGCCTCGGGTTTATAGTCCCCATCCGAGGACTTTGACATTCAGTTTGATTTTTTTTTTTTTAAAAATGGAAAAAAGGGCAGGCTTTGGGGAAACAACCCAAACCTCACGGTTTACTTTTGGCGGGGAAAATCTTAACCTCCCCACCTTCCTTCACAGGGTACAATCTTACACGGGGCCTGGTTCCACTCATTCGAAGGCTTTTAAAAAGTGGGTAACAGGGGGAACTCCAAGGGGGAAAATACCCTCAGATGACCCCACCCCCAACGGAAGTGGCTAACCTTATGGGGGGTAAAAAACCACACACACACAAAACGGGCGAATACCAAAAATCTGACCATACTGGCTGGACCCCCGACTCTCTTTTCTCCTACCGAGAAAGGGGGGAAAAAAAGCAACCACAGACCTTCGGATGAGCTAAAAACCCCGGGGCCCCCCGGGTTTGAACGAGCAGAACATCTTTCGCATAACGTAAATCCTTTTCCGCTTTCGAAAGAGTAGGCCATTGTTGCCGGGGGGAACAGATGACAAAAATTTACAAAAACCGTATACACACGGGGGCTGGGTGTAAAAAAAAAAAAGCACTGATGTTATTCATTATCCTCGATATAAAAGATATAAAAAAAAAAAAAAATAAAAAAAAAAAAAGCTTTATCATTGACTGATGTTATCAGCAAAATGCAAAGGCACTACATTAGACACAGCTTTCAGCTTCTTCCACTTTCAGCTGCTCTCAGCTGCTGTCCATTCCATCCCATCCCAGCCCAGCTGGTGCTAATTACAGCAGGAACTGACCACACTTGGACTTGGTAAGAGGAAGGGGCGCGCTAAATTCAGCATTCTTGACTGAAGTGATGTTGGATTTGCGGGCTGTATAGAATGTTATGTTGTATAAAAAAAAATTTTTTAAAGTTATATTGATATTGTCTTCATCCCATGACCAAACACCCTGCACTGTCCTTTGAAGTAAAGGAGGAAAAAACAAATCCTCTGAAGTTGTAGTATGGCTGCCTTAGGTGGCGAGGTATTTGAAAACAGTCCTAGGCGCAAACTTCTCCTCCAATCGCACATTGATTCCCAGGAGAGATTAATTTTATTTTTTATTGATTCAATTTTTATTTTATTCTTTTATTTCGAGGATAATGGAATAACAAATCCTGTGCTTTTCTTTTTTTTAACATTTAGTCCCCGTGTGTATGCAGTTTTGTAAATTTCGTCATCCGTTCCCGCCGGCACACTATGGCCTACTCTTTCGAATGAATCAGAGTGCATAATCTGAATGACCCAACAGGTGTTAATCTGGGGAACGCACGACAACAACTTCAAAAACAACAAATGGACCCCTCAGCAGAGTAAACAGAACATGCCTCATTAACTCTCTATGGTAAAATGTTTGGGGCAAAAAAAAATGACAGCGGGGAGGGCTAAAAACGAATGATGGCGATTAAAATGGTTTTTAATGTTAAAATGATTAATCAAATTTTTTAAAAATGAGAAATGGAATAGAAAATGATTAATGAGAATAAAATCGATGTAACAGAATGAAGAAAACATTACTTTTTCTTCAAGGGCGACAATTGTGGTTTTTTTTAAATGACTGATATGCGTTAAGTTTTCCAGGGGAGACGATAAACTGGAACGGTGGATCGGTGGTCTAGAGGTAACGCGCCTGCCTAGAAAGCGAAAAGTTCGGGTCGGAAGTGTGCGGGGGTTCGATCCCCGTTTGGGCCCGAAACTTTTCCCCCATTCATTAGACCGTGAGTGGTGGTCTGGGTGCTAGTCTTTCGGATGAGACGACAAGCCGAGGTCTCGTGTGTGTGTGGCACATAATTATCTAGCGCACCTAAAAGCACCCACGGCAAAAAGAGTTGTCTCTGGCAAAATTCTGTAGAAAAAAAAGCCACTCTGAGAGGGAAACAAGAAAAAAGGTTGCAGACAGAAAAATAAAAATAATAGGTGGCACTGCTCTTGTGGCGACATGCTCTCCACGGGGAGGAGCAGCCCGAATTTCACGCAGAGAAATCTGCCGTGACTTAAACTGGTATTAAATGAAATAAAAATAATCTCATGTAAAAAAAACAAACACAAAACAAACAACAAAATAACCTTCAATAATAAAACAGCTGGCTCAGACAAAGAACCGCACAGGAAAAAAACAACCCTACAATAATAATTATTCACAGAGCAAACTAAAACATGGACGCTGTCAGTTACGGGAGAAAGTGGCGCCGCTCTGTGGCGCTTACACACTCCTACGCAGCAGCGCAGCATTCTTACTTGATATGATAATACACTGCAAAACACAACACACACTGCATCGCCGTACAGTGCGCCATGCACACCACGATGAAGCAAAGGGACGTAATTAGCTGACAATCATGAGAACGGAAAGGAGACTGACGGTTGAAGAAGGGGGGTTGGTTGGGGGTGAGGAGGGGGAGGGGGAGAGTTAGTGTGGTGGCGAGAGAGAGAGAGAGGATGAGGGGGGGGTGGGGGGGGGGGGGGGGGGGGGGGGGGGGAGGGGGGGGGGGGGGGAGGAGAAGGGGCTAAGGGGGGGGGGGGGGGTAGAGTGGGCAAGGAAGCTGCCTATCCTTTTTGCTCAGGAAACTCTCTAAATTTCAGTTCGTCGTCTCTTTCCTGTCTTCCACTCCCATCTCTTTAAACATCCACCTGCTGTTTGCTTAAAAATGGGCCTCTAACTGCATGCCGAAACAACCTCCTCCTCCTCCTCCTCCCTAACCCCCTCTCCTTCTTCTCCATCTCTCTTTCCCCTTCTCTTCCCCCCCCCCCCCCCCCCCCCCCCCTCTCCTTCTTCTCCATCTCTTCTTTCCCCCCCCCTTCCCCCCCCCCCCCCCCCCCCCTCTCTCCTCTCTCTCTCTTCCTCTCTGAAGATGACGTCTGTTTTATATTGCCCAACATCCCCGCACTTTCTTGTGCAGCCCGCCTCTTACTTTACCAATAATCGCCTTGCAAACACACATCCACTCTTTATATACATAAAGTGTCTGGACGCTGTGGCTACGTACGCACGTGCATAACTGCGTAGGTGTGTGCGCGCGCGCGTGCATGTGCGTGTGCGTGCGTGCACGCGTCCAGGCTTACAGTGCAGACCGACGAACACCAGGATGGGGGCACTTGCGAGTCTGCACGGACGCGTGCGTTTGTGTGTAAATGTATGTATGCGTGTGTGCATAGATCCTCCACCTCTCTCTCAGATCCCTCAAACCCCTTCTTCCTAGCTCAAAGCGTTTGTGTATGTATGCGTGTGCGCATAGATCCTCCCTTTCTCTTAGATCCCTCAATCCTTGTTCCTAAGCGTCAATCTCTGTAAAGAAGCTTTCTTTACAAACAAGATCGGCCCGCGCCTTTTCTTGTCCTAGCTTTCCAGTCCAAAACCTTTTTGCCTATGAAAGCAACACTGCTTACTGTACGTTATCGTCGACCATATGATGGGAGGCATTAAAATTCTGCCCCATCCACGCAGGATGCTTTTGAAAATGTACCCGATGTTCCTCCACATCACAGACCAGGGGAGTGGGGGGTGTGGGGTGGGGGGGATTGAAACCCCTTGGGACTACAAATTGTCCTTTGTCATACACGCGCGCGCACCCTCCATTTTTTTTTAGTGCCTTCAAACAACAATTTTCATGGTTGTACCCGTTGACTGCTCGACCTTCGGCAAACTCCTAAACCCTTGTGCGTGCCGGCGTGTATCAAGTTTGGATTAATGTGCACCGCTCCTAAGTAGTTTTGTGTTTTTTGTGTGTGGATTTTTTTTCTTTCTTTCTTTCTTCTTTTGCATTCTTTTCGTGTTGTGTGAAGGAGAAGAAAAACAGACAGAGAGAGAGAGAGAGAGAGAGAGAGAGAGAGAGAGAGAGAGAAGAGAGAGAGAGAGAGAGAGAGAGAGAGAGCGAAAACTCCCGGAGATTTAGGCATATCAACCAACGATGATAGGCTGTGAGGTAATTGTTAGTCTGTTTTGCACAAGTTGCGGGGAGAAAGATGGTGGGGGGAGGGGGGGGGGAGAGAGGGGGGAAGAAGAGGAGAGAAAGGTAGGGAGGGGGGGGGGGAAGGAGAGGAGAGAGAAGGAAGAGAGGGAGGGAGGGGAAAGAGAGAGAGAATGATGGGGGAGAGGAAGGTGAGAGAAGGAGATAGAGAACGATGGGGGTGGGGGGGGGGGGGGGGGTGGGGTTGTCAATGTGTGTGTGTGTGACGAAACGCATGAAGAAAACCTACCCCCCCCCCCCTCCAAAAACAATAACAACAAAACAACGACCCAAAAAACAACAACAAAAAACCAAACGAAAAACAACAAACAAGCAAAACAAAACCCCAAACCAAACAAAATTTCAAAACAAGAACAAATGAATTCAACACACACAAAAAGTTCGACCACTTGTAATCAAAGTGAAAACACTTATCGTATGCAAAAGTACACAACTTCTTAAGAAATCATCTCGCTCATCTTCTCTGGGGTTAAGAATGAAGACTTTTTGAATTTGCCTATCATCAAAGGCCGTCATTATGGACTGGTTCGTTTTCTGTTCATTTTTGGGTGTTTTTTAACACACAAAAAAAGTTTCTATAACACGCGCGAGCTGTTAGCGATAGATGGTGCTTTCTTTTCTTTGCCAGACCAGTATCGCGGGAGTGGGGATGTACTGTGGGCAAGGCATCTCCACTATGATCAAATTTCTGCCCAGTTTCCAAAACAGCAGCTGCCTCCTCTGCTGTTTTGGAGGTCATCGTCGGACACGACGGACAAACATACATACATACATACATCGCGTAAAGGATAAGTGTGAGGGATCATCAGCTGAAAATGATCTCTGGAGAAAAGAATATTTGATTCATTTGGAAAATT
>CM054143.1:12293966-12303966 GCA_028751875.1 Rapana venosa | reverse complement strand
GATGATGATGATAGTGGTGGTGGTGATGATGATGGTGGTGGTGATGATGATGGTTGTGGTGATGATTATCTCATGATGGTGGTGGAGGTGATGATGATTTCATGATGGTGGTGGTGGTGATGATGATGACCTCAACATACTTTCCTTTTCTTTTTCTTCTACTAATCGAGGTGGATGTAAAGAAGAAGGTGCTCTCTCTCTCTCTCCTCTCTCTCTCTCATCTCTCTCTCTCTCTCTCTCTCTCTCTCTCTCTGCGCCTGACTGCCTGTCTGTCTGTCTGCCTTTCTGTCTGTCTCCGTCTCTCTCTCTCTCTCAGACTAGTTTGTGATCTTTTATCTTTAATCACATGTACGCATTTTTAAAGCGGTTTTTTTGTCCTCTGCACGTGTAACCAACTGATAATTACGCGGTGTGTAAATCAACATCAAGCTTTTATTTCCAGATTGTACACTGACTAAAAACCATGCACTTGCTATTTTTCACGAAATCACGCCTCTACCAAACAAAACAAAAAAATGACACCAAAAATGATGATAGAAACATTATCTAAAAAAAACAAAAACAAACCCCAATTAAATACCAAAAACCTAAAAAGAACAAAACTGATACAATGCAAACACTTTTTTGTTTGTTTTTCGTTTGTTGTTGTTTGGTTTTGTTGTTGTTTTGTTGTTGTGTTTTTGTTATTTCCTTTTTTTTGGGGGGAGGGGGTGGGGGGTGTTGGTTACCAGTCACTGAGTCTGTACGTTGCTCTACGTGGGATTTTTTAAAATTGTTCTTCGGCTAGAGCTCCGAGATTCACCAATGGTGAGATTTTTGCGTATGCGACCGTTTTTTGGCCCACCATGAAGGTAGCCGCATTCCGACTTCGGGGATGTATGCTGGGTATATCCGTCCTTCCGTAACCCACCGAACACTGACATGGATTACAGGATCTTCAACGTGCATATCTGATCTTGACTTGACTTGACTTGACTTGACTTCTGTATGAGTATATACCTGACGGGACTCAAAGCACTGGCAGGTCTGCACTTGAAGTCGACATGGACGATCGTAAAAAAGAAAAATTCCCCACCCTTAATTCACCACACGCCGCGGAGATTCTTCTTCTTGTTTGTCGTCGAACGCTCAGACAGAAACAATTGTTGCCTGTTATATGAGCAAAAAATACGTCGCGCTGCCGTTAAGCGCCTGACAAGTCAGGCCCAGTGCACCCGACTTCGGCATAAGAGAGAACGGTTATCTTTTAAGTCTTTCTGGGGGAAGAAAAAAAAGGCAGGATCATTTTAATTTTTATTTTATTTAATTCTTTTATTTCAAGGATAATGGAATAAGCACTTATGTGCTTTTCTTTACATCCAGTCCCCGTGTGTATGCTGTTTTGTCAATTCTGTCATCTGTTCCCACCGGCACACAATGGCCTACTCTTACGAAAAGCGGAACAGGATTTAACGTGTACGCGAGATGTTCTGCGTGCGTTCGCACACGGGACCTCGGTTTATAGTCTCATCCGAAGGATGAAGTTTATAGTCTCATCAGAATGGACCAAGAAGGCAGAAAATAGACAAGAAGGAAGCGACAGGAAGAAAAAGAACAAAGAAAATGATAGAAAAGAGGAAATTCCTAGCACATAACTTCCAGAAGATGGGGACGCTATTTATACTGACACGGTCCCCCCGGCATTCTCAAGGGGGAGCCGAGATTCGAACTCACGACTTTACAGACCCATTGAGATTGAAGACGAACGGGCTTAACCACTCGGCTATAGCGTCCGTCTTCGGTAGAGTAATGAGCTAATGGACTAAATAAACCACACCGAGTCAACTCAGTCGGTACTGTCACATCATTATTATTTCTCAGTAGTGTAGTGTAGTAGGCTTGTTAACACGCGTGCAGGTGTTAAGTATCCCCTCTCTCTCTCTCTCTCTCTCTCTCTCTCTCTCTCTCTCTCTCTCTCTCTCTCTCTCCTCTCTCTCTCTCTCTCTCCCTCTCTCTCTCCTTTGTCCTTCATGTTTGGAATAAAATTATAGGCCAGAACAAATTCGCCTTAAATGACATTGATACTCGTACCTTATTCGCCGTCACGTTGACAATAATTAAACATTAAAACAAAATAAAATAAATGGAAACGCGAAGAGTGTTGATAGTGTTGTGATGTGTCTAGGTGTGTGTGTGTGTGTGTGTGTGTGTGTGTGTGTGTTGTGTGTGTGTGTGTGTGTGTGTGTGTGTGTAGGTGTGTGTGTGTGTGTAGGTGTGTGTGTGTAGGTATGTGTGGTGTTGTTTATGTGTGTGTAGGTGTGTGTGTGTGTGTAGGTGTGCGACCAAGTGCAATTCAATTAATCTGACAAGTAGATGATCATGTTGCCAGGTGTGTGTGTGTGTGTGTGTGCTTGTTTAGTTGTGTGAGCAAGTACAACTTCAGTTAATCTGATAACAAAGAGATGATCATGATTGTCAGGTGTGTGCGTCGGGGGGGGGGGGGGGGGGGTCACCCAGAATAATTATGCACTCTGTCTAACCCATCCCACCTGGGAATCACCGTGAGACCGTTAAGTACACACTGGATGAGAAGATTGTGTGTACAAGAACCTTGCCATATAGGGCAGCCATACTCCGACTTCAGATGACAGCTTCGCTATAATTTTTTTTATATAAAAAGAATCTGCGTATGCATAACAGAGACAGAAAGGGTGTGCATGCGTTTGTGTCTGCGAGCGTGTGCTTAACAAATGCATGTGCGCGCGCGGACAGATGGACAGACGGACGGACACACACACACACACACACACACACACACACACACAAAACACACACTCAGGAGAGAGGTGAGGTGTATAAAGGTGTTGTGGTGTGACTGCGGGTGCGTCTGAATCACCAAGTGATGAATATACATTAAACAAAACAAAACAAAACACAACTTACGCACACCCCTCACACACACACAACCCCCATCCCCACCCCCGCTCACTCCCATCCCCCCACCCCCACCCCCCTCTCCCCCCCTACAAATTTCCAAATGAACCCTGTACTCATTCAATCTCCAGAAGATCAACATCCTAAAACAACAACTGCACTAACTTTCAAAAAATGTCCGAGGGGTCGGTCAACCGTGTGGTTCCATAGTGGCGCCAGCGCAGCTTGCCAGTGACCTGGGGTGGTCAATATTATCTTGTGGTCATCCTCAGGACACTGCCGGACAATGCCCAGGGTTGTTTCCCCCTCTCCCTACAGGAACCGACTGGCCACGACCAAAAAAACCAAAAAATGCACAGGTCAGGAGGGCCATGGATGTATGACATTATGTCCACGCCGTATGTTCGACCCCGCTAAAGTCGAGTGACGTGTGACGTCATTGGAAATGTTTCACGTTCGTATTTATATAAAAATGTACACGTTTGTCTTTTTGTTTTGAAAAATGCTTACGAACATGGGACTCTCCAATTTTACTTATGCGGGGGTTAACTTTTTCCCCCCATGGACAGAGAAAGTGTGGATACTGCTAGTGACGTCATACCTGCAAGGGATGTCAGGAGGGTTTGAACATACTGGCTGTGTGTTCGATATGCTCCGGCCATCAATGGGGCCGTCGCGTGGGTGTCCCTTTTATGTCTGGAGTTGTGTTCCTTTGCGTTTTTCTGCACCGTTTTGTTAGTCGTAGTTTTTGTTTGTGCATTCCATTAAGGCGCCAGTATTAGAAAAAGAGAGAGAGAGAGAGAGGGGGGGGGAGGGGGGGGGTAAAGAGAGAGAGATCTGAAATAGTTTAAGAGTATATATGCCTTAGGCCACAACACATGAATAGAGGAGTGGGCGGGAGGACAGAGAGAGGGAGAGAGAGAGGGGGGAGAGAGAGAGAGAGAGAGAAGAGAGAGAGAGAGAGAGAGAGAGAGAGAGAGAGAGAGAGAGAGAGAGAGAGAGAGAGAGAGAGAGAGAGAGAGAAGAGCATGTTATTCCTAAATTTTCTTTCCTCTTGGTATTCTTTTTCTTTCCGTCTCCATTTCTTCCGCTCCTCCCTTCTTTTATCCATTGATGTAAATGCATTCTAACATTCTTTTCGGGAGACAAGATAACCAAAATTGTCTAAACAGTGATACGGCGATTACTAAAAGAGTGGGGGTTTAGTGTCCGACGAGGTGACTGCTCTAGGGGTTTTTTCCTCCCTCAGAACTAAGATATCTATATCGACACCATTGCACACACGCAAAAGTCAATATGATTAGATGTTATAAGGGTTCACTTTCATCTCAGCCTTCACCTACCCCTGTAGTCCTGTGGGTCTCCAATGGTTACATTTTGTGTAATCGACTATGTTGTTTACCCAAAGGTCTGCTGGAGTGCATGCTGGGTATATTTGTCTGATTCATACCACCAGCCATAGCGGACACACTCATCTACGAAAAAAAAAATGTAGAGTTTTCAATGTCTGCAAAACATCTACAGCGTACATTTGCACAGCTCCCGACTTCAGTGAAAAAACCACAAACTAAAATTGGTACGGGCACATCACACGAACATGTGGACTGGCCAAGACTGTCCTACAGGGAACAGCACAAGGAGGGAGACAGAAGAGGCAGACAGAGAAAACGATGGGAAGACAACATCAGAGAGTGGACTGCAGGCCTAGAGTTGAACGAACTGCTACGGAAAGGAGCTGTGAGTGGAGGAAGCTGGTTGCAAAATCTTCATTGGTGCCTCCACGATCCACGAACCAATCATCATGTCAGTGACTAAGAACGTCTTAAATCATAAGGTGCACCCTGCCTTTTCTTACTACGTATAACCACAGCTTTGGGTTTTACTCCACTTCCATGCCTGATGGGACGGGATAGCTCAGTGGTCGGAGCACTCGCTTTCCCCCAGCCAAGTTAAGCAGCGTCCAGCGTGGTTACCAGTTGGATGGGTGACCGTTTGCGCGCCTTGGCTTCAGTACAGTTCCCCCAGTTCACCCAGCTGTAAATGGGTACCTGCCCTCTTTAGGGTCAGGGAAGGTAAAGCAGCGAGGGAGAGGAGATGGGCGCCGCCCTCAATATGCTGGCCCTTGAGAAGTGAGGTCTCTGACGCCTCGCTCCCCTACGACCTTATAGGTTATGGGACTCCATTACCTACCATGCCTGTAATAAGTTTGAGTTGGTCTTCAAAGACTGCAAAGTCCTGGGAATGTTGAGGGGAGGGATGGGAGTGGAATTAGGCCTATAGGGGGGGTAGTGAGTGATGGCCACCAGTGGGGGCATGACAAGTTCGTCAGTCTGGCCTCATGACAAAGTCTTTGTTGTTGTCCGGGCTGGGAGGGCTCAGTCAGATGGTGTCCTGTGTATGCTGAATAAGAACAGGCACCACTGAAGATCACCGAAGTCATGCAACAGCAGTGCAGGGCATCTTCTATTCGGTGGCCTTACAGCGGCTAAACTTTTGACGGCTTCCTCTAGATTTTTAACTTTAAAAAAAAAATCCGTATTCGCCTTTGATAATGGAATAAACACTCATGTGCTTTTTTTATTTTAATTTTTATTTATTAATTTTTTTTACATCTAAGCCTCCGAGTACATGCAGTTTTGTCATTTTTTGGCCATCTGTTCTCACCAGCACAAAATAATGGCACACTCTTCCCAAAGGCAGAGCAGGTTTTATTAACCTGTGCGCGAGATGTTCCGTGTGCTCTCAAATACATGATACTCTGGAGCTTTTAAAATTTTTTTTTTTTTTATATCGAGGATAATGGAATAATCACTTATGTGCTTTTTTTTACATCTAGTCCCCGCGTGTATGCGGATTTGTGAATTCTGTCATCTGTTCCCACCGGCACACAATGGCCTACTCTTACGCAAAATGTTCTGCGTGCGTTCGCACACAGGACCTCGGTTTATAGTCTCATCCGAAGGACTTTGGGGGGAGAATATCCCCTTGAACGGGAATAATAATAATGATAATAATAATATATGGAATTTATATAGCGCTGAATCTTGTAAAAAAAAAATCGCACCCGGGTCGTCAGATTGCAAGCGCAATGTTCTAACCACTAGGCTATCCCATCCCCCTGACATGAGAAGCATGGTGTGACTATGTGTGATGAGACTGGAAATGAGTGGAACAAGGGCACTGACACTACTGGTTCATCATAGAAAGTCTCTTCTTCTTCTCTCTTTCGCTTTTTACACCGTCAGATGTGTTAGGAAAAATAGTAGCAAGTCCTTTCCAGTTCCACTTGTACAGCTTGGTTTGCGGGTTATCTCTGTGGGCCACACAATCTTCTTCCTCAGGTCGCTGAATAGCTTGCATCTCTGAAAGATGTACTCGCCAGTCTGGTTGTCTTTACCACAAGCACATAGGGATGAAGGAACGAGTTTCAGTTTTGTGGACATGTGGTGATTAAGCCTGTTGTGCCCAGTGTGGAGTCTTAGAATTATGAACTTGCTGTTCTCTTTTTGAGATGGTGGGGTAGTCATCCTTCTCTACTCGTGATCGGGCCACTGATTTGATGATTGTCTTAGAAAGTGAGGCAAAGTGTGAAAATTGTTTTTCACCTTGTCCTATCATCATCATTACCCATTACACCCAGTGGTGTGTAAGGCAGCAACAAAGCACTTCCACTCCTGCCTATCCTGGGCCAACCTAGTCACTGATCCCCAAGAGTGCTGCATGGCCTTCATCTCACTTTCTACAGTCCTCCTCCACGTTGCTTTTGGTCTTCCTTTCTTTCTCCTTCCTTCTGGGGTTCAGTGCAATGCTGTTCTTGTGATTGACTGTGGGTCTCTTCGGAGGATGTGCCCAATCCACTTCCACCGTCGTCTGGTGATGATGGTTCCCATGTCTTCCTGCCTGCATCTCTGTAGTAGGTCTTCATTGGAGATCTTCTCTGGCCAAAAGATCCGGAGAATTCTTCGGAGGCATACGGTGTGAAAGGATCGAAGTTTGGTAAGATCCGCTTCCGTCATCCTCCAGCACACAGAAACGTACAGGAGCGTAGACACAGCACAGCTCTGGTATAGCTTCAGCTTTGTGTCCAGATATTGTTCATCTGGCCTTGCCCAGTTTGTTGTGGATACCTTGTCCTATACTGCTTTTTATATTATATATATATATATATATATAATATATATATATATATATATATATATATATATATATATATGCATGCAACAACCTGAAACGTCTTCTGTCTTCACTCTCCATTACAAAAGCAAACACCATTCTCTCCCCCCACCCCTCCCCCCACCCTTCCCTCCTTTCCAGTCTCCCATTTCCCCTTCACCCCCACCACTAACACTACCATCACAACTCTCTGTTGCCACCCAAACAAAACATTCGACGAAGCCATAACATAATAGGCGACTGCGATCGTGCATTAGAAAGTCTGGATGCCGTTGACAACTCCCTTTCACCGTAGCCGTGTGATTTTATTATCATAATAATAATCTTTCATTTCTGACAAATATGAACGGTGATCTCACGGGGCGATCAGAGCAGAGATTTTACGGAAAACAAATATTGACAGGAAAACCCCCCACACCACTCTCTTCCACAGAGGGAGGATATGGTTAGCTCTGTCAGTAATAAAGTAACATATCTTGTTCCTTTCAAAAAAGACAAATAGTAAAATGGAGCTTTTATAATTGGGAGAGCGAGAGCGAGAGAGAGAGAGAGAGAGAGGGAGTGTGTGTTAAAGTGTGTGTGTGTGGTGTGTGTTAAAGTGTGTGTGTGTGTGTGTGAGTGTGTGAGTGTGTGTTAAAGTGTGTGTTGTTTGTGTACATACGCGCACGCGTGTCTGTACACATTAATATATGTGTGCACACATGTCAGTATACATTATGTTTATGCGTCTTTATGTCCGTGTTTGTGCATGCTGTATATGTGATACATGTGGGCAAACATGTATATGCCAGTGTGTTTTTGAGTGCATGCGTGCGCGAGTGTGCAAAAATACACGATGCGCTCGTTCCTACTAGGGTTTGTGCACACACACGCGCGCACGCACGCGCACACACACACAGTCACACACACACACAGAGTCACACACACAGAGTCTCAAACACACACACACACACACACACACACACACACACACACACACACACACACACACACACACACACACACACACTCTCTCTCTCTCTCTCTCTCTCACTCTCTCTCTCATTCTCTCTCTCACATGTATTCAAGCACACACACACACCTTTTGATGTATAATCTTTCGCTTACAACCTAACTGAATTTCCCTGTTTTGAGATAATAAGGTTTTTTGGAATTGGAATTCGCACACACTTCGCGCGCGCGTGCGCGCGCACACACCACACAAAACACACACACACACACACACACACACACACACACACCACACACAACACACACACACACACACACGCATGATAGCCTAGTGGTTAGAACATTGCGCTCGCAATCTGACGACCCGGGTTCGATTCCAGTTCAAGGGGAATATTTTCCCCTGGAGTTAACATCAGTGCAGACTCCACTCTCCCTAAAAGTCCTTCGTATGAGACTATAAACCGAGGCCCCGTGTGCGAACGCACGCAGAACATCTTGAGCACACGTTAAATCCTGTTCCGCTTTTTGGAAGAGTAGGCCAATGGGTGCGGGTGGGAACAGATGTCAGAATTTACAAAACTTCATACACACGGGGACTGAATGTAAAAAAGCACATAAGTGCTTGTTCCATTATCCTCGATATAAAAGAATAAAATAAGAAATAAAATAAATAAACACACAGGTTAACTATGTGACTGGCTTGACTGTCTGTCTGTTTGTTTGTTTGCATACTCTGTTTCTATTCCTTAAAAGAAAATGAAAAATAAATTCGTTAGAGACAGAAAGAGCGCGCGCGCACGCACACACGCTCACACACACAAAACCAATTCTCATCACATTATTATATGCACTTCATTTTCTCGTTATCAATATCCATTTTGCCCCTTTTTCTTCCTCTGCTTTGATATTTTTCTTTCTCTCTCCCCCCCTCCCCCCCCCCCCCCCCCCCACTTCCCCTTTTACCACCCACCTACCATACTTCTCCTACCCCATTGCTCCCCCCCCCCCCCCCCCAACACGTTGTTATTCTTTTAGTCTTTGTCTTTGTTTTATCATTTATCGGGAATTAGGATCCGATTTCTTTTGAAATCATTCGTGTAATGAAAACGGCGTTCAAATATGATACACAAAGGAGTTTTTTGCCTTTATCGGGCGCTAAACGAGGCTTGAGAGCGACGATAAAGCTACAGTTTCATGTAGTGATTCAATTACCCCGCTGGGTTATGCTCTTATCACCCACTTCTCTGTGTGTGTGTGTGTGTGTGTGTGTGTGTGTGTATGTGTGTGTGTGCTCTATCTATCTATCTATCTATCTATCTATCTATCTATCTATCTGTCTGTCTGTCTGTCTGTCTGTCTGTCTCGTCTGTCTGTCTGCTTCTGTCTGTCTGTCTGTCTGTCTGTCTGTTCTGTCTGTCTGTCTGTCTGTCTGTCTGTCCGTCCGTCCGTCCGTCCGTCCGTCCATCCATCCACCATCCATCCATCCATCCATCCATCCATATCTATATATTCTTTCTCTGTCTGTGTCTCTCCGTCTGTGCGTGTGTGTGGTGTGTGTGTGTGTGTGTGTGTGTGTGTGTGTGTCTGCTTGTCTCTCTCTTTCCTCTGTGTGTGTGTGTCTCTCTGTCTCTGTGTATATATATAAATATATATATAAATATATATATATAATATACACATAATGTGTGCATATATATATATATATATAATATATATAAAATATATATATATATATACACATAATGTGTGCGGGTGTGTGAATGTGGGTGGGTGTGTGGGTGGGTTTGTATATCTGTCTGTCTGTTTCTCCATACTCTCTCCTCTCCTCCGTCCCCCCCCCCCTCTCTCTCTCTCTCTCCGTCCCCCCCTCTCTCTCTCTCCCTTCCTCTCTCTCCCACTCTCTACCTCCCTCCCTCTCTATCCCCCCTCTCTCTCTTTCTTTCCATTTCTTTTAGCTCTTGAA
>CM054143.1:12281466-12283966 GCA_028751875.1 Rapana venosa | reverse complement strand
GCTCGATTGACAGTGTATGAGTGTCTCTCTCTCTGTCTCTCGCTCTCTCTCTCTGTCTCTCGCTCTGTCTGTCTGTCTGTCTGTCTGTCTGTCTGTCTGTCTGTCTCTCTCTCTCTCTCTCTCTCTCTCTCTCTCTCTCTCTCTCTCTCTCTCTCTCTCTCTCTCTCTCTCCTTTCCCTTCCTCCCCATTCTTTCAGAGTCCTTCGGATGAGACTATGAACCGAAGGTCATTGTGTGCCGGTGAGAACAGATAACAAATTTGCAAAACCGCATACAGACGGGGACTGGATGTAAAAAAAAGCACATAAGTGCTTATTCCATTATCCTTCTTATAAAAGGATGAAATAAAATAAATAAAATAAATAAAACCATTCCTGTCAAGACGTTTATTGATGGTTTTTTGTCCCTCTGTTTCCCTCTTTCTCAGATGTTCAGCAAAGCTCAATGACAGTAAAATAGATAAATAAATCACAATTTTTTTTTCTGCCCGTGACATTTTATGTCCACATGACAATATCGCCATCAGATGGGGGAAAAGGCAAGGAGAAAAAAGACATGGGTAATAACTCCTGAACACTGGAGGAGAGAGAGAAAGGAAAAAGACAAGTGTAATAACTCCTGAAGGAAAAAGACATGCGTAATAACTCCTGAAGGAAAAAGCCATGTGTAATAACTCCTGAAGGAAAAAGCCATGTGTAATAACTCCTGAAGGAGAAAGACATGTGTAATAACTCCTGAAGGAAAAAGCCATGTGTAATAACTCCTGAAGGAGAAAGCCATGTGTAATAACTCCTGAAGGAAAAACATGTGTAATAACTCCTGAAGGAAGAAAGCATGTGTAATAAACTCCTTGAAGGAGAAAGCATGTGTAATAAACCTCTCAGAAGAAGAAAGCCATGTGTAATAAACTCTGAAGGAAGAAAAGCATGTGTAATAACTCCTGAAGGAGAAAGACATGTGTAATACTCCTGAAGGAAAAGCAGTGTAATAACCTGAAGGGAAAAGCCATGTAATAACTCCTGAAGAGAAAAGTGAAAAGAAGAAAAGCATGTGTAATAACTCCTGAACATGGAAAGAGAGAAAGCACATGTGTAATAACTCCTGAAGAAAAGGGAGAAAAGGAAAAGCCATGTGTAATAACTCCTGAAGGAAAAGGGAGAAGGAGAAAGCCATGTGTAATAACTCCTGAAGGAGAAAAGCCATGTGTAATAACTCCTGAAGGAAAAAGCCATGTGTAATAACTCCTGAAGGAAAAAGCCATGTGTAATAACTCCTGAAGGAAAAAGCCATGTGTAATAACTTCTGAACAATAGTGGAGAGAGAAGGAGAAAGACATGTGTAATAAATCCTGAACAATTACAGAGAGAAGGAGAAAGACAAGTGTAATGACTCCTGAACAATGAAAAGGGGAGAGAGAATGAAAAAGACAAGTGTAATGACTCCTGAACAATGAAAAGGGGAGAGAGAATGAAAAAGACAAGTGTAATGACTCCTGAACAATGAAAAGGGGAGAGAGAAGGAAAAAGACAAGTGTAATGACTCCTGAAGGAAAAACACATGTGTAATAACTCCTGTACAATAGTGGAGAGAGAGAAGGGAAAAGACATGTGTAATAACTCCTGAACAATGAAAAGGAAAAGAGAGAGAAGGAAAAAGACAAGTGTAATATCTCCTCAACAATGGATTCTATCTGGTGCCTCAGTGTATCGTCACAGAGACAGGCCTGGGTTTTAATTTGCTGCCATTAGGAGTCGGCTTCTGTCCCCAGCTTTATCAACTCACACAGATCGACATTTTGGTCGTCCTCTTTTCCCCCCATTTTGTTTTCATATTATTGTAGGTTTGTTTTGTTTGTGTCTCTGTCTCTTGATTCTCTCTGTCTGTCTGCCTGTCGTCGGTCTTCTGTAGCTCTCTATCTCTGTCTGTCTTTGTCTCTCGTTTTAGCTTTCAGTTGTTTGAGGTTTGTTTTGTTTTTCCTTTTTTTGTTTTGTTTTGTTTTTGGGGTGTGGGGTGGGGTGGGGTGGGGGCTTTTCTTTTTACTGGGGTTTCTTGATTTTTTTGTTTGGTTGCTTTTGTTTCTGAATATTCTGTTTGTCTATCCAGCCTTTCTGTCTTTTTTGTTGTTTCTCTTTGTTCATCTACCTTCAACACTTTTTCTGTTTTTTTCTTACTCTTCTATTGCTTTCTATGTGCCATTCTTTCTTTCTTTCTTTCTTTATTGCTTTCTTTTTCTCTTTGATTTAAAAAAAAATTGTTGTTACTTTTCATTGTTGCCTATCTATCTGTTCCTTCCTTCCTTCCTTCCTTCCTTCCTTCCTTCCTCCCTCCCTCCCTCCCTTATTTCTTCCTTCATTTGCTTTTTTCCCCTTACTTCCCATTCATTTACTTAATTCAAACACTCAACTGTTCTGTAATACTAAGTACAACACAATTCTGTTCGTAAGAATTTAAGCTGCCTTTTTTCCCCCCGGCAAAACCGCATCACAACATCTAAGACTTG
>CM054143.1:12273966-12276466 GCA_028751875.1 Rapana venosa | reverse complement strand
GAGAGAAAGGGGGGAGGGACGGAGAGAGAGGAGGGAAGGGAGGGGGAGAGAGAGAGGGGGGGGGGGGAGAGAGACCGAGACAGAGTGAGACACAGAGACAGAGACAGATAGAGATGAGGGGCGAGAGAGAGGGGGGAGGGAGGGGAGAGAGAGTGAGAGAGAGAGGGAGAGAGAAAGAGGGGGGAGGTCTCTCTCTCTCTCACATACACACACTGAGAGGAGAGAGGAAGAAAGAGAGAGAGAGAGAGAGGAGAGGAGAAGAGAGAGAGGAGAGGAGAGAGAGAGAGAGAGAGAGAGGACTCATGTGTTTTTTGTTTTTTTTTAAACCCGAATAGATTATTTTGTTCTCTGCATAAGGTGTTGTTATTTCTTTGCTGGGATAATAACAGTTATCATCATCATCATCATCATCATGCCGAAATATGATCATGGTTTCTGTGTGCGTATATATATATATATATATATATATATATATATATATATATATATATATATATATATATATATATATATAACATACAGAGAGAATTAAATTATTAAAACAATTTAAAAACAAAATCAATTTTGTTCTCTGCATCAGTTGTGTTAATTCTTTGCTGGGAGGATAGAGTCCTCGTCGTCGTCGTCGTCGTCACCATCATCATCATCATCATCATCACCATCATCATCATCATGACGAATGATGATAATGTTTTCTTTACAATTATGTAAAAATAATTATTTAAAATAAACGATCAATTTTTTTCTCTCATTCGTTTTGTTAATTCTTTGCTGGGATAATAGCAAGTCATCACTATAGTCATAGTCATCCTCATCCTCATCACCATCACCACCACCATTATCACCACCACCACCACCACCACCACCACCACCACCACCATTATCACCACCACCACCACCACCACCACCACCTCCGTGGTACCACCACCACCACCACCATCATCATCATCGTCACCACCACCACCACCACCACCACCACCACCACCACCATCATCGTGGTACCACCACCCCCACCATCACCACCACCACCATCATCATCATCATCATCATCGTCGTCGTCGTCGTCATCGTCACCACCACCACCACCGCCACCATGGGTTTTGTTTTGTTTGGGTTTTGTTTTGTTTTGTTCGGGTTTTGTTTTGTTTGTTTGTGTTTTGTTTTGGTTTTGTTTTGTTTTGTTTTGTTTGGTTTTGTTTTGTTTGTTTGGGTTTGGTTTTGTTTGTTTGGGTTTGGTTTTGTGTGTTTGGGTTTTGTTTTGTTTTTGTTTTGTTTTGTTTGTTTGGGTTTTTGGTTTTGTTTGGGTTTTGGGGTTTTTATTTTGTTTATTTGGGTTTGGCTTTCTTTTGTTTGGGTTTTGTTTTGTTTGTTTGGGTTTGTTTTTGTTTTGTTTTGTTTGGGTTTTGTTTTGTTTGGGTTTTGGTTTTGCTTGGGTTTGGTTTTGTTTGTTTGGGATTTGTTTTGTTTTGTTTGGGTTTGGTTTTGTTTGTTTGGGTTTGTTTTTGTTTGGGTTGTTTTTTTGGGGGGGCGTGTTTTGTTTGTTTGGGTTTTGTTTTGTTTGTTTGGGTTTTGTTTTGTTTTGTTTGGGTTTTGTTTTGTTTGGGTTTGGTTTTGTTTGTTTGGGTTGGGTTTTGTTTTCTTTGGGTTTTGTTTGGGTTTGGTTTGGTTTGTTTGTTTGGGTTTTGTTTTTGTTTTATGCTCCTCGGCTGCAGCTCCGAGGTTTATAACGGTAACATTTTGCGTGTGCGACCGTCTGAGCTAACCACCAAGGTAGCGGCACTCCTTCTTCGGGGATGTCTAAATACGACACCAATGTGCATGTGTGTGTGGTTTTTAAAAAAGCATTTTGTCATCTGTTTCTATTTTGTCATCTGTTTCTATCGGCCTTAGCCAACTCTTTCGAAAGACGGAGCAGGTTTTTTGGCTGTTGTTTTGTTTAAAACCATATGTGCAAGATATTCTGTATAGGATCGCACACGGGACTCCGATTTATAGTCTCATCCGGAGGACTTTTGGGGGCAGTGGAGTCGGTACTGATGTTAACTCCTGGGGGAAAATCCCCTCTCCCTGAAAAACTAATTCACACACACACACAAACACACAACACAACGCATACCCACCTTACCCTCACTCACACACTTATCATTTTTAGTCCTAAAGACTACCAGTCATCATTGAAGGCTCCCCCCCCCCAACAACACACACACACACACCACACACACACACAAATACACCACACACACACACACACACACACACACACACACACACAAACACACATACCCCACCACCCACACAAACACACACTTTTCCTTTTAAATTTTCGGTCTTAAAGACAGTTTTTTTAAAAAGTCCATCAGCAAAAAGTCTTTCTTTTATTGACAAAGAGAAAACGTCCTCAGTGACAGCAGTGACCTTTGGCCTTTTGGCACACGGATGTCACAGTTCAACTGGTGGGTGGATTGGGGGGTGGGGGTGGTGGGGGGTACATGACAAACGT
>CM054143.1:12266466-12268966 GCA_028751875.1 Rapana venosa | reverse complement strand
CTAGCACCCAGGCTTGCCATTGGGTGGGTACAAAACATCCTACCTACCCTCTCCTCTCTCCTCCTCTCCTCTCCTCCCTTCTGCACGACATTCAGCGTCTGCACCAATCAGCGCCGCGCTCTGTCATAGACCGCTTTATGGCAACGGCGCCGCCATTTATGACTTCTGCCGCCCCACTGCCACCCAAGTTATTTCGGCGTGAAATTTGCTAATGAGCAAGGCGGCCCACGTGGCCCCGCTACCAACCTTTCAAAATTTATCAAGCGCTCCCTCGGCGCACCTGGGCCCCGGGAATAGTCGAGAGAGCCTCGACTAACAAGAAACGACCGGCGATAAGTCTGTCGCTTTCCTTTTCCGAGCCTATCTGGTTTCTTTCCTCGCAGCTTTCCTGGCCCCGCTCCGTTTTCCTTCCTTTCCCCCCAACTCTTGCTTGCATTTTTATCATACACGGTATCGGACTTCGCCCTTTTTTACATTGCTGGCGGCGGGTTCCGGCCCTTTGGGGGTATTTCCCTCCCCCTGGCTTCCTTCTGTGCGTAGTATTGTTGCTGGGTTTTCATGGTGGGGGTGGGGTGGGGGTATTGGTGTGTGTGTGTGTGTGCAGGGGACTAATTGGAAGGGAGAGGCATTAGAGACAATTATTTTCGCCGCTGTCATATTGGCGGAGTCGGTGGGTTTTATCACTGGCAAACTTGTCATGTTTTCTTTCACTCTTCATTCTTATCCCCGCGCGCCGCGGGCTTCCCAGCGTAGGTATCTTTTTCTTTCTTTCTCTCCCTCTTTTAATGGTTTGTGTTGCTTGCTTGTTTTTACACGATGCGTCTGCTTGCTTAGTGGTGAGTGTGGCCGAGTGGTCTGGTACTGCAGGCCAAGCCGCTGCTGTGGTTTATATTGGGAGAGGTGCCTATACTGCCTTTTACCATTGTTCTACAACCTCTTGTATTCTATGTTGATTCAGTTTTCGTCGATCATTCAAACACAATAGAAATCTGAGGAAGATATTTTTGGGGAACAAACAACAACACAGCTTAAAAGATATTATAGGAAAGTTTATGTGATTCTTTCCTTTTCTTTTTTCCTACCAACCCCTTTCAACACACGCTGCGGTCTTTAACACAAAGGTACCTCCAGTCATACCTTACATAGCACAGGTAAGTAGAATGAGATATCCAACCTTGCTTGGTAGATTATCTTACTGGGTTTGGGGTTGGCTTTAGAAAGTCTCTTCTAGTAAAAAGGAGTCACCACTATTACGTGCTTTTTCCAAAAAGTCCTTTTAGATGGCGTTTGGATGTCGATTTAATGTTGCATTTTTTTTTTTTTCTCCTATTATCTTGTTCCAAAAACCGTGCAGTTCTGCAAGAAGAGATAAACGCAAATTTTTAGATGCATTAGTTTTATTTTAGAAGTGACTAAAGGAAAGAAACGACCAAAACCAACGTTTCAACAATATAGGTAGCTCTCTGTATTGCCAATATCTGTTGGTACCCAGAAATTAAAATGAACACAGAGAGAGAGAGACGGAGAGAGAGAGAGAGAGAGAGACAGACAGACAGACAGACAGACAGAGACAGAAAGACAGAGATAGACAGAGAAACAGACATGGAATTTCATTCCGTGTCGCTGACAAAGCATCATAAGCTTTATTCATCTGATACTGGAAAATGTGAAGGGGAAAGGAAAATGGATTGATGATGGAAAGAAAACGGGGAAAAAAATCAATGCAAGTAGAACATTAGGCCTAACGCACACAAAAAACAGCCAAAGTGACATATGACGAAAAGTAAAAAATAAAAATTTTAAAAAGGAGGGGGGGGGGGGGGGGGGGGGGGGGGGGGTAGTCCCAGGTTTAGGAAGGGGATGAAGCAAACAAAATAATAGGCTTACAAGACATACATTATGCATCAAAGATGGAGACAAAGAGTCAGAGAAACGTGACAGAGGGAGAAAGAGTGAGAGAGAGAGAGAGAGGGGGGGGGGGGAGAGAGAAGACAGACAAACAGAAGGAAAGAGAGAGAAAGAGTGAGAGAGAGAGGGGGGAGAAACAAACAAACAAACAAACAAATATATATATATATATATTGGTCTCCTCAGGCGTTGCACAAGGTATGTATGTAAATGTGTGTGTGCGTGCGTGCGTGTGTTTGTGTTGTGTGAATGTGCGTACGTGCGTGCGCGCTTGCGTATGCACTTATGTGTGTGTGCGCATGTGTGTGTGCGTGCATGCGTGCGTGTGCGACTGCGTATGCGTGTGTCTGTATATTTGTCTGTGCGTGCGCGCAGCATTTCAATTATATTTCAAGACTCTTCTTCAACCTACACAGAACCAGTAAACTAAAAAACAACACAGCCCCCCCTCCAGCTCCCAACAAACTTCGCATCGTGTAAAAGGACCATCGGACGCGCTGGGCTGCGGGGTGCACGTGCAAATATCGCAGAGAGCCGTGGCACCCAACTAAATGGTGTGCCATTCGCCTTTAGACAAGCTTTCCGCAAGTCT
>CM054143.1:12236466-12261466 GCA_028751875.1 Rapana venosa | reverse complement strand
CCTAACCTATCAGGCGCTTAACGGCAGCGAGCGCAATGCATAGATTTTCCACGCATGTGACAAGACAACAATAGTTGCTGTCTGAACAGTCGACGACGATGACGACGACGAAGAAGAATAATAATTTATATTACATGAAACATAACCCGCATTCCATCACTATGAAGGTAACACTTAGACCTTCCTTTCTGACATATATCCTCTTCCACTCCCATCCCCCACCCCCACCCCATCTTTAACCTCAAATCTACCCTTAGAGCCATCATCCTCCCCCCTCCCCCTCACTCCCCTCCCACCTACCCAGGACTAGCCGCTCCGAAGCGTTGTTACATAAGGCGCATGGTCCATACCGCAGTCGATTTGACAGTGACTACACCTTCTTTTGTCCCTTTCAAACCCGGGACCACCATGAACTTCAACCTCCGTCCCCGCCCCCCTACCCTACCCCTACCCTACCCCTCCCCCATCCAGTCCTGCTTCTTCGCATTTAATCTCCATATATCGTCTTAGGCCTTGTCCGCGGGGAACAAAACAAAAAACAAAACAAACAAAACCCGACTGAATCTCCGGGAGCAGCGGACTGAGAGGTTTTGTCTACTTGAATCGTAGATGGTAAAAAAAAAATGTATATAATGACAGGCTTGAGCCGTGGGACGGCCTACCCCCAAGTGGTGGTCACTAGTGTTTTGTCGCGGTGTTGACCACCCTCGTCCCCTTTGTTGGATGGGAGGCTGGGGGGAGGGGGGTAGGGGGGGGGGGGGGGGGGGGGGGGGGGGGGGGGGGAGTTTACCGAGTGTATTAGGGGTGGAGAGGGTGGAGGTTGTGGTGAGATAGATGGAGGCGTATTGAAGGAGGAGGAGGAGGAGGAAGGAGGAGGGAAGGTATGGAAAACCTGCTCAACAAGCCTGTCATCTTTTGTGGACATAGATTACGTTTGCTAGGATTGGAATGTCTTGAGTAAATACGTGGGATACATAATCATCTACGGTTTTCCCCACTATCCCATAAAAAATATGGAAAAAAAAGAATAAGAAAAGAAAAAAAATCAACCAACAACAAAAAACACACAACTATAATGTATTATTTTCTTCTTGGATTTTTTTTTTGCTTCTCAACGATTTATGCGTCTCTGGGTGTTTTTTTGTTTTTTTGGTATGAATAAAACTATTTACTTTTTAACGAAAACCGGAATATTTACTGAATTAGTCATTTCGGGACATGTCTGGACGGGCGTGTATAATGTCAGTCAGCTTTCTGGGAGTGTGTGTGGGAGCAGATGAGTACGTACGAGTGGGCGATGTTGTTTCAGAGCTTAGCATAATAATATCAGCTGACGGGTGAAAGAAACAATCGGAAGGGGATCATCACAGAAGTTGGTCAGCTCGTCTGCTCCCTTTACTCATTAAAGGGAACCTGGAGAGCCTGGTGGTTAGAGTGATGTATGTATTCGTGATCTGCTGACCCGGGTTCGATTCTCGTTCAAGAGGATTTTTTCCTCTGGAGCTAACATCAGTGCCGACTCCACTTTCCACAAAAGTCCTTCGGAATAGACTATAAACCGAGGTCCCTTGTGCGAACGCACGAAGAACGTCTTGCGCACACGTTAAAACCCGTTCCGCTTTTCGGAAGAGTAGGTCATTGTGTGCCTGTGGAAACGGATGCCAAAATGTACAAGACTGCATACACACGGGGACTGGGGTGGGGAAAAAAGGACATGAGTGCTTATTCCATTATCCTCGAAATGAAAGAATGAAATAAAATAAAATAAATAAAGGGAGTCGTCATGTCGGGGCTCTGACTGCGCTGACCTTTTTTTCAGGCAGTGTGTGTGTGGTGGACAAGTTGAACCTGGCGGAGCCCATCCCTCTCCAGGTAGCTGGGTGCATGCTGGGTACATTCGTGTCATCCCTCCCACCGGCCATAGCTGGCCCACTCTTCTAGTTCTGCGAAGGCTGCATAGGGATTTAATGCGTGTGTACGATTTCTTTCCTTCTTTCTTTTTCTTCCTTCCTTTATTTATTTGTTTGTTTGTTTATTTATTTATTATTCATTTGTTTGTTACTTAATTTATTCATTTATTTATTCATCCTTTTATTTCGAGGATAATGAAATAAGCACTCATATGCTTGTTTTCACAACCAGTCCCCGTGTTCATGTGGTCTAGTAAATTTCGCCAACCACACACAATGGTCTACTTTTTTTCCTCCTAAAAACGAAACCGATTTTAACGTTAGCGCAAGATGTTCTGCGTGCGTTCCCGCACACTGGACCTCGGCTTATAAGTCTCATGTGAAGGACTTTTGGATGCACAAGATACTGTAAGTACGTTTGCAAACAGCATCTCAGTCCCATTCGAAAGACTTTTGGGGGGGAGTTGTGTCCAGTATCAATGTTGACTCGTCGAGAAATATCCCTCATACCTCAGTGTAGACATGAATCCGCATCCTCAGTTAATGTCACATGACGAATTCATTTCATTTCATTTTTCGTTTCCATACCCCTTTAAGTCACGGCAGATTTCTCTGCGTGAAACTCGGGCTGCTCTACCCTGGGGAGAGCGCGTCGCCACAAGAGCAGCGCCACCCAATTTTTCTGTTCCTATCAGCATCTGTATTTGTTTCCCAATCACGGTGGCTTTTTCTACAGAATTTTGCCAGGGACGCCATGGGTTCTTTTATGTGCGCTAAACAATAATGTGTAATACACGGGACCTCGGTTTATTACCTCATCCGAAAGACTAGCGCCCAGACCACCACTCATGGTCTAATGGATGGGGGGAAAGTGTCGGGCCCAAACGGGGATGGACCCACCGCACACTTCCGAACCGGCCTTTTCGCTCTCTAGGCAGGTGCATTACCTCTAGACCACCGATCCACCCCAACTCAACGTTCTAACCAAAAACACTGCAACGAAGAGTCGTGAATTTGTGTCGTATGTGTAACTATATGAATCAAGAAGTCTGCAATATTTGTTAACAATATTCGGATACAGACAGTTACATACAGAAAAAAGACACCCGAAAACTTCCGAATTTCTCTTCTTCTTCTTCTTCTTCTTCTTCAAGCATGTACTTATTCTTGAGATAGAAATGATCACTTCGGAAGTTGAAATACTAAAACAATATCTAAATGTTTTGTTTTGGCTTGGGTTTTTTTGTTGTTTTATTTTCCCCCGAGAACAGGTCATCATGAAGCCTGTGTGCATGTTTGTTTCAGATGTAAAGTCGATACCTAGACGAATCCAGGTATGGCTGTGGCGGGGACATTGCGACGAGAGGCGTGGGAACAGCAGGACGGGGACGTCACAGAAGATGAGGCAGCAAAAAAAAACAAAAACAACCACGTCGATACCCAGATTGGTAACTGGTAATGAGAAACATTCATTCTACAAGAATGGAGGAAAGCGGGAGAGGGAGGTATCTAATGTTATACAACAGTATGACAACATATCGATATGGGCTGTAGAAAAACATCAATTTTTTCGTATGTAGTAGCCAGGAATCCGATTTAGAATTGACAGAAGTGAAGTCCACACAATGGGTACCTTTAAACAATTGTTTTTCAAACCCAAACTTATTGTACATGATTTAAGTGTTGTCACATTTCTGGGACTTTAGGATTGTGCAGTACTGATGGCACATTATGAAAAATGTAACATATACGTACCCTCCCCTCTCCCCCCTGTCATTTTATACTAAACTATAGGCAAGAGCACTACAATGTTGATTTTAACACCCCCCCCCCCCCCCCCCCCCCCCCCCCCCCGAAAAAAGTACACCACACTATAAATACCTTTTTAAAGCATAAAATATCTCTCTCTGTATAGCTATCTATCCCATCTATTATTTTAGGCATAAGATTGATATGAATCTAAACATCGATCGATTCATCGACCTAGAAACAAACCAGAAGACAAACAGAGTGGAGAGAGAAAGGGAGAGGCAAGAAGGGGAGAGACAAGGTAGGGGGGGGGGGGGGGGGGGGGGGAGGGAGGGTAAGACTGAGATTGAGACAGAGATTGGGTCAGGAAAAGAAGAAGCCTAACTGGATCAAGCAAAAAGTATCAAGACCTTCAATTCGTGTCTCAAAATGAGCAAAGGTGGCGCTGAATTACACGCAAAAAAGTTGCCGTTGTAGGTAAGGGTAAAGGCAAAAGCTTTCCCATAACCTATGTGGTCTTTGGGGAGCGAGGCATCAGAGACCTCAGCTTCTCTAGGGGCCAGTATATTGAGGGCGGCGCCCGTCTCCTCTCCCTCGCTGCCTTTGTAACTAGATACCTTTAAAAAAAATCCCCTGAACTTCACAAGATCTGCGAGTCCTAAACCTATTACTCTTAATATACTGATTACGCTAAACATAATTAGGGCTTCACGAACTTGAGATTTCTCACAAGATATAGTTCTAACATTGCACGGGACAGAAACTGGGCATCACGAAATCTGAAGTTCTCTAAAATCTACATAATTATAATTTTTTTTTTTTAAATCATCTGAGCGCTTTGATTTGTTGCTTTACAAGATTCAGCGCTATATAAATTCCATACATTATTATTATTATTATTATTATTATCATTATTATTATTATTATTATTATCTATGAGACACTCAAAGTAAGCATAATAACAAGAAGAGGACAATGGTGTGCAACTCTAAAAAGCGATATATACTGATATTGGATGAAAACAGCTGACCACTTCCATTTCTCTCTCTCTTTTCATCCTGGCTCGGGATTTCGGAATCCCATGCCTGTCACGAAGAAAGAAGCACGTTGGGAAGAGACATTCACCCTCTTGTTTCTGCAACTAACCCCCTCTCCTGCCACCCACCTACAAAACCACACCACAACCACCACCAAACCAAACGCCTTATGTCTCTAAGTAATCGCACAAATATTTACTTCTGTCCCTTCAGCCTCACACAAAAGCCAGCCAGCCAGCCAGCCAGCCTGACCTTGGGCATGTTCTCTAGAACTCAACAGAGAATCTCCCTCCGCCCCCCCTTGTCCTCCACTAGTAGTATATACTCAAGAAGTGGGGAAGGGAACAAAAGAAAGAAAGGGAGGTAAAAGATGGAAATCGGCGATGGAAGCAGCTCCATAATCGCATTTCCATTCCTGATCCCCCAGGCGTGAGACTGGTTATTAAAACGTCCACTCGTATCCCCCAGCTCAGCGCCATGGGATTTTTTTTGTTTTTTGTTGGTTGCTTTTTTTTTTGGTCACCCGCCTCGCTCGGCTAAACAGGAGTTATTGCTCTTTGGAAGAAGAGCTGCGTTTAGGCTCCTGGACAGCGCTCTCTTCACCTGGGCGAAATTTTCCAAGGTTTGGTGGAGTGGGGGAGGGAAGGAGGGTGGGCAGACAGGAGAGAGGAGGGGGGGGGGGGGTACCAAAAGGGTGGAGGGGGCAGGGGGGGGGGGGGGGGGAACGGATGGGAACTTTCTATTTTTCGGGGAGAGAAAAAAACCTAAAGCGGCTCAAGTCCATTGCTACATCTAAGAGTGGACTCATGAGACATGGGTGGGGTAAATCGGTGAACACGTCTGTGGAATATCGCAAGATATACGTGTTCATTTTTGTCCAAATACTCTTAATTTTTTGTGGACGGGATAGCCTTAGTGGGCAGAGCACTCGCTTTCCCCCAGCTAAGGTTAAGCAGCATCGAGCGTGGTTACCACTGGGATGGGTGACCGTCTGCACACCTTGGCTCCAGAACAGTCCCCCAGTTCACCTAGCTGTAAATGGGTACCTGCTTCTTTAGGGTCAGGGAAGATAAAGCAACGAGGGAGAGGAGATGGGCGCCGCCCTCAATATGCTGGCCCCTAGAGAAGCTGAGGTCTTTGATGCCTCACTCCCCTACGATCACATAGGTTAGGGGACACCTTTGCCGTTTTACCTTTTACTCTTAATTGTACTGCATCCCTCCCTTCACCGTGTGTGTGTGTGTGTGTGTGTGTGTGTGTGTGTGTGTGCGTGCGTGCGTTTTAAGGCGCTTTGCACCTTCGACAGTCATCCACTCTTGAAAAACAACAGGCTGCCAGTACAACAAAGCATAACAAACACAATACGCTAATTCGTCTTCAAAACAAAACCAGTTGTCGCAGCAGCCACACATAAAACCCCGCATTTCTCTCTCTCTCCTCTCTCTCTCTCTCTCTCTCTCTCTCTCTCTCTCTCTCTCTCTCTCTCTCTCATCTCTCTCTCTCTCTCTCTCACACACACACACACACACACACCACACACATACACACACACTCTCTCTCTCTCTCACTCTCTCTTTCTTTATTTTTCTCGCTCTCACAGGCTCACTCATTCCCTCCCTCCTCCCTGTCTGTCTCCTTCTTTGTCTGTCTGCCTCTCTCTCATTAAAATAAAAAATTGCATTAAACTTTCTCTCTCCTCCATCCATTCTCCATCCACCCCCTCCATCCATCTATCCACCCCCCCCCCCCCTCTCTCTCTCTCTTTTTTCTCTCGCTCTCACTAGCTCACTCATTCCCTCCCTCCCTCCTCCCTGTCTGTCTCCTTCTGTGTCTGTCTGCCTCTCTCTCTCATGAAAATAAAAATTGCATTAAACTTCTTTCTCTCATCCATCCATACCTCCATCTATCCCTCCATCCCATCCATCCTCCCCTCCCTCTCTCTCTCTCTCTTTATTTCTCTCGCTCTCACGAGCTCACTCATTCCATCCTTCCTGTCTGTCTCCTTTGTGTCTGTCTGCTTCTCTCTCTCATGAAAATAAAAATTGCATTAAACTTCTCTCTCTCTCCATCCTTTCCTCCATCCATCCATCCATCCACGCCCTCCCCCCTCTCTCTCTCTCTCTTTATTTCTCTCGCTCTCACTAGCTCACTCATTCCCTCCCTCCCTCCTCCCTGTCTGTCTCCCTCTGTGTCTGTCTGCCTCTCTCTCTCTCTTTCATTAAAATAAAAATTGCATTAAACTTCTGTCTCTCTCCATCCACCCCTCCATCTATCCCTCCATTCATCCATCCACCCCCTCCCCCCTCTCTCTCTTTCTTTATTTCTCTCGCTCTCACTAGCTCACTCATTCCCTCCCTCCCTCCTCCCTGTCTGTCTCCTTCTGTGTCTGTTTGCCTCTCTCTCTCATTAAAATAGAAATTGCATTAAACTTCTTCTCTCCATCCATTCCTCCATCTGTCCATCCATCCATCCACCCCTCTCTCTCTCTTTCTTTATTTCTCTCGCTCTCACTAGCTCACTCATTCCCTCCCTCCCCTCCTCCCTGTATGTCCCCTTCTGTGTCTGTCTGCCTCTCTCGCTCTCTTTCATTAAAATAAAAATTGCATGAAACTTCTCTCTCTCTCTCTCTCTCTCTCTCTCCTCTCTCTCTCTCTCTCTCTCGCCTCTCTCTCTCTCTCTCTCTCTCTCTCTCTCTCTCTCTCTCTCTCTCTCTCTCTCGTCTCTCTCTCTCTCTTGTTAAAACATTCGAGTTCGAAATATTCGAGTTCGAGTTCCCCATCCCCCCCTCCATCTATCCCTCCATCCCCCATCCACCCCCTCTCCCCTCTCTCCTTTCTTCATTTCTCTCGCTCTCACTAGCTAAATCATTCCTTTCCTCCTCCCTGTCTGTCTGCCTCTCTCTCTCTCATTAAAATAAAATTGCATATTAAACTTCTCTCTCTCTCCATCCACCCCTCGATCCATCCATCCACCCCCTCTCTCTCACTCTTTTTTAATTTCTCTCGCTCTCACTAGCTCACTCATTCCCTCCCTCCCTCCTCCCTGTCTGTCTCCTTCTGTGTCTGTCTGCCTCTCTCGCTCTCTTTCATTAAAATAAAAATTGCATTAAACTTCTCTCTCTCTCTCTCTCTCTCCCTCTCTCTCTCTCTCTCTCTCTCTCTCCTTCTCTCTCTCTCTCTCTCTATCTATCTCTCTCTCTCCATCCACCCCTCCATCTATCCCCCCAAACCATCCATCCACCCCCTCCCCTCTTCTCTCTTTAATTTCTCTCGCTCTCACTAGCTCATTCCCTCCTCCCTCCTCCCTGTCTGTCTCTTCTGCCTCTCTCTCTCTAATTAAAATAAAAATTGCATTAAAACTTATCCTCTCTCCATCCTTTCCTCCATCCGTCCACCCATCCATCCACGCCCCCCCCCCCCCCTCTCTCTTTCTTTATTTTCTCTCACTCATTCCCTCCCTCCTCCCTGTCTGTCTCCTTCTGTGTCTGTCTTCCTCTCTCTCTCATTAAAATAAAAAAAAATTGCATTAAACTTCTCTCTCTCTCTCCATCTACCTCTCCATCCATCCATCCACCTCCCTCTCTCTCTCTTTTTAATTTCTCTCGCTCTCACTATCTCACATCATTCCCTCCCTCCCTCCCCCCTGTCTGTCTGCTCTCTTCTGCCTCTCTCTCATTAAAATAAAAAAAAAAATTGCCTTAAACTTCTCTCTCTCCATCCATCCATCCATCCACCCTCCATCCACCCCTCTCTCTCTTTCTTTATTTCTCTCGCTCTCACTAGCTCACTCATTCCCTCCCTCCCTCTTCCCTGTCTGTCTTTTTCTATGTCTGTCTGCTTCTCTCTCTCTCTCATTAAAATAAAAATTGCATTAAAATTCTCTCTCTCCATCCATTCCGCCATCTATCCCTCCATCCATCCATCCCCCCCCCCCTCTCTCTCTCTTTCTTTATTTCTCTCGCTCTCACTAGCTCACTCATTCCCTCCCTCCTCCCTGTCTGTCTCCTTCTGTGTCTGTCTGCCTCTCTCTCATTAAAATTTTTAAAAATTGCATTAATCTTCTCTCTCTCCATCCATTCCTCCATCCACCCCTCATCCACACACCTCTCTCCTCTCTTTCTTTATTTCTCTCGCTCTCATAGCTAAATCATTCCCTCCCTCCTCCCTGTCTGTCTGCCTCTCTCTCTCTCATTAAATATAAAAAAATTGCCTTAAACTTCTCTCTCTCCATCCATCCATCCATCCACCCTCTCCCCCCCCCCCCCCTCTCTCTCTCTCTTCACACCCCCCTCCTCCCCACCTTACTTTGGGATTAAAGAAATAAACAGAGTTTGTGCTTTGTTGGAGTTGCACACCAACCAAGTGTTGTGTGCCATGCAGGCCTGACCCATGCCGACAGGACAGGAGAGGACAGGACAGGACAGGACAGGACAGCCAACAAGAGGAAGGTTCCAGCAGAGCGGAAAATGCCCCAGGTCTGCGAACCGTGAACACGAACAGACAGAACAGAATAGACTGAACACGACACAGAGAGAGAGAGAGAGAGAGAGAGAGAGAGAGAGAGAGAGAGAGAGAGAGAGAGAGAGAGAGAGAGAGAGAGAGAATGTAATGTATGAATGTATGTATGTATCTGTATAAAATAATGTTGTTGTTGTTGTTGTGCGTTCCCCAGCTTTACACCCTGGGGGTCACCCAGAACATGCACTCTGACTCACTCATCCCACCTGGGAATCACTGTGATATAGGACTACACCGGGTGAGAAGTTTGCGTGTACGACTATTTTCAAGTACCTCGCCACATAGGCAGCCATACTCCGACTTCAGAGGATTTTTTCTCCTATAAAGGAGAGTGCAGGTTGTTATGTTAAGAGCTTGTCATGGCTGAAGGCAATCTCAACACAACATTTTAAACATAACAACATTTTAATGTAGGCCTTGGCAATTAGCTGACATCAATAACCTGACACAGCTTTTGGCCTGGGCCAAGTATAAAATAATAATAATAATAATAATAATACATGGAATTTATATATAATCATATGTATGTATGTATGTATGTATGTATGTGTGTATATATATATATATATATATATATATATATATATATATATATATATATATATATGTATTATATATATAAATATATATATATGTATATATATATATATTTATATATATATATGTGTTGTGTGTGTACACAGAGAGAGACAGACAGACAGACAAGGAGAGAGAGGGGAGAGGGTGAGAGGGGGAGAGAGAAGGGAGAGAGAAAGAAAGAAAGACAGAAAACTAGAGAGAGAGAAAGAGAGAGCGGGGAGAGAGAGAAAGAGAGAGACAGACGGACAGCCAGACAGAGAAGGAGAGAGGGGGGGGGGGAGAGGAAAGAGGAGGAGAGAGAGAGGAGGAGAGAGAAGGGAGAGAGAGAGAAAGAGAGAGACAGACAGACAAAAAAGGAGAGGGGGAGTGAGAGAGGGAGAGCGAGAATGGAGGGATAGAGAGGGAGAGAAAGACAGGCAGACAGAGACAGACAGGCAGAGAGACAGGGGAGAGAGAGAGGTGTGGGGAGAGAGAGGAAGGGATGGAGAGACAGACAGACAGACAGAGAGACAGTGATGATGATGATGATGATGACGACGATGATGAAAACTACGAACTTGTCCGCTTGAAAAGAAAGCGAGCCAAAACAAAACAAAAAACAAACAATTAAGATACGTTGAAGCTAGTTGTGTACTTCGTGATGACTATGTCTGTGGGTGTGAGTGCATATTTTCTCTCTGTCTCTCTCTGTCTCTCTCTCTCTCTCTCTCATACACACACACACACACACCACACACACACACACACACACACACACACACACACACACACACGGGTTCCAAAAAGCTGTTTTCTTATGTCTATTATAATAAGCAGTGGACAGTAGTTAACAGATGGCCTATCTATCTATCAAGGCCGTGGAAGGTCTATGGTTCGAAACTTTTCTGACAATGGACTTTTACCCCTCCCTATCTGCCTGATCCTGAGTGGTGGACTAGATGCTAGTCTTTCAAATCAGAAGATGATAAACTTCCCTCGTAGGGATACCAGGGGGGCCTGTCAGTATAAATAGCATCCCCACTTTCTGGAAATTCTGTGCTAGGAATTCCTTCTTTTCTATCCCTCTCTTTCTGTCTGCCTTTGTTCCTAGCACCTCCTTCTTATCTATATTCTGCCTTCTTGGTCCATTCTCCGGCCTTTTTTTTTTTTTTTTTTTCAAAAAGAGACTTAAAAGTTAACCATTCTCTCCCATGCCGAAGTCGGATGCGCTGGGCCTGACTTGTCAGGCGCTTAACGGCAGCGCAACGTATTTTCGCTCAGAATTATGACAAGACAGCTATAGTTGCTGTCTGAGCGTTCGACGATGAAGAAAGAAGATAATAGACAGTGGTTCTGTAGGCAACATACAGCTAAAAGAAGCATCCATTATTTGACAAGAGATCGGTCACCAAGAAAATTCTGTAAACTACAAACAACCCCTCCTCCTCCTCACCCCCCCCCCCTCCCGCCCCCCTCCCCCCCGCCCCAACAAAACAATTCCCTTTTCAAAACACAAAATAAAGAAGAAAAAATCACAGGTGAGCACAGAGGCACCCGTAAAAAGATAATAACAGGGGTGATTATCCTTAAAAGAGGTTCACGCTTACAACAGGAAGTATTATGTAGTTTGCACTCCCCAAAAGATAGTTATGTCCTCATTATGAGTGCGAAAGAAATACAACATCAAAAAGACAAGAGAAAAAAAACTTTTAAAAAAAGAACAAGACGCAAGAAGATGAATAACTGACAAGACTATTTTTTGTTTTCTGTTTATTTGGTTTAGGGTTGTTGTATGTTTTGTTGTTGTCATGGTCCAGTATTGTACTGCCGAAGAATTGAAGGAAAGACTGCAGGTGCTTTACTATACTTGGCGTGGACTGAGAGAGGATAATTATTTAAGAGAAAAAAAATGAACCATAAAAAAGAGGATGAATAAATGACGCGAGACTTTTTTGTTTTTGTTTTTTGTTTTCTGTTATTTTGGAGGGTGGGTGGGTGGGTGGGGTGGGGGTGGGGGTGTCATAGTTCAGTATTGTACTACCGAAAAATTGAAGAAAATACTGCCGGGTCTGTATTTCTTTTACTAGGAGTGCATGTAGAGATAATAATTATTTAGGAGAAAAAAACCCTTACAAGAACCAAGAGGATGGATAAATGACAAGAGATATTTTTTGTTTGGTTTCTATTACTTGGAGGTTTTTTGGTGGCTTTTTTGTTATTGTTATTGGCATCGTCCAGTACTGTACTGCCGAGGAATTGAAGAAAGCACTGCGGGGTGCTTTACCTTGACGTGGACGGAGAGATAATCATTATTTAAGAGAAAAAAATAAACATTAAAAAACACCCAAGAGGATGAATAACTGACAAGAGATTTTGTTGGTTTTTCCGTTTTGTTTTCTGTTTATTTGGTTTTGGGTTGTTGTATGTTTTGCTGTTGTCATGGTCCAGTATTGTACTGCCGAAGAATTGAAGAAAACACTGCAGGTGCTTTACTTTACTTGTAGTGTGGACGGAAAGATAATAATTATTTCAGAGGGAAAAAACAACGCTTACAAGAACCAAGAGGATGGATAAATGACAAGAGCTTTTGTTTCTTTTTTGTTTTCTGTTTATTTGGGGTGGTTGTTTTTTTAATTGTCATGGTCCAGTACTGTACTGCCGAAGAATTGAAGAAAGCACTGCGGGGTGCTTTACTTTACTTGGCGTGGACCGAGAGATAATAATTATTTAAGAAAAAAAATAAACCTAAACACCCCCCCCCCCCTCTCCAAGAAGATGAATGAATGACAAGAGATTTTGTTTTGTTTTTCCTTTTTGTTTTCTGTTTGTTTGATTTTGGATTGTTGTATTTTTTGTTGTTGTCATGGAGTATTGTACTGCCGAGGAATTGAAAGATAGACTGCGGGGTCTGTCTTTACTTTACTAGGAGTGCATGGAGAGATAATAATTATTTAGGAGGAAAAAAAACATTTACAAGAACCAAGAGGGTGGATAAATGACAAGAGATTTTGTTTCTTTTTTGTTTTCTTTTTATTTGGGTTTTTTTTAATTGTCAACGTCCAGTACTGTACTGCCGAAGAATTGAAGGAAAGACCGCAGGGTGCTTTAGTTTACTTGGAGTGCTTAGAGAGAGAATAATTATTTAAGAAAAAAAAACAACATAAAAAACAAGAGGATGAATGAATGACACGAGACTCTTACTTTGTGTGTGTTTGTGTGTGTATGTATGTGTTTCTGTTATTTTGGGGGTTTGGGGGTCATAGTCCAGAATTGTACTACCGAAAAATTGAAGAAAATACTGCCGGTTCTGTCTTTACTTCACTGAGCATGCATGGATAGATAATAATTATTTAGGAGGAAAATAAACCTAGAAAAAAGAACCCCAAGAGGATGAAAAGAGATTTTTTTTTGGTTTTTGCTTTCTGTTTATTTGGTTTTATTGTCGTGTTTTTTGTCATCGTCCAGTATAGTAGTACTGCTGAAGAACTGAAGGAAATACTGGGCGGTGCTTTACTTTACTTTACTTTACTCGGCTTGCATAGAGAGATAATAATTATTTAAGAAAAGAAATAAACCTTAAAAAAACACCACCACCAGATGATGAATGAATGACAAGAGTTTATTTTGTTTTCCGTTTATTTGGTTTTATTGTCGGTGTTTCGTCATGGTCCAGTATTGTACTGCTGAAGAACTGAAGGAAATACTGGGCGGTGCTTTACTTTACTTCACTCGGCTTGCACGGAGAGATAATAATTATTTACTTTATCCCAGTCCACCGGGACACCTTGGCAAAACAGCTGTGGACATACAAGCCATGAAATGCGATACTTCCACCTGGCTGATCCGCAGAGGGGCTGGCAGGCTGCAAACCTGGCTGGCCCCCAGTCTGTTCTACCTGCCTGCCTACCTGCCTGCCTACCTGCCTTAGTAGTATAGACCCTACCTGGACTTGGACTACCTGCTGCTGTCTTAGTCTTCGGGGGGCTGTACTATGTCTCCTTTTTTTTTGTCTTTGGCTAACTTGAAAGTGGGTGGTGTTAGAGTGGTTTGTTTGTTGTTGGGTCCTGGTCCTCTGCCTTCGCTTTTCTTTTTTCTGTTTTTGTTTTTTGGTTGTTGTTTTTTTGTTTTTTGGTAAGACTAGTAGGAGGGTGAGGGCGCAGGACAATAGTACCGTCCCTCTTGCGTGGTGATCCCCTCACCCCCTCCCTGTCTGTCTGTTTGCGTGTCTGTCTGCCTGCCTGGATAGACTGTTTTGTCTGTCTGTGTCTGTCTGTCTGTCTCTCTCTCTCTCGTTTTGTGTGTGTGTGTGTTTATTTTATTGTTTTGTTGTTTTTTGTTTTGTTTTTTTTTCTGTTTGTTTTGGGGGTGTTTTTTTCTTTTTATTGTGTAAGTGTGTGGGTATTGGGCTTATTTTATTATCATGATGTATCCCTAAGGGTGGGGACCGGATGTAAAGAAAAGCACATGGGTGCTTAATATTCATTATCTTCAAAATAAAAGGTTTTGATTTGATTTGATTTGGTTTGATTCTCCTCTCTCTCTCTCTCCTCTCTCTCTCTCTCTCTCTCTCTCTCTCTCTCTCTCTCTTCTCTCCCCCCCCCCCCCCCCCCCTCTCTCTCTCTCTCTCTTAGCTGGTTCTCTTGGTTATCTATCTATCTCTCCTGTGTGTATGTAAAAAGAGAAAGAGACAGAAAAAAATCACAAAGAAAGTGATAGAAAAGAGGGAATTAGTGGCACGTGATTTCCAGTGGATGTGAACAGTTGACCAAAAAAACACAATACAGTGGCATACCCCTAAACAGAATGAAAAGAAACAACAACAACAATTTGGGTACACTTCTCAGCACATCGCTGCAAAAGACAAAGAATGATAGATGGCGAACATTCGCTCACACATGAACGCTCTCTTAGGCTAAACGGGTAGACTGAGGAGAACAAAGCTGTACACTTGAGCACCCCGGCCCCCACCTATATACTATGCAACAACCCTTCTTCATCCCTCCTTGGTTACACAAGCTCGCTGGTTTGTGAATTCTTCCACGTTTGTTAGATAAAGACATGCGTATTTAATAATAATAACAATAATAATAATAATAATATATGGAATTTATATAGCGCTGAATCTGTTTACAAAGACAAAATAATTAATTTATTTACAGGCATATTGTTTAATTCACAGATATCCACAGGTATGCATAGGGATGCATGCATGCATACATACATACACACACCATGCATGCACGCGCGCGCATCCACACACACACGCACACACTCACACAGGCACACACACACTCATACATGGGCGTGTTTTTATGTTTACAAAATGAATGTGCATATTGTCCCGGGCCCCAAGTGAATGTGTGTGAACATACACGCACGCACGCACGCACGCACGCACGCACAGCACCGCACGCAACGCACGACACCACACACACACACACACACACACAGGAGAGATAGATAGATAGACAGACAGATAGATAGATGGAGAGAGAGAGAGAGAGAGAGAGGAGAGAGAGAGAGAGAGAGAGAGAGAGAGAGAGAGAGAGAGAGAGACAGAGACAGAGACAGAGAGACAGACAGACAGACAGAGGATTTTGTTTAATTTAAATTTTGTTTGTAGACTTCATTTTTCCCCCCTTGCTGGTTTAAGAGAGGAAAAAGATCCAATAGCAATAAGGACACTGTCTGTCTCTTTGTCTGTCTGTCTCTGTCTGTCTCTCTGTCTCTCTCTCTCTCTCCTCTCTCTCTCCTCTCTCCTCTCTCTCTCCCTCCTCCCCATCCCCCACCAACACCCACCCACGCACGCAACTTCGTCTTGACGATTTCAATACGTCTGAGATGTCCGATACATTTAACTGTCTGGAAGATGCGGCTCTGCTAATACACTCTGTTAACTAACAGCACGACAGACAGAGTCCTGCATGAAAGGCTAATGCGATTCCGTACTTCTTTACCAGGCGCACGCCGAATCTAATTTGAAATACCATGTAATATTAGTCTGATGGACAAGGAGGCATCCGCACTTTGTGTGTGTGAAGAGCTGGTGGTCGTTGTTTGCCTTCTTTTATTTCTATAGAATACTGTTGAAATTCGACACTGGTTTCTCTCCGTTTGCCGAAGTCTTTGATTAAAAGAGCCACACAAATGCTGGAACTTCGACAGCCTTGCAATCAACCAAAGGCATAATCTTTGTCCGACTGTCTGTCTGCTTCTCTGCATACACACGGGAGACTGAATGTAAAAAAAAAAAAAAGCACTTGAGTGCTTATTCCATTATCCTAGAATTAAAAAAAAAGGGGGGGGGGGGATAGAAAGAAAGTTTGTGTGTCTGTCTTTCTGATTTCTTTTTTGAATGTTCATAGTGGTAAATATCAGTGGAATTTTTGTTGCTGCTGTTTTCTTCTTTACATCTTCTTCACTTTATTTTCCTTTTCTTTCTTTCTTTTTTGTGTTCTGTCTTGGTCTGGATTTGCTGTTGTCTTCAGTGTCTTTTGTGTGTGTATTTTTATGGTTATTATGAGGGCTGGGACTGGATGCGAAAAAGCACGTCATTGCTCATCTATACACAAGATATAGTGCTTTATAAATTCCATAAAGTAGTAGTAGTAGCAGCAGCAGCAGCAGCAGCAGCAGCAGTACTAGTCGTAGTAGTATAATTATAATCATAATTCTTCTTCTACTATCCTCGAAATAAACAATGTTGCCTCCCCTTGCCTTTGTTTTGTCTTGCTTTGCTCTACCCCCCCCCCCTCTTCTCTCTCTCTCTCTTCTCTCTCTTTTCTCTCCTCTCTCTCTCTCTCTCTCTCTCTGATTCCCACACACTACAACACACACTACTCACACTTCCTCTAACCTTTCTGACTGATGACGGTAGCAGTTTACCACTGTCTGCACCCTTAAATGATCTCACAGCAGTTACTTCTCCTCCTCCACCTTCTACTACAGCAGAGGAGTCTCTACATGATAATGTCCTCCTGGACTACATGCTAGACACTTCTCTTGTGTCCCCTTTCACCAACAGAACAGAAGTAAGCCAACTTATCCCCACTGATAACCATGAAGTTGGTCATGAAAACAACAAACATGTTGAACCAACCCTCAGCCCTAGCATCACATCTTCTCCCTGTGCCAATACACCACACAGGGCACAGAGTGTGAAGCAGACACCTAAACAGGTGAAACACTCCAGACGTTTACGACGACGAACGTTGTGCCCGTCACAGCATGTAAACAAAACACTGACTGAAAAACTGCAGACATATTGAAGAATCACTTGACTTCATTTTTACCAGTATTAACTAACCAGGTGTTGAGTTTTTCTCTAGTTGGAAGACTGCAAATGCTCCATCAAAAAGGAACTAAAATCTTATTGACCTCAGATTAATCAGTTCTTTCCGCCATTGACAATGTAACAGTTGTAGCATGGCTAAATGGTGATGCAAAACACTCGGCTAGTTCTTTAAGGAAAATACTCCTAAAAAACATCTTACGGGGGGGGGTGGGGGGGGCCAGTGCACTTCCGAATTAAGGCAGTTAAAACCAAAAGCACACCAAATAAATGTGTATACAAAAGTGTGTCCTGCCAGCCGCTGAACAAAATCATGTGTGGTACAGCTACTGAGGAAAACAGGCATCTGATGATTCCTTGCCACCTCTGCCATTGTTCCAGAAGCAATTACTGGACAAACTCGTTGATCAAGTTGGAATGAAAGCAAACACTGGGGAGGAGTCTGCTAAAGATAACCCCCACTCAAACCCAAAGACTATGTTGATGTATGCAGCGATACTGTAGAAACAGATTTGGGGTCTTGCAACTCTAGTATGACCAGATCAGGAACTTAGCAGTCAAACTCCTGATTTTTCAAACACAGAGTTCTAGTGTTCCAAATGCCGGGAAGTAACTAGTCTTGACAGTAAACGACTGCCCCAGAAAGTAAATACCCAGAAACGGTGTCTTGAGGAGTGTCAACAATTCCTGCAGGAAAAAGAAAATTCCTCCATAATCATTGGTGATTCCATCATTAAATATCTTAATCCAAGACGATTGAAACACAAGCTTAATTCTCTATTTATCAGTCTGCATTAGAGGCATAACTGTACCCAGTCTTATTCAGTGGCTCACTGATGAGCACCACAAGCCAGTCAGCACGTCATTGTGCATTTTGGGGGGGTGAAGGACTGCTCTAGCGGACCATCCCAACCAGACTTGGAAGAAAGCAATCTCTTTATGTAAGGAGTAGCTTTTCCTACAGCCTGATCACTTTTAGCTCTGTGTGGCTTCCAGCTCGTGGAAGGCACAACTTAATAACTGTATTGCTCCTCAAATAGAAATTTCATGAAGCCTGTACTAGCATGCACATAGATATGCTAGATCATTATTAGAACCTTTATCACCCCAAATGGTGCCCCACGTCAGGCTCTGTACAATGATGTAATTCACCCAGTGTAAAAGGTACAGCTCGTTCTTGCAGTCAGTTTTAAACAGATACTTCCCCAGCAACATGCACGAACATTTGCGCCAGCAACATGAGAACTCTCTTGAAGCAAGCTTGGTGCGCCTCGTAATCGTGTGTGTTTCCAACCAAGAGTCGTAAGCGTACAGTCTCAGCATTGGCTTGGGGGGTGAACCCAGATTGACGGGTGCCTCTGTAATCTAAATGTTCCACCCATGTTCAACCTGCACAAGATTTCCCCTCTTTGCCTCCCGGAAACAGCGTTCTCTGGGTGGGGATAGTTGGGACCACTGTATTCAGGATCCATCTCCTGTGTCAGGACCACGTAATGTTTGGTGGAAGGTACGGGGGGACGGTTGCAGGTGCTGTAGCTGCAGACCACAGGTTGACAGGGACATGCACCTTTCGTTAGCCCCCCAACTACCCCCTATTACAGCCTATCAAATTACATGACCCGAACAATTCCTAACCCGAGATTTCAGCTGCCATACCCTTATCCCCCTTACGGTTTTTCCTGGTAGAGAATTTGCCCTTTGAACAGGCAAATCTCCATACCACCCGTAGCCCCAGGTTTTTACCCCTAATGGTAGTGGCTGACACTCGCAGCTGGCTCTCAACAATCTGCTGGCCAATATGCTCTAATCTTATGAATTGTAGCATCCCAAATGATGGCATAGTAAAAGTATTGTGAATGCATTTGTGAATATAAACGTGCTGTGTGTTTGTTTGTACAAAATGATACATGAGTAATATTTTGTATTTGATGATAAAGTGGAAACTTTACTTGCGCCAATGCTGCTAAGTGAAACTTGGGAAAATACTGTGATATGTGTTCTTTCTGATCATAACAGACTCCAGTAATGTTGTTTTTCTGTGTTTGGTATTTTGCGGTTTTCCTATGTGTCAGAGTTGTTGCTGTCATGAAGTGAATGGTTTGGGCCACGCTGGTGCTGGACAGGGGACTTAATCCTGTTTGAAAAATCATAAGGTCAGCAAGAGTATTCTCCCGTGAGAGACTCCCTGCTAGCCTGGACATTGAACATCTATTTTTGGACTGACTCTTAGGTCTGTGCTTTGATTTGCATTCATTTCAAGGTTTTGGCTTGCTTTCGCTTTCTTTGCTATTGTAAACTTTGCATTGTATTGGTTATTTTAATCTCAAATTTTGACTTTCTGTCCTTGTTTTTGTGCTTGTTGGTGGTGTTTAGGTCCTCAGTGTTGTGCAGTATAGTTTTGCATTAATTATTTCGTCTCCATTTGGCAACTTGTTATCGTTGATTTGTTAAGATGTGCAAAGTTCAGAATAAGATTGTTATAGTGAATGACTATTTCTTTGTTTTGTCTAATTCTATACATTATTGACAAATTTGTCATTTTCGATGGTTGGCTAATAGATATGGATTCAAAGTGGCTTTTATAAATGTTTGTCATCTGCTAAATAAAGTTTCAGATTTGCCTCCATTTTGTCATTGTAAATAGTTCTTCATATTTTTGGCTTCTCCGATTTCAAGGTTGTCACATTAATGTCGGCAGATGAATATTAATTTCAGTTCCGAGCTAATAATTCTATCAGACGAGATGCCAAAACCAAATTAGAAACAGATTAATAACTTATATAACATTCAGTCATTATTATTAAGAGGAATATACATTATTTGATAACTATGGCATTGAATGTATATGGCTAGAATAGTACGCCTGAAAGGAGCCAAACCAATACTAGTAGGATTTTTGTATCGAAACCAGATGAACGCATTAGCTGGTTCGATAATGTTTGATAAAGTGATGGATGATGTTTGTAACTACTCAACTGAAATAATTTTATTGGTGATTTCAATATTGATTTGCTTATGCCTAATGATAAAATCGGAAAAAAAATCTGTCAGGTGGATAACCTGTCGCAACTTGTAAACACTCCCACAAGGAAAACTCAACGTCTGAAACACTGATTGACACTATTACGAACCACTCCATCTAACATTGTTTATTGAACTGTTGTACCTGTCTATGGCCTAGCGATATCACTATCCTGTTATGTTTTACATGGTCAAAAAAAGGGGCGAAAACATACCCAGATGGCTTGCAAACACAAATACATTTCCTTTTCGCAGCTATAGATCGTTTAATGCAGATTTTTTTGTCCGACTTAAGTAAAGCTATCTTCTCTTACGTTTATCAGTTTACTGACCAGACAAAGCATTGAAATTGGTGTAGTATTATTTTCATCAATCTGTGTTAGTATGCTCCTCTTAGAATCAAACGTGTAAACGCTAGAGATAAACCTCTCCCTGGTTACCAATGAAATCACTGAAGCCATAGCATCCGAGATCATTTGCTAAAATCACAGGAGAGATGAAAAATTTAAGGAGCTAGCGAAATAAGTGCCATTCATTGAACGAATTGCAAAAAAAGAAATATTTTAGTGAGTTAATTTCATCTAAGAAGGACACAAAGTCTCTCTGGAAAGCAATTAATCAGTTAGCAGTAATCATCTTCATCATGTGCTTCATCCGGTATGGGTCTTCTGCAGAAAAGATCAATAATACACTTTTGTTCTATTGCAGAAAAAATTGTAAACATTGACCGCTCAGAATTCACATGACTTAACATCTTTTAAAGGAATTTTGTAACTCAGATCAATAAAGTCTAAAACTGTCCTTCAAATATATTGGTTGTGCATGAATGATAAGGTATTGTGTTCATTAAGAAACCAAGCTCCCGTGGTTATTAGATAATTTTGACAGCTAATTTAGAAGATTTCTGCGCAAGTAATCTTGAACAAATACATAATCTATAATCTCTGTATTGAAAAAGTTGCTATCTCAAATGTTTAAAGGATGCCAAAGTTATACTGTTCTTAATCTGGAGATCCAATGACCTTCCAACTACGACTATTTCGTTTCTATTCTATCTTATCTCTAAACCTTTAGAAAAGCACTTTAAGCACATCTTCTGTCACACTTGTACTAAAGATAACTTATTTCATCCCCTATCAAGGGCTTTAGAGAAAATCATTCATTCATAAAAACCCTTTGCCCCCCCACTCAGCAAACATCAGTAGAGCAATTGGCATTTAAAATATTAAATATAATATCTTAACTGGAGCAATTTTTGTGAGACTTTGCCAAGATTTGACTGTATTGATCACATCCTCCTAGTAAAGAAACTGGCTATGTATGGTTTATGCGCAGACTCACTTAACTAATTACCTCTTTTCTGATAAAAGAGACAAGCTGTTTATCTAGATATCAATTATGTCGTCCTTTGCCAGTGAATTTGAAGTATGGTATTCCTTCAGGTTTCTGTGTAGTGGGCCCATCTCTTTTCAATGATATCATGATCTTCTCTCCATGTTTCTTCTACTTGTGAACTCTTAGCGACGACACTACCATACATACTGGGATCATTGATGTAAACTCTGTAGGTAAAATTTTGCAAAAGGACTATCTTAAACAATCTAGCAGCTATGACAGAGTGCAATCACATGCTCTTCTATCCGTGAAAACAAAATTTATGGTCTGGTTGCAACAGACAAAAGCGCCAAAACTTTAAAAACCAACTAAATGGAATAAAGATTTTACCTAAAGTATTAGAAGAAGTTCCGATCATATAAACTACTTGGTTCTACATATTGATAATAAACTTGTCATGGTCTGATCATGTTTTTAGTAGTTCAAAAAAAATTATCTAAAGATCCTATTCCAACTTAATCGTATAAAAACATTTCCTTGATCAGCATACTCGAAAAAACACTTTCTTCTTCGCTTTATTAAAACTGATCTTGTTTATGCATCTAATGCTGGGATTTGGCAAGTAAAAAATGTTTACGACAACTTGAGAGGGACTATATAACGTCTCTCAAGTTAATTTGCTTGAAATACTTCCGTAGAAATCTAATAGCTACAAAGAGTTGAACATTATTCCTTTTAGTTTACATTGTCTCTTTAATAAAGGTGTATGTATGTATAAGAATTTATGATAAACTAGCCCCTAATTATCTTTGTCAGCGGTTCCCTGTAAAAATGTTGTAACAAAAGCAGTGTTGTTACTCCTCATCCAAGACGATCTGTTTATGTATCCCTTGTTTATTCTGGTAGCAAAGTTATGGTACAAAATCCCAGTCAGTATAAAAGAGAAAGCAGCCTATTGCATCTTTCAAAAAGCGTTCCACACACACTTGTTTAATTTTCTGTATCTGATTGGGTGAGCGTGCTTTTGGAACTCTGTGTGACTTTGTGAGTGTGTATGCGTTTGCAAGCGCGCGCAATTGTGTGTGTGTGTTGTGAATGTGTGTGTGGGTAGGGCGCGCGCGCGGCGCGCGCGATGTGTGTGTGTGCTGGTGTGTGTGACGTTCCTTCTCTTTCGTCTTGTTTGTGTGTGTGAGTGGGGGGGGGGGGGGGGGGGGGAGAGAGAAGGGTTGTCTTGATGCGGCTCGTGTGAGTTTTTTGTTATTGTTTTGGTATTTTTTTTTTGTTTTTTTTTCTCATGCTTCAAATATTGTCATTGTTAGTTTTGACGGTGTAAGGTGGGGTTATGGTATTTTTGATGATTTTGACATAAGGTGTTTATTATATGTGAGAATATGTACATGTGTATGGATTTGTATCCTGGACGATTTGTATGATATGTGCAAGCTCGCACGTGTGTTGCGTGTCCGTGCATATGTTACGCGTAGTGTGGTGTGTGTGTGTGTGTGCATGTTACGTGCGTGCCGTGCGGAGTTGCGTTGCGTGCGTGCGCGCGTACGTGCGTGCGTGTGTCGTGTGTGGGTGGTTGGTGTTGTGTGGTGTGTGGGTTGGGAATTTTGGGGATGTGTTTCTGTTTAGGGGAGGGGTGTGTCAAGGAGAGGGTTTGTCAGGGTTTAATTGGTTTTGTCTGTTTATAGGCATGGTTTACTCTGTGGTCTTTCATTGATTTCAAGACTTCAGTGAATAAGTGAAGGGCTTTTTGAATGGGTCATTTCTTTGCTTTTTGGACCATTATTCTTGTTTATTGATCAATTGTTTGGTCATGTTTGTTTCCACTTTTTCCCCTTGAGGGCCTGGGTGTTGTTAAAGAAAGCCTCTGGCTTTCCAATTACCTCATTAAATATTCGAGTTCGAGTTCTCTCTCCCCCCCCCCGCCCCCCCCCCCCCCCCCCCCCCCCCCCCCCCCCCTCCCCCCCCCCCCCCCCCCCCCCCCCCGACTAAATGTCGGCAGTTTACGCTTCATATTGTAACCTCTATGATACAATATAGTTCATTGCTCCCATGCCTCTCCGCTCTCCAAAAAAAAAAAAGTAGGTGGGATAAAAACAGAAAAAGACAAATGAAAAAGACGCACACACGGACAGGACACAGGGAAAAAAAAATGATTTAAATTGGGCCCACAAACAAAGGGTCATGGGAAAAAATTGCACCAAAACTAACCACCGTTCTTATACTATTAAATATTTCCCGCTGGGGTTGAACCCCTGAGATATTTTTTATTATTTTATTTATTATTACCCCTTTAATTCCGGCAGATTTTTTATGCGTGAAATTTGGGTTGCTTCCCCCCGGGGGAGCGCGTCGCCAAAGAGGGCACCTTTTTTTTTCGTCTGAACTTTGTTGTTCCCTAAAAGAGGACTTTTTTTGCCACGACAATCTCTTGTTGCCGTGGGCTCTTTTTACGTGCGCTAAATGATTTTGTGTAACACGCGGGATCTCGGTTTATCGTCTCATCCGAAAGACTACTGCCCATACCACCACTCATTGTCTAATGGATGGGAAAAAAGGTTTTGGCCCAAACGGAGATCGGACCACCGCATACTTCTGACCCGGACTTTTCGCTTTCTAAGCAGACGTGTTACCTCTAGACCACTGATCCACTGACCACTCAAGACTACTGCCCATGTTCTTCCTTCACCTGTGTGTGCAGACGACAAATATTCACTGTATCTCGGTCCCATGAAAGATGATAATTATTTACTGTATCTTGGTACAGACGATAATTATTTAACATGTCTTTGAGTCCCAGTGATCTGCTGACCAGGGTTCGATTCTCGTTCAAGAGGATTTTTCCTCTGGAGTTGACATCAGTGCCGACTCCCCTCCCCCTAGAAAACCTTCGGATGAAACTATAAACCGAGGTCCAGTGTACGAACGCACGCAGAACATTTTACGCTCACGTTAAAACCCGTTCCTCCGCTTTTCGGAAGAGTAGACCATTGTGTGCCGGTGGGAACGGATGACAAAATGGACAAAACGGCATACACACGGGGACAGGTTGTAAAACAAAAAAGAAAAGCACATGAGTGCTTATTCCCATTATCCTCGAAATAGAGAAAAGAAAAAAGAACAAAACGAACAGAGGACAATCATTTACTGTATCTTACAGGACACCAATTCTCGAGACAGCCGCGGACATATCGGCCATGTAACAGGATACTTCTACATGACTGACCCATGAAGCGGATGGCCATTTCAGTTGGGTTGCCGTTCACAATAAGGTTTTTAAAACGAACAAACAGTTGGGGGGATGGGGCGAGGGCGGGTGGCTGTCTTTTGTCTTTGTCCACTTGAAAAGGTTTTGAGAGGTTTGTTTGTTTGGCCGTCCGTCTTTAGGTGGGTGAAAGGATGGTGGTAGCTGCACAGGTTTGTTGATTTGTGTGGCTGTGTGTGTGTGTGGTTGTGTGTGTGTGTGTGTGTGTGTGTGTGTGTGTGTGTGTGTGTGTGTGTGTGTGGTGGGGTGGGGTGGGGGGGGTTGTATTGTTTGTGGGAGGGTGAGGTTGGGTAGTGTGTGTAGGAGGGGAT
>CM054143.1:12228966-12231466 GCA_028751875.1 Rapana venosa | reverse complement strand
GTGCAAAAAATCAACAAACATTGATACAAAACAGTCAAGGAAGTACTCACGTGAGCATCTTCAGTACGGACTGTCCGAGTGTGACCATCGTCATCCTTTAGATCATCTGTAGAGCATAGTTAAAAATAAAAAGACAATTACCACAGAGAAAGGCAAAAGAAGCAGAAGAAGACGCAGAAGAAGAAGAAGGATGAGAAGGAGGAGGAGAAGATAACTATAAGGATAACGAACTTTTATTTCTGAGGGTAATAGAATAAGTACAAGACTTTTTTACATCAAGCCCTCGAAGAAGGAGGAGGAAGGGAGGAGAAGTAGGATGAAAAAGTAGAGGAAAAAAGAATAAAAGAGGGGAGGAGGAGGAAGAAGAAGAAGAAGAAGAAGAAGAAGAAGAAAGAAGAGAAGAGAGAAGAGAGCAGACAGAGAGAGACAGAGAGAAACAAGAGCGAATGAATGAATGAAGCTGAACGAGGGGAGAGAGAGAGACTGAGACAGAGAGAGAGGGACAAAAGAGACACAGAGAGATACACGCAGATAGACATTCAAACAGACACTTACACATACAGACAACAACAAAAGAAGAATAGCGTTAAAAGTAAGAAGACAGAAAAGAACTGGAGACAGACAACAGAGAAAGAAAACACTGATAGCCACGCAGTACATGACAGATCAAATTCCAGAAAATTAACCAAGACACTCGGCATGGCAAGATAACCCGGTGGCCTTTCGGCTGAAAGACCTGGGTTGGATTCCCACCACAGTCACACACATCATCTTTCAGGGCCAGCCCCGTGAGGTACCACCAGCCAGCTCATATCCAGAGATAATGATGCTATCTGTGAGTTATTGGGAAGAATGGCGCAAGAACGTTAAGTACTTTTACCCAACAGTTATTGTTATGACTTGTTGTTGTTGCCCAACTTCGTATACACACGTATCCGTTTCTTATGTTAACTCAAGCCGGGGACACCTATCTGTCTTCTTATGCAAGTTCACGCCGGGATCTTATGATAGTTCGTGTCAGGATCTTACGCTAGTTCGTGTCAGGATCTTACGCTAGTTCATGTCAGGATCTTGCGCTAGTTCATGCCAGGAAATTACACTAGTTCATGCCGGGATCTTACACTACCAAGATCTTATGCTAGCTCATGCTAGCATCTTGCGCTAGTTCATGCCAGGATCTTATGCTAGCTTATGCTAGTATCTTACGCTAGTTCATGTCAGGATCTTACGCTAGTTCATGCCAGGATCTTTGGCAAGTTTATGACAGGATCTTTTACTACTTCATGACAGGATCTTTTGCAAATTTATACCAGGATGTTACGCTAGTTCATGACTGGATCTTACGCTAGTTCATGACAGGATCTTTTTGTTAGTTCTTGCCAGGATCTTATGCTAGTTCATGCCAGGATCTTACGCTAGTTCATGTCTGGATCTTACACTAGTTCATGTTTGGATCTTACGCTAGTTCATGTCAGGATCTTATGCTAGTCCACGCCAGGATCTTATGCTAGTTCATGGCAGGATCTTATGCTAGTTCATGGCAGGATCTTTCACTAGTTCATGCCAGGATCTTTTTGCTAGTTCGTGCCAGGATCTTATGCTAGTTCGTGCCAGGATCTTATGCTAGTTCGTGCCAGGATCTTTTTGCTAGTTCATGACAGGATCTTATGCTAGTTCATGCCAGGATCTTATGCTAGCTCATGCCAGGATCTTATGCTAGTTCATGCCAGGATCTTATGCTAGTTCATGTCAGGATCTTATGCTAGTTCATGCCAGGATCTTATGCTAGCTCATGCCAGGATCTTTTGCTAGTCCACGCCAGGATCTTTCACTAGTTCATACCAGGATCCTATACTACTTCATTCCAGGATCTTATGCTAATCAATTCCAGGATCTTGTACCAACTCATGCCAGGATACCTCTCTGTCTCTTACGCTAGTTCACTCCTGGATAAATTACAAAAGGAAGGGTACAGTGATGCGCTGTTGCAAAAGTGTCATTCCTCGCTCGATTTCAGGAACATTACCATCGTCGTTTTTATCAACAGTTACAATTTTCAGAAACAGAAAACAAAAGCCTGATTTCAATACCCAATTTGTCATCCTCTTTCATGGTCGTAATGATTTCATGTCGAAGTCTTCTGAGTCTATACCTTCATGAGCCATTTTTTATTTTTTAATACATTTCTCAGCTAGAGCTCTGAGGTTCACCAGTGGTGAGATTTTTTGTGTGTGCGACCGTTTTTACCCACCATGAAGGTAGCCGACTTATAATAACAATAATAATCATCATCATCATCATCATCATCATCATGATGATAATAATAATAATAATAATAATAATAATAATAATAATAATAATGTATGGAATTTATATATAAATCAAAGCGTTCATTTTTTTTAAAATCGAGGATAAATCCGATAATGAAATAAGCACTCATGTGCTTTTTTACATCCAGTCCCCGTGTGTATGGGGTTTTGTAAATTTTGTCATCTGTTCC
>CM054143.1:12188966-12211466 GCA_028751875.1 Rapana venosa | reverse complement strand
GCGCGAGGGGGGAGGGGGGGGGGGGGGATGAGGAGGAGGGGGGTGACACTACCATCTCGTCGTAGGAGAGAGAGAGAGAGAGAGAGGGGGGTGGGGGAGGAAAGCAATACCGTTTGGGTTTTGTTGTTGAAACGCAAGATGTTAGTTATCTGGCCTGGCGCGCCCCGTGACATTATCATATCTTTGGACTGATGCCATTCGTCACGCCGATTCAGCGCGCGCTGATAATGACAATTGTCATTTTTAGGGTTGCTGGCTGGATAGGCTGGCTGGCTGGCCCGGGTTTGAGCGACGACACTCGAGTTACGATTGTGCGTGCCATGTTGATGGAGTCAACTGTTTTCTTTCTCTCTTTGTTTGCCCCCTTTCGTTTTCTGTCTCTTCTCTGCTTTCTCCCTCTTCTCTCCCCCTCCCTCCCCCCCTCTCCCCTCTCTCTCTCTCCTCGCCTCTCTTTCTCTCTTTTTTCTCTCTCTCTCGCTCGCTCTCTTCTCTCTCTCCCTCATCTCTCTCTTTCTCTCCTCTCTCCCCTCTCTCTCTCTCTCTCATCTCTCTCTCTCCCCTCTCTCTCTCTCTCTCTCTCTCTGCATCTTTCCAGCTTGTGTACGTCTGTCTAGAAATAACGTTTTGGTAGTGTCTATATTTTTCGTGTATGTTTCCTTTCCTTCTCGCGAATTTTTTTTTACCAGTGAAATGTGCTTTCTTCTGTTTCTTTTTCTTTTCTTGTTCTTCGTGTGTTGGTGGTGTTGTTGTTGGTTGTTCTTCTTCTTCTTCTTCTCTTCTTCTTCTTTCTTCTTCTTTCTTCTTCTTCTTCTTTTCTTCCCCTTTCTTCTTTTTCTTTTCTTCCTTCTTCTTTCTTCTTCTTTCTTTCTTTTCTTTGTTGTTGTGTTGCTATTTTTGTCCCTTGGGTTGTCGTGTGTTGTTTGTTGTTCTTCTTCTTTTTTCTGTTCCTTTCGTCTTCTTTTCTTCTTCTTCTTTTCTTCTTCTTCTTCTCCTCCTCCCTCCTTCTCTTCCTTCTTCTTCCTTCTCCTCCTCCTCCTCCTCCCTCTCCCCTTCTCCTCCCTCCTCCTCCTTCTCCTCCACTCCCTCCTCCTTCTCCCTCCTCCTCCTCCTTCTCCTCCTCCTCTTTCCCCCTCCTTCTCTCCTCCTCCCCCTCCTCCTTCTTCCTTCCCCCTCCTTCCTCCTCCTCGTCCTCCCTTCTGCGTTCCTTAGCTACGCTGACGCTTTAGACCAATCTGGATGGCAAAGTCTGCAGTCTGTCGTAACAGTGACCCCCGCAGGTCCCCAGAGTGGTTTTTTGCCGGAGCTCTACTGGGCTGGGCCATCACGTCTGGTGTCTCTCACTGCGTTGAAGGTAGGAGGACAGGACTGCAGGATATGGGAGGAGGGGGGGTTGTGGGCTTGTGCCACAGTGGGGCACTGGTCAGTGTGGGATATTGTCAGGCGGTGGAGACGGGGATAAGGAGCTGGCAGTGTCCTGCTCGTAGTCTGAAAGATAGTGACTTGAGCGGCTCTATCTACGGAGGTCCCGTGTGCGAACGCACGCAGAACATCTTAAAGCGCTTTGATTTGTTGCTTTACAAGATTCAGCGCTATATAAATTCCGTACATTATTATTATTTATTATCTTGCGCGCACGTTCAATCCTGCTCCGCCTTTCGTAAGAGTAGGCCACTGTGTGCCGGTGGGAACAGATGACAGAATTTACAAAACCGCATACACACACGGGGGACTGGATGTATATTAAAAATTTTTTAAAAAGCACACAAGTGCTTATTCCACTATCCTCGACATAAAAGAATAAATAAAAAATAAATAAATTAAAAAGAATGTCGTCCTTTTCATCTTCTAGCCTGATGTCCAAGGCGCTGACGCAACGCTTTCCTGAAGTTGTTTCTCACCATGGTCTCTGATTCGCTGTTTAAAACGTGCATTAAGCACACGGGGGAAAAAAGAGAAACCCCAATGACAAGAGACTCTATCTTGGCCAACTTTCGTCTTAAAACGTACTCTAAAATAAAATAAAAAGATAAGATATACACAAAAATCCTAAGAAAAGCGCTGAAAGAACCAAAGAACACAAAGACAAGCAAAGAACACATAAACAAGCAAACAACACAAAAACAAGCAAACAACATAAAAAAAAACAAGCAAACAACATAATGGCACATCACAATGGCTGGCTACACACTTTCTATTGGAAAATTAACCTGCTCGATTTTTCAGGCAACACACACACACACACACACCACACACACACACACACACACACACACACACACACACACACACACACACACTACACCACACACACACACATGACAGAATTGACAAAACCGCATACACACGGGACTGGATGTAAAAAAGCACATAATCCTCGATAGAAAAGAATGAAATAAATAAAATAAAACACACACACAACACACGCAGCGCGCGCACGCACACACACACACACACACACACACACACACACACACACACACACACACACACACACACACACACACACAACACACAACACACACATACACACACTACACACACACACTTTTCCTTTAACAACTATAGACATCATCCAAACCAATCCCGTCTAGTACAACAACAACAAAACAACACGTCATAACACCAGAAAATGACCAGGTTAATTAAATGACAGACTTTCTCGAGTACCCATCAGTTCAAGGGCTGCCATAGGACCACCCACAACGGGAGACTCTGCCCAGCTTTTCGGAGGATCAGTAGGCCTAACGCCTGTTGTTCGCGAACACTCCTGTCCCACCAAAAATTTAAAAAAGAAAGAAAAAGAAAACACACAGACACACAAACAGACACACAGACAGACACACACACAGACACACACCAGACACACAGACACACACACACAACACACACAACACACATACACACACGGGATAGCCTAGTGGTCAGAACATTGCGCTCGCAATCTGATGACCCAGGTTCGATTCCCGTTCAAGGGGATATTTTTCCCTTGGAGTTAACCTCAGTGCAGACTCCACTCTCCCCAAAAGTCCTTCGGATGAGACTATAAACCGAGGTCCCGTGTGCGAACGCACGCAGAACATCTTGCGCACATGTTAAATCCAGTTCCGCTTTTCGTAAGAGTAGGCCATTGTGTGCCGGTGGGAACAGATGACAAAATTTACAAAACCGCATACACACGGGGACTAGATGTAAAAAAGCACGTAAGTTCTTATTCCATTATCCTCGGTATAAAAGAATAAAATAGAAAAATAAACACACACACACTGAACTGTCTAACTGAGAAGGCTCACCCAGCAATTTTATCTCCCCGTTACTAGGTAAAATAATTGCTCACTGCACTGTTAAAAAAAAAAGAAAGAAAAACTAGCTTTATATACTACAGAGTTAGGTCTTCGTATTGTAAGGATGTTTCCTTGTCGTTGTTCATTTTTCCTATCAGCGCTGGCATACTTAGTCCCAGATGTTTCGTTTATTTCTGCTTTGGGGACGGGATAGCTCAGTGGTCACAGTACTCTCTTTCCCCCAGGCCAATGTTAAGCAGCATCGAGCGTGGTTACCAAGTGGATGGGTGACCGTTTGCGCGCATTGGCTTCAGTAACAGTCCCCCAGTTCACCCAGCTGTAAATGGGTACCTGCTCTCTTACGGGTCAGGGAAGGTAAAGCAGCGAGGGAGAGGAGATGGGGACCACCCTTAATATGCTGGACCCTGGAGAAGTGAGGTCTCTGACGCCTCGCTCCCCCGACGACAACATAGGTTATGGGACACTTTTACCCTTTATTGTCAGAATTGTTTCCTTGTTGATAATTTTTGTTATCAGCACTGGCATATTTGGTCCAAAATTAATATTTCGTTTTTATAATCCTGTTTTAGATAACAGTCGTTTATTCCCTTGGCAAGTACAGAGAACATCTATTAGCACTTGAAATGTCCTAGACATATTTTTTTCGTTCCTCGGCTAGAGCTCCGAAGTTTACCAATGACGTGATTTCGCGCATGCAGGCCGTTTTGCCCACCATTAATGTACCCGCTCTTCGCCTTCGGGAGTGATGTCTAAACACGACACTAGTGTGTATGCATTTTCTTACATTTTGCTATCCATTCATACCACCACGCAATGGTATACTCTTCCGAAAGATGGAACGGGTTTAACGGGTACGCCAGATGCTCCGTGTGCGTTCCCACCCTTGACTTTGGTTTACAGTTTCCTCTGAAGGACTTTCGGGGGAGTGGAGTCAGTACTGATGTTAACTCCAGGAGACAAAAATCCCCTCGAACAAGTGTCTCGGTGGTGGCTCGAACCCGGGCCGTCACATCACGAGATCAACGCTCTAACCACTAGGCTATCCTATCTCCAAAACCATACGTAAAAATATGTAAAACTATTGGATATCCCGACAGACGTAAAACATTCAAGAATGGTATCAGAATACCAGTTTTATAACATTTTAGTCTTCCAAGAAGCCACAAGTCGATAAAAATGATTTTTGTGCTCTCTCTCTCTCTCTCTCTCTCTCTCTCTCTCACTCTCTCTCTCTCTCTCTCTCTCTCTCTCTCTCCTCTCTCCTTCTTTTCCTTCTTCTTCCTCTTCTTCTTCTTCTTCTTCTTCTTCTTCTTCTCTCTCTGTCTCTCTCACCACACACACACACACTTATATGTCCACATCAGAACTGTCTAAATTTTTATCTCTTTCTCTCTAAACACACACACACACACACACACACAACACACACACACAACACACAACACTCTCTAAACACACACACACACACAGATTTATATGACCACAACACAACAGTTCTTCAAATCTGGTTTCATCTGACAAGCACATTTTACTACAACAAACGGCTCTGTCATTCAAATTTGAAATACAACTTCCACAATCAATTCTCTCTTCTTTTTGGTTTTTGTTTGTATGCCGTTTGATTGTAGCTACGAACTACACATCCAGAAGGAGCCCTCCACGATTAAAGCAATAGTATACCCCACCACAGAGAGAGAGAGAGAGAGAGAGAGAGAGAGAGACAGACAGACAGACAGCAGACAGAGACAGACAGGCAGACAGAGACAGACAGAGAGTGTGTGTGTGTGAGAGAGAGAGAGAGAGAGGGGGGGGGGGCATGGACATACAGACAGACAGACAGACAACAGGCAGAATGTCTTGTCAGTTCAATCACACAACCTCATGAATTTCTCCTCCTTACCCTCCTTCACCCCCCCCCCCCCCCCCCACCCCCCCCCCCCCCCCCCACCTTATGCTAGCTACTTTACTCCGTCCGACCTTATAAGCTACAACTGCTAGTCCCTATCCCTTGAACATTAAAAAAAAACCCAACAACAACCCAACCAGCAAACACACAAAGACGAAGGCGCAGAACTATAAAATTCGCTATCAAAATGTCCTATCATTGTTAGTTACTAATGCCATTCACAGAAAGAGAGTTCCTTATTTTCTCAACCGAAGTACCCCCTCATAAAAGATCAACTTAGCATTGAATGAGTTTCTCTTTCAAATATTTTATTCAAGCCGAGACTTAAGTAGGGACAGTGGTTTTAGAAAGAAAATCTGGATGACTCAGAGGTTACATGACTTGATTGTGTGTACTTGTGGTCATTTGTCACTGAATTTCAGGCACACACATGCATGCGCATACACGCGCGCACACACACACACACACACACACCACACACACACACACACACACACACACACACACACACACACACACACACACAGCGACGAATAGCCTGGTTGGTTTGAGAGTTGCGCATTGCGCTCGTGATCTGCTGACCCGGGTTCGAATCCCGTACATGGGGATATTTTCTCCCGGATTTAACATCCACTCCCCCCAAAAGTCCTTCGGATGAAACTATAAACCGATGTCTCGTGTGCGAATGGCTGCAGAACATATTGAGCACACATTAAAACCTGTTCCGCTTTTCGGAAGAGTAGGCCATTGTATGCCGGTGGGAACGGATGACAAAATTTACAAAACCGCATATACACGGGGACAGGATATATATATATAAAAAAAAAAAGTACATGAGTGCTTATACCATTATCCTCGAAATAAAAGAATAACACCACACACCACCCCCCCCCCCCCACCCCCCCCCCCCACCCCCCCCCCCACTTGTTGACCCATTCCTCCTTTCATCCCTTAAAGGAACAAACCAGGAATTGCACTAACATTTACAGGCAGTTTATTTTGGTAAAGACAAACCTGGCGGAGCCCATCCTTTCCCAGTTACAGAATGCATGCTGGGTGTGTTGATGTCATCCATACCACTGGCCCTAGCTGGCCTTCTATCAAAGGTGGATCGGTGGTCTAGAGGTAACGCACCTGCCTAGAAAGCGAAAAGTCCAAGTTCGAAGTGTGTGTGGTGGTTCGATCCCCGTTTGGGCCCGAAACTTTTCCCCATCCACTAGACCGTGAGTGGTGGTCTGGGTGCTAGTCTTTGGGACGAGACGATATACCAAGGTCCCGTGAGTTACAAATGATTATTTAGCACACGTACAAAAACCCATGGCAAAATTCTGTACAAAAGCCACCATGATTGGGAAACAAATACAGTTGCAGACAGGAAAAGAAAAAAACAAAACAATGGGTGGCGCTGCTCTTGTGGCGACGCGCTCTTCCCGAGGAGGGCAGCCCGAATTTCACGCAGAGAAATCTGCCGTGACTTAAAGCGGTATACAATACACTACAATGAGGTTTTAACATGGACGCAAGATATGTGTGCGTTACCCGCAACACCTGCTTTTTATGTCTCGCCCCTTGAAGTTGCCAGCCACGACACTTGGAAACAAGGGGACGGGATAGCTCAGTGGTCGGAGCACTCGCTTTCCCCCAGCCAAGTTAAGCAGCGTCGAGCGTGGTTACCAGTTGGATGGGTGACCGTTTGCGCGCCTTGGCTTCAGTACAGTTCCCCCAGCTGTAAATGGGTACCTGCCCTCTTTAGGGTCAGGGAAGGTAAAGCAGCGAGGGAGAGGAGATGGGCGCCGCCCTCAATATGCTGGCCCTAGAGAAGTGAGGTCTCTGACGCCTCGCTCCCCTACGACCTTATAGGTTATGGGACTCCTTTACCTTTTTTTTTTTTGCACTCGGAAACAGTGTTGATGCAGGTGAGAATTCTTCAACTGTCCTTAACGGGTAGTTCAGCGGCAACTGGAACCTGCTCCTTTGGATTACTTCAGCTCACAAGTTCAACACCCCTACCATCGGCTTCTCCAAAACGTGAAGGTGTTCCCATAACCTATGCGGTCATTGGGGAGCGAGATGTCAGAGGCCTCAACTTCTCCAGGGGCCAGCATAGTGAGGGCAGCTTCCATCTCCTCTCCCTCGCTGCTTTACCTTACCTGACCCTGAAGAGGGTAGGAACTAATTTACAGGCGCGTGAACTGGGAAACTGTACTGAAGCCAAAGCGCGCAAACGGTTACCCATTCACTTGGTAAGCACCCTCAATGTTGTTTAACCTTAGCTTGGGGAAAGGGAGTGCTCTGACCCCTGAGTTATCACATCCCCATACGTACAAATATTCTTTTTACATCATTATTTATGTTGATTACTGCACTGGAATGTGAAAATCATATCGATTATACTGACCACTACAAGGAAGAAAAACACACCCAAATAAATGATTAAATATGAAATATATGTTGCGCAGATTTACCATTGCATAAAAAACCACAAAAAACCCCAAACTTTTCCTCAGTCTGAATTGCTAAGGGATATGTTTGCGTTTTAACTATCATAATCTAAACTTCATCCTGCCCATAACTTGACATTAAGATTTTTATCACCCAAGTGCTTTAAAAAAAAATTATAGTACCAGTGCTAACATTCCTTCCAGTCATGAGTTTGGCCATAAAACGGCAAGAAATAAAAATTTCGTTTAAAAAAAAGTGACACCGCCTAAAAAACCGAACGTAATACTTCGCCCGTGGGTATAGAAGTGCCGGGCACTTCATTTCTTTCATAAAAGTCAGGGTGAAGAAAGCAAGGCCGTTAGCGGAGACAGAAATGGTTCTCTACCAACAAAAGACAGGCTATGCCTCCAGAACACTTATCCTTTAAACGTCAGGCAGCAAGCCGCCTGGAGAGCTAAGCAGACACGTGACATACATGGCCGCTTTATGTTTCTGATCTCCCTTGGCACAGAGGGCAAAGTTCGTAAGCGAACATCGTTGTGGGATTTTTTTGTTTTTGTTTTGGTTTATGTTAGTTGTTGTTGGGTTGGAGGGTTTTTGGTTTTTGTGTGTGGTTTGTTTTTTGTTTTTTTCAATCTACCTTGGATTCTTTTACGCCGAAAGCTTAAACAGCAACTGTTGGATGATGACTTTTAGGGCTGTAGAGGTAGCTCCCCCCCCCCACCCCCCCCACACACACACACCCCCCACCTCCCCTCACCCCCTTTTCTCTCTCCTCCCCTCTCTCTCTCTCTCTCTCTCTCTCTCTCTCTCTCTCTCTCTCTCTCTCTCTCTCTCAATAAAAGAATCCCTCTCCCTCTCTCCCCTCTCCTCCCTCTCTCTCCCCTCTCTCTCTCTCTCTCTCTCTCTCTCTCTCTCTCTCTCTCTCTCTCTCTCAATTCTCTCTCTCTCCATATAATCAATTTGTATGAGTATAATCAAAAAGTGTTGATGTTGATCGTGTGCTATGTGAGTATTATATAATTAGTATTATCCCTAAAACACACACACACACATACATACACACGCGCGCACACACACACACACACACACACACACACACACACACAAACACATTCTCTCTCTCAATGACTGTATAGGTTTAGATTTCTTCTTTTGTTTTGTTTCTTGTTTTTATTATGTGAATGTATAGGTATCGGGTTTATTTCATTATCATGACATATAATTTGAACGAGTATAATCAAAAATGAGTGTTGATGGTGATTGTGTACTGTTTTGGGAATTATACATTGGATATTATCTCTGAAATACACACACACACTTCTGTCTCTCTGTCTCTGTCTCTGTATATCTCACCTTTTATCGTTTTCCTTATAGTTATAGTGTATCCTGACGAAGGATTCATATTTTATATTTTCAATACTTTATCGGGCTTGTCCGCTGTACTTAAGTTTCAATGAGTGTCCTATTTCAATATCTTATTGTTATATGTAACAAGTATATGTACCATTTGACAATGTGTGGATGTTTATCTTTGACTTATTAAGTTTGGTTGTTGTTACTTTTCTTGGTTTTGTTGTTGTTCTTGTTGTTGTTGTTTGTTTTTCTCTTTTTTTTCTTTTTCCTTCTTTTGTTGATTTGGTTTTTCTTTCTCCTTGTTTGTTTGTTTTGGTTGGGGGTTTTTGGGGGGGTGGGGGTGGGGGTGGGGGGTGTTTTGGGGTTTTCTTTTTGTTTGCTTTTTTGTTTTGGGTTTTTTTTTTGTTTCTTTGTTTGTTTTGTTTTGTTTTTGTTGGGGGGGGGGGGTGTTTTGAAAAGGGTTATTTCCCCTTGTTTCTACTGTGAGAGTGTATAAGTGTTGGGTTATTATGAAGATGTATCCCTACGGGCGGGGACTGGATGTAAAAAGCACATGAGTGCTTATTCATTATCCTCGAAATAAAAGAATTTGTCATTCTCTCTCTCTCTCTCCTCTCTCTCTCTCTATTATATATATATTATATATATATTCTCTCTCTCTCTCTCTCTCTCTCTCTCTCTCTCTCTCTCTTCTCTCCCTCCATCGAATAAATGTGATTTTTTCGGGTGATAATAAAAGATAATTCTGTGTTGTTGGTGTGTTGTGTGTGTGTGTGGTGTTCCCAGCAGCTTAACCTTTCTATTCACGCTAGTTGTTATTTTCTTGTACGAGTCGGATGGGTGCATTTCGCTGGCCTTTGGTCAGAAATATCAATTCTGCAGACACACTATCTATAATTATCATAATGATCGAAGCGATCGACACTATACTTTGAAATTGTTGAGCATCAATCCCCAAACTTCCTGTTCAAACTTTATATTTACACGTTTCAACATGAGGGAAGGTATCAATTAATACTGACCATTTATTAATTCATCCTTTTATTTCGAGGATAGCGGAATAAACACTCACGTGCTTTTTTTATTATCTTTTTTACATCAAGTCCCCGTTTGTATGCAGTTTTGTAAATGACGTCCGTTCCCATCGGCACACAATGGCCTTACTCTTACGGAAAGTGGAACGGGGTTTAAACGTGTGCGCAAGATGTTCTGCGTGCGTTCACACACGGAACCTCGGTTTATAGTCTCATCCGGAGGACTTTTGGGGGAAGTGGAGTCGGCACTGATGTTAACTCCAGAGGAAATATCTACTTGAACGAGATTCGAACCTGGGTCAGCAGATCACGAGCGCATCACTCTAACCACCAGGTTATCCCGTCCCCCTCATGACTATGGAACAAGAAGATGGCTCGTCCAAAAAAAAGAAATGTAAAGAAAGAAACAAGCAAATGAAACATGTAATCAACCATACCGATTTTCAGGCCAGTAATTCTAAAGCAACGCATTCCGCTGAGTAATGGTGAACAAAGAGATACGAATGGTCAAACATAGCTATGATGGAGAAAATCCAAAATCCAGATGACTTTGCCTCCTCTCTCCTCCCTAGTCTTTCCTTCCCAAAATTCCATCGTTTCTTTAAACTGCCTATCTTCGTATATGGAAAAAATGTAATAACTCTAAATTTTGTCACCTTGAAAATATAGCTTATGATGAGAACATTTACAAATCCAATAAAATTATACACTTTAAGCCTCAGTTCTTCTAAATTTCGTTCTAGTCAAAACGCCATCTGTCACTGAGATAGTAAGAATTTTAAAACTCTTTGTTGCGTGGTCTTTAACGGTAAATATTTAACAAAACGATTTACTTCTAAACTATCTAGTAAGAAACTCAGATAGAACAGCATCGAACGCGACCGCTACCTCTAACCACCGTCCACCTTAAGAACCTTGACATCAAGGATTGTCCCTGCTTGAAGTTTTGACAGAGAAGCTGGGACGGTAAGGGTTCACTTAAAGCGGGCAGCAAACAATCCTTTCCTAACTTTCACAGCTATAAAGCTGCCTTTCACTGAGTGTATATTATCCAGTTTGAAAAAAAGACAACCCATAAGGAAGATTAACAACAGACCATATAATATATGAAGAATGTTGTTGTTGCTTCATTTTACGTCTGTTCACTCATATATTAGACGATGGTAAAGGGAGGGGTGGGGGAACTTAAGTTGATGGATGTATGACGTGAAATGGATCTATTCCTAAATAATGTAGACAGTATACAGACAACAAAATACAAATAAATACAGGATAAATGCTAATACAGTTTATGATACAACTACATAAACGCACATAATATAACTATAACAAATGTGCGTGTGTAAAGAAGAAGAAAAAGTTACCAGGGATATGCGATCTCTTTGCCCCTTCATTTGACAGCTGTCAAGAAATGAACGCACCCGTGCGGTTACAGTTACATCAGCACATTACCTCCCCTTGCAAACGGACCATCTTACAAGACAGCCAAGATACCATGTCAAGAAGTAGAACAGCAAAAGAATAAAAGGAAGGAATGCTAACACGCACAAAAAAACTAAACAAAAAAACCCCAAACAGACAACAACAACAAAAACCAACCCCAAACAAACTTCAAGAGCACGTTAGAAGGGATGGCATAGATGGTAAAAACATTTGGTGATATCCAAATGATGGAGAGAAAAAAACAACTATCATCTATTTGTCTGATTAATTGACTGATTGATTCATGAATGGATGGGTGGATTGACTGAGTGAGTCAATTATTGATTGATCAGTCAATCGCCAGTCTGAAGAAGCTAGCCATATTTCAACTGGTACAAACAAAACACACACACAAATGAAACAATACAGCCAAGATGAGCAGCAGCAACAAACGGACAGAAGCAAAGCCATAAGATCGATCCATTTTTACATGTACATGATTATGTCGTTTCAATGTGGATCTGTTCTGTGCACAATTCATTAAAGCACGGAAAAGACGGTACAGTCGGAAACGTCTGTTTCTTTTTCGTCGAATACTCAGACATCAACTATTGTTGTCTATTGTTGTCTGTCACATGAGCGAAAATGCGTTGCGCTGCCGTTAAGCGCCTGACAAGTCAGACCCTGCAAATCTGACTTCGGCATGGGAAAGAATTGTTATCTTTGAAAATCTCTCTGGGAGAAAAGGCAGACAATCGACAAGAAGACGGGTGACAGGAAGAAAAAGAACACGGGAAAAACAGAGAGAAGGATTAGAAAGGGGGGAATTCCTAGCACAGAATTTCCAGAAGGTGGGATGTTATTTATAGGGACAGGCCTCCGGCATCCCCGCGGGGCAACTTTTGTATAGTAAGCTGCCTTTTTACTAGAAAGACTTCAAGTATTACAATTCTCTCCCATGCTGAAATCGGATGCACTAGACCCGATTTGTCAGGCGCTTAACGGCAGCGCAACGCATTTTCGCTCATATGACAGACAACAATGAGCTGCTGTCTGAGCGTTCGAGAAAGAAGCTGTAGAGAAAAATAACATCAACATGGTCTGATAGCCCACCCACAACAGTTAACAAAACTCTGTAATGCTGTAGAGAACGAGAGAAAAAGAAAACAACATTAGCAGGGCTTGTTCACCCTCAGAAGAGAGCGCTTGCACCCAACACTGGCCTTTGTGCGGTATGAGCGAGCAATAAAAAAGCATATTCCCATGCCGTGCGGCGGGCTATATAATATGACAATGGATCAGCGTGTCATTGGGGAGCGCCCACAATACTCCCGGCTTCAAGCCAGCGGAAATAAACCCTGCTCAAACACAATGATGGCCTCTGCGTCGAGACGACACGGCGTAACCTTAGCCGGAACACTGCAGGTGTATGATATGACTAATAAACTACAGCTACCCCCGCTCCTTGTTTTTATTGTGGCAGATTACACTTAATCCCTTGTCCGGACTTCGCCGAGGGTTTATTGTCGACCGCAGGCATCGGGTTTTCTGAACTGTCGATGCAAGTCTGAGAAAAGACTTGCCAACTTAGAAGGGAGGGAGGGGAGGGGGGTAATATGGGTGGGGGTGGGTGGTAGCTGGTCTGTGGGGAGGGGGGGGGGGGTCATTCGAGGAAGATGTCTGTAACATGAGGAGAATGAAGGAGTGTCTCATTGCTGATCAAGGCTTGAGCTTCTTGTTGTGGCTTTTGGATTTTATCTGCCTGCTGTATGCCATTAGGGACAATTGTATCTGATCTTTCTGGTTGGGTTTTTTTTTAGGTGTTGTATTTTATTGTTTGAAGATGGTTCGTTCATATTGAGTTATTGTATGTCCTGTTTTGAGAGAGAGAGAGAGAGAGAGAGAGAGAGAGAGAGAGAGCGAGAGAGAGAGAGAGAAAGAGAGAGAGAGAGAATGACACTAGTTTATTGTAGTACGATTTTAAGCTCAGTCACAATGGGGCAAAAAAAAGCAATAAAATAATAATAAATAATAATAAATAATTTTGATAATAATTTAAATAATAATAAGAAAAAAAAATCACAAAAGCTCAAATGATCATCATGGCATGGATTCTGTACCATAGTCTAACAGCTGCCACAAACACAGAATTTGTAAGGTGCGATAACTGCAGGTCTTCACTCTAGCAGTAAGAGAACAATGAAGGAAATCCATGGCTTTTGAAAGCAGTATAAGCCACGTGAAGCGTGTCACGCGAGTGACTGATACATGCGTTTTTGTTGTTGAAAATTCATGTCATGAACAAAACCATCTGTGACACAAAAACGGGTCATGGAAACCAGGTCAGAGGGAGAGAGAGGGGGAAGGGGGGGGGAGGGATGGAGGGAGAGAGAATATTTACAGACATACCAGACACAGAAACAGATTTATTCAAGTCAAGGAACCATGATAAAAACCATGTGGTACACTTCTTAACACTGTAATACACGTCACACTACACTACACTACATACTACACTACACTACACTACACACTACACTACACCATCCTACACTACACTAAAACTACACACTACACTACACCACCCTACACTACACTACACCTATACACTACACTACACCACCCTACACTACACTACACTACACTACACTATACACTACACCACACCACACCACCCTACACTACACTAAAACTACACCACACCACGCCACACTACACCACACCACACGACCCTACCCTACCCTACCCTACGCTACACTACCCTACCCTACCCTACCCTACCCTACCCTACCCTAAACCCTACCCTACGCTACCCTACCCTACCCTGCACCACACTACCCTACCCTACCCTACCCTACGCTACACTTGTCAACACTTAACTGTATATTCCGAAGTTCCTCAGCGAACTTCACAGTACTGTCCGACAATTCTCTCCCTTTCCCTTCCTCTCCCTATCCATACGAAATCTCGATGATACAGATCTAAGCTGGTCAGTACCTAGATACATACTTTATCTTCAGGGCGATTGCGTCTACTAATTATAACCTCTGTCCACCCTACGTTTAAAATGTAAATCCCATTTTTACCCTACACTACACTACACTACACCACACCACACAACCACCACACCACACCACACCCCACCACCCACCCTACCCAACCCTACACTTCACTACACTACACTACCCTTCGGATGAGACTATAAACCGAGGCCCCGAGTTCGAACGCATGCAGAACATCTTGCGCACACGTTAAATCCTGTTCCGCTTTTCGGAAGAGAAGGCCATTGTGTGCCGGTGGAAACAGATGACAAAATTTACAAAACCGCATACATACGGGGACTGGATGTAGAAAAGCACATGAGTGCTTATTCCATTATCCTCGATATAAAAGAATAAATAAATAAATAAATACCCTACCCTACCCTCGCTACGCTACACTTGTCAACACTTAACTGTACGTTCCGAAGTTCCTCAGCGCACTTCACAGTACTGTCCGACAATTCTCTCCCTTTCCCTTCCTCTCCCTATCCATGCGAAATCTCGATGATACAGATCTAAGCTGGTCAGTACCTAGATACATACTTTATCTTCAGGGCGATTGCGTCTACTAATTATAACCTCTGTCCACCCTACGTTTAAAATGTAATTCCCATTTCTTGACCTCACTTCCCAAAACTCGTCAAGGGCAAGAAAGACTCCGAAGGCCCGACCTGTGGCGTTGCAGGAATGTGCCGTAACAAGTAGTTGCTGCTGTCTGAGCGTTCGAGGAAGAAGAAGAGATGATACCATCTCTGAAGAAGGGGGGACGGGAAAGCCTAGTGGTTAGAACATAGCGCTCGCAATCTGACGACCCGGTTTCATTCCCGTTCAAGGGGGATATTTTCCTCTGGAGTTAACATCAGTGCAGACTCCACTCTCCCCAAAAGTCCTTCGGATGAGACTATAAACCGAGGTCCCGTGTGCGAACGCACATAAAACATCTCGCGCACACGTTAAATCCTGTTCCGCTTTTCGTAAGAGTAGGCCACTGTGTGCTGGTGGGAACAGATGACAGAATTTACAAAACACGCATACACACGGGGACTGGATGTAAAAAAAAAAAAGCACGTGAGTGCTTATTCCATTATCCTCGATATAAAATGTTTTAAAACATTTTTAAAAAATTAAAAGTTGCACCTGCACAAAATACCGGGTGGGGGGTGGGGGGAAGGATGGAAAGAGAGAGAGAGAGAGAACGGAAGAAAAGAGATAGGAGCATGTTAACGGTTTCTTGACGGGTGGTAAGGCGTAGTGCTGACAGACAGCTTTGCATACCGAGCTGATGTATCTGTCTGAGCCTGTCGCCCTCATATCATCATCACAGACCCACCAGGTTCTGTGTACTTTATGGACAGGATATACTGACGTATTGGAGATAAGAGTCAACCGGTCATGTTTGGCTCGTTTCTCTGTGTATGTTAAAAGATACGGAAAACAAGATGGAGACTCTCTCCTCTCTTCTCTCTCTCTCTCTCTCTCTCTCTCTCTCTCACTCTCTCTCTCTCTTCCTCTCTCTCTCTCTCTGTGGGAGCGGGATAGCCTGGTGGTTAGCGTGATGCGCTCGTGATCTGCTGACCCGGGTTCGATTCCCGTTGAAGAGGATTTTTCCTCTGGAGTTGGTTAATATCAGTGCCAACTCCACTCTCCTCAAAATTCCTTCGAGGTCCTGTGTGCGAACGCACGCAGAACATCTTGCGCACACGTTAAAAACCCGTTCCGCTTTTCGGAAGAGTAAGCCATTGTGTGCCGGTGGGAACGGATGACAAAATTTACAAATCTGCACGCACACGGGGACTGGATGGAAAAAAGCACATGAGTGCTTATTCCATTATCCTCAAAATAAAAGAGTAATTAAAAAACAAAACCTTCTATCTCATCAATGGTGTGAGCACCTATTTCTCTCTCTCTCTCTCTCTCTCTCTCTCTCTCTCTCTCTCTCTCTCTCTCTCTCTCCCTCTCTCTCTCTCTCTCTCCTGTTTTTTCCTCTGGTGTTAACATCAATGCTGAGTCCACTGCCCCAAAAGTGCTTCGGATGAGACTGAATCGAGGCACCGTGTACGAACACACGCAGAACATCTTATGCACACGTTAAACCCTGTTTCGCCTTCTGGAAGAGTAGGCCGTTGTGTGCCGGTAGGAACGGATGTTAAAACAGAAACCACGCGTGCACACTGGGTGTTGTGTTTAGACATCATCCTTGTAGTCAAATTTTCAAACTCGTCAAGTTTTTCTTTCAAGATAGTACACTGAATAAGCAATGCATTTGCTATTTGCAGCTACAGTAATGGTGGTCAAACGGTCGTATACGCAAAATCTCATCATCGGTAAACTTCAGAGCTCTAACTAGGTAAAGGATAAAGGTAAAGCAGTCCCATAACCTATAAGGTCGTAGGGGAGCGAGGCGTCAGAGACCTCACTTCTCTAGGGCCCAGCATATTGAGGGCGGCGCCCATCTCCTCTCCCTCGCTGCTTTACCTTCCCTGACCCTAAAGAGGGCAGGTACCCATTTACAGCTGGGTGAACTGGGGGAACTGTACTGAAGCCAAGGCGCGCAAACGGTCACCCATCCAACTGGTAACCACGCACGACGCTGCTTAACTTGGCTGGGGGAAAGCAAGTGCTCCGACCACTGAGCTATCCCGTCCTTCGCTCTAACTAGAGAACGAAAAAAAAACTTTTCTGGCAAAATGCACAACAACAAAAAAGAGATGACAATACACATAATATTCACATCTACAGTTCAATATATCACTTTTTTTTCCCCCCTTATCTCTCTCCCCAAACCTTCTCTTTCTTAAGCACCAACTTTTTTCTCTTCGTCGAGCGCTCAGACAGCAGCTACAGTATAGTCTGTCACATGAACGAAAGTGCGTTGCGCTGCCGTGAAGCGCCTGACAAAATCAGGCCCAGCGCATCCGACTTCGGCGTGGGAGAGAATTATTTTATATTGGGGAAAAAAAGGCAGGAGAATGGACCAAGAAGGCAGACAATAAGACAAGAAAGAGGTGACAACAAGAAAAGGAACTAGGCAGAAACAAAGAGAGGGATAGAAAAGAGGGAATTCCTAGCACAGACTTTCCAAAAGGTGGAGATGCTATTTATATTGACAAGCAACCCAGCATCCCCACGGGGGTAAAGTACCAAACTATCTTCAGAGCCAATACTTCCATCCTGCCTTGATTCCACTAATTTTGTCCTCCGTATCTTCCTTCCTCAGTTCTTATGGTTCCTTTTTTCATCCCTCTGTCCTTCTGGTTCCTTATCTCCCCCATCTAATCTCCAAGATTCCTTCCTCCCCCAAAGTTAAGCAGCTGTCTCTACCATTACCACTAAACAAATTAAAAAGGGTAGTTGAAGGAGAGAAGAATCAAAAAGCAGGAGAGAGAGAGAGAGAGAGAGAGAGAGAGAGAGAGAGAGAGAGAGAGAGAGAGAGAGAGAGAGAGAAAGCAGGGGAGAGAGAGAGCAAGAGAGAGAGAAAGAGAGGTGGGAGGCGAGAGAGAGAGAGAGGTGGGAGGCGAGAGAGAGAAAGAGAGAGAGAGAGACAGAGGGGGGAGGAAGAGAGCGAGAGAGATTGAGAGAGAGAAAGAGAGAGCGAGAGAGAGAGAGAAAGAGAAAGAAAGAAAGAAAGAGAGAGAGAGAGAGAGCGAAAGAGAGAGAGAGAGAGGTGGGAGGCGAGAGAGAGAGATCGAAAGAGAGAGAGAGAGAAAGCAGGGGAGAGAGAGAGAGAGAGAGAGAGAGAGAGAGAGAGAGAGAGAGAGAGAAGAGAGAGAGAGAAAGAGAAAGAAAGAGAAAGAGAGAGAGCGCGAAAGAGAGAGAGCACGAAAGAGAGAGAAAGAGAGCGAGCGAGAGAGAGAGAGAGAGAGAGAGAGAGAGAGAGCGAAAGAGAGAGAGATGGGGGGGGGGGGGGGGGGGGGGGGGGGGGGGGGGGGGAGGAGAGATAGAGAGAGAATGCTGCTATTTGGTTTTTGACAGGTGGAGCATTTGTACAGCGGTTGCTTATTCCAGTGATGGTTTCTGGGCATGTGTTCGCCCGGACCTACCACACTCTGTGTACTTTATGGGAAGGCTCGGACAAAATTGGCGTTAACGTGATGTTTGCCCGCCTACCCCCCCTAAACCCACCCACCCCCCCCCTCCCCCATCCTCCACGACCCACTCTCCCTTCCCTACCCACCGTTTTCCTTCTCTCCCCCCCCCCCCCCCCCTCCCTCTCCCTCCTCCTCCCTCCTTGCCCTCCTATTCTGACAGCTGTTGAAAAAAAGAAAGAAAGAAGGAAAGTGGAAACAACATACACGCACTTTTAATCCCTCTCTTGTCTTTGTTTGTCTGTCTGTCTGTCTCTGACTCTCTCTCACTCTCTCTGACTCTCTCTTTCGCATTCATTCTCTCTGTCTTTTCTCTTCTCTGTCTCTCTCTCCCCTCCCCCCCCCCCCCCCCCCCCCTCTCTCTCTCTCTCTTGCCTCTGCGTCTGTTTGAGTCTGTCTCTACTTTACGCACGCACGCACACACACACACACACTGTCTCTCCCTCCCTACATCCATCCTTCCACCCCCCCCCCCCCCCTCCCCATCATTCTGTCCTCCCCTCTCAGCGCCCGATTAATCTTTATTACTTTTACAAATAAAACTTTTCATAATCTCATCGCCATCCTCTCTCTTTCACACACACACACACAACACACATTGGGAGAAACACACACACGCACACACACACACACACACACACACACACACACACACACACACACACACACACACACGCATCATATCATCACCATCCTCTCTCTCTCACACATACATCCACACACAACACACACCGGAGAAATACACACACGCACACAACACACACAGGGAGAAACACACACACACGCACACACACAAACACCACACACACACGCACCACACACACACACACACAGAGTCTCTCCCTCCCTACATTCCTCTTTCCAACCACCCCCACCCCCACCCCTGTCCTCCCTCTGGGAGTTTCAGCAGCTTCTCCGTTATCTGTGTGCGTGCGTGCATGCATGCGTGCGTGCGTGCGTGCGTGTGTGTGTGTGTCCCTCTCTCTCTGAGCAAATATTGACTGACATAACCCTGATAAGCCTCTCTTCTCCTCCTTGCAGAATGATCACAGTTAATCTTTTTACCCCACCCCACCCCACCGTTTAAACGGCTCTCTCTTCTCGTGTCTTAACCTTACACCCTCACACCTGTCAACTGCAGGTGGAAGACAAGACTCCCCAGACCTCTACCTCCCAGTTTCTTCCAATAAAACCCCATCTCTCTGTCTCTCTCTGTCTCTCTCTCTGTCTCTCTCTCTGTCTCTCTCTCTCTCTTTCTCCCCCCTCTCTCTCTCTCTGTCTCTCTCTCTCTCTGTCTGTCTGTCTGTCTCTCTCTCTCTCTTTCTCTCTCTCTCGCTCCCTCCCTCCCTCCCTCCCTCTCTCTCTGTCTCTCTCTCTCTGTCTGTCTGTCTCTCTCTCTCTCTCTCTCTCTCTCTCTCTCTCTCTCCCTCCCTCCCTCTCTCTCTCCCTCCCTCTCTCTCCATCTCCCTCCCTCCCTCTCTCTCTCTCTCTTTCTCTTTGCATCTTTATGGTATGCTGCTACCTGTGTGGCTGTCTTTGCAGTTACACCTGAACAAATGAAAACTGGGAGTAGCGGCGCTGTACCTGTTAATTTAAAGGTCCTTTTTTAAATGGAGGGTGTCTGAGAATGAAACCCACGGACTATTCCCGAAGTGAGAATGCGGCTACCTTCACGGTGGCAAAAAACGTTAGCATATACAAAATCTCACCATTGGTGAACCTCTGAGCTCTAGCCCAGAAATGAAAAACAAAAACATCCCCCCCCCCCCCCCACGCCCCCCTAAAAAAAAACAACACCCCCCCAAAAAAACTACCATCTCTAGATTCTATATATACAACATTCAAGCAAATGAGTTTCCTGGACATTTGTAGTCTGTCTCCCTCTTCTGCCTTCTCTCTCTGTCTGTCTGTCTGTCAGTCTCTCTGTCTCTGTCTCTCTTGCATTCCCTCCTCTCTGCCTATGTCTTCCTCTTTCATATATTCAACCTCCCTCTGAATGTTCATTGGCTCCCTATTGCCTTCGTGTATCTGTCTGAACAAATATTGACTGACATAACCTTGATAAGAATCTCCTCCCTTTCTCGCAATGATCCCAGTTTGGTCTTTTCCCACCCCACCGTTTAAACGTCTTAACCTTCTACCCCCCGACACCTGTCAACTGCAGGTGGAAGACAACACACTCGAGACCTCTTACCTTCCAGTTTCTTCCAATAAAACCTTTCTTTTTTATGTGTGTGTGCATCTTTATGGTATGGTGTTACCTGTGCGGCTGTCTCTGCAGTTACACCTGAACAAATGAAGACTGGAAGTATGGACACTGTACCTTTTTTTTTAAATGTAGGATATCTGAAAATGAAACCCACCGACTATCCCCGAAGTGAGAGTATGGGTACCTTTATGGTAGCTAAAAAAAACCGGTAGCATAATTATACAAAATCTCATCATTGGTGAACCTAGGAGCTCTAGTCAAGAAACTACCCCCCCCCCCCCCCCCCCCCCATCTGTACATTCTCTATACAGCATACCTATTTATTTTATTTGTTCTTTTATTTTGAGGTAATGGAATAAGCACTCCTGAGCTTTTTTAACATCCAGTCTCTGTTGAGCATTTGTAAAAATTTTTGTCACTTTTTCCCCAAAAGGGCCACGATGGCCACTTTTTCAGAAAGGGGAACGGGATTGAACGGTGCGCAACATTCCTCATACAACCAAAATAATAGCTTGCGGACATTTATATCTGTCTCTCTTTTTTCCTTTCACTGTGTGTTGTGTGTGTGTGCTGTCCGTCTCCTCTCCCCCTCTCTCCTCTCCCCTCTTCTCTCCCCCTCTCTCTCTCCTCTCTCTCCCCTCTCTCTCCATAATTCAACCTCCCTCTGAAGTTCATTGGCTTTCTATATCTTTGTGTATTGCTGACAATATTGACTGACATAACCTTGATAAGAATTCCCCCCTTTTCTCCCGAAACCCCATTTGGTCTTTTCCCCCCCCACCTTTTTAAACGTTTTAAACCTTTCCCCCCCAAACCCCTGCCCAACTGCAGGGGGAAAGACAACACACTCAAACCTCTTACCTTCCAGTTTCTTCCAAAAAAAACCTTTTTCTTTTTGTGTGGTGTGTGTGTGTGTGTGTTGTGTGTGTGTGGGTGTGTGTGTGGGTGCATCTTTATTTACGGGTTACCCTGGGGCTGCTCTGCAGTTCACCTAACAAATAAAAACTGCAATAGGAACTGTACCTTTTTTTTAAAAGTGGGATATCTGAAAATGAAACCCCGACTATCCCCGAAGTGAGGGTGGATGCCTCATGTGGCTAAAAACGTAGCAAAAAAACAAATCTCATCATTGGTGAACCTGGGGTCTAGTCAAGAAACTAACACCCCCCCCCCCCCCCCCCCCCCCCCCCCCCCTCAGAAATTTCATATACAGCATTCTATTTATTTTTTGTTCTTTATATTAGGAAAGGAAAAAGCCCCGATTTTTTTAACATCCATCTCGGGTTTTATGCAGTTTTTAAATTTTTTGTCATCTTTTTCCCAAAGGCACACGGGGGCCTACTTTTTCAGAAAGGGAACAGGTTTGAAGGGTGGCCAACATTCCTCAAAACCAAAATAATGAGTTTGCGGGCATTTAAGTCTGTCTCTTCTTCTTCCTTTCACGTGTGTGGGGTGTGGTGTTCTGTCCGCCACACTCTCTCCCCCTCTCTCTCTCTTTTCTCCCTCTCTCTCCTCTTCTCTCTCTCCTCTCTCTCCTCTCTCTCTCTCTCTCTCATATATTAAACCTCCCTCGAATGTTCATTGGCTTTCTTTTTCTTTTTTATCTGTCGAAAAATATTGACTGACAAAAACCTTGATAAAATTCCCTCCCTTTCCCGAAATGTCCCAGTTTGGTTTTTTCCCACCCCACCTTTTTAAACGCT
>CM054143.1:12101466-12183966 GCA_028751875.1 Rapana venosa | reverse complement strand
TCCGAGCCGTCAGGTTGCGATCCCTATGTTCTAACCACTAGGCTATCTCACCTCCAAGCAATTTATTTATTTATTTATTTATTATTTTATATCGAGGATAATGGAATAAGCACTTATGTGCTTTTTTTACATCCAGTCCCCGTGTGTATGCGGTTTTGTAAATTCTGTCTTCTGTTCCCATCGGCACACAATGGCCTGCTCTTGCGAAAAGTTGAACAGGATTTAACTTGTGCGCAAGATGTTCTGCGTGCGTTCGCACGCGGGACCTCGGTTTATAGTCTCATCCGAAGGACTTCTGGGGAGAGTGGAGTCTGCACTAATGTTAACTCCAGGGGAAAACATCCCCTTGAACGGGAATCGAACCCGGGTCGTCAGATTGCGAACGCAGTGTTCTGACCACTAGGCTATCCCGTCCCCCAAGCAATCATCTAATTAGCTGACTGTATATTATATACATTCACAGTGAATATGCTGACTGGTATGTACTGCCTACTAAAGTATTATCAAGGGGCCGGCTCTGCACTTCAGCTTTCTATACTTGTTTTTAGTTTGAAGCTACGCAGTTCCATCTCTAAAAAAACTAAAATTGCAGAAATATCGTCAGAAATGCTGTCATCGATCAGTTATACCTTATGACCCAGCTTTTCTTCAGGGTTTTTTTCTGACTAGATTATGGCTGTTCCCAAATTATATGTCCGTCAATGTTATGCTTGCCCTTTCTTGGACGATTAAAGCATTTTTTTTACTTGACTTGAGTTGTTCAAACCGAATATGTAATCGGATAATCAAAGCTTATTTAACATCCACATATATGTACACATTTCTGACACACACTTTTGGAAAACAAATTTACAAAGCCTTTTTTCACCAACACCTACATTTAATAAAATTCACTCTCTGGCCCCCTATAAGACAAATATGGATACTTTCAAGAAAGATTCCTAAAAAAAAATTTTTTAATAAAAAAAAATCAGCGATACAAATGCTAACCTGAATCCTCAGATCCTCAGAAAAAGATTAGCCACATTTAATGCTTACCCGAATAAACAAATACACAAGGGGGAAATTGCTGACAGAAAAGCAGATGATCCTTCAACTTTGAATATGGAAGGTGTTTTGCGTTAAATCCTTCTGAAGCAACTCAAAATTGCTCCCTTGACATCTGCAACAAAACAGTGTTGCTCATAACACCGCAAAAAGGTGTGGGTATTATGGCTGTTAATGGCACGTTTGGCTTCCCGTGTTTGCCAAGCTGGGAGTCTATGTGGATTCGAACGGCAAGGATAAAATGTGTGAAGATGAGTTTGTCTCCCAAGAAGTTTTCTTCTGCCCCAGGTTAGATGCGTAACTGTTGCTCTAAGGTGAACACTTGAGTCTATGTCAGAGTTTGATTGCTGATGTAGTTAGGTAATTGGGGATTGAGGGGTCTTTTTTTTTTTGGGGGGGGGGGGGGGGGGAGGTTGTTTGCTTGTTTATTTTAAATAAATAGATTTAGCGTGGAAAAAATATAACTCGAAGAACGTAATCAGCATGGCAACAACAAACTAGTAGCTTATATTGTGCTCAAGTACAACATCAACATTCATATCAACAAACTAGTAGCTTATATTGTGCTTAAGTGTAACATCACCATTCATATCAACAAGCTAGTAGCTTATATTGTGCTCAGGTACAACATTAACATTCATATCAACAAGCAAGTAGCTTCTATTGTGCTCAAATGCAACATCAACCAACATTCATATGGCGGCTAATGATCCTTACAGTGACCAAAGAAGAAAACGGGGTAAAAAACAACTGTTGTTTTCTTGTTTGTTTTGTTGTTGTTAGTTCTAGGTATTACATGTTGGATTTTTATTTCATTGATCATGTAATTATCATCCTGCTCTGGTAACAGCAAAAAGAAAAAAAAAGAAAACAAATAAACCACAGAGAGAGAGAGAGAGAGAGAGAGAGAGAGAGAGAGAGAGAGAATGATTTGCATCATCTTACAAATGTCCTCATTCATATGTTAAATTAACAATTTACAGAATTAGTGTACGTCCAATCAAGCAAATGCACGTTTTTCGTACATATGTGCTTGTTGACCAGGCGGTGCAAGCATACCTATCCGCGCCTCATGCATGCACGTGCGTTTGGATGCTTCCACGCAAATGTAAACGCCTAATAATGCAAGCCGGCCACACGTAAAAAGTATGGCGTTACTCGCCAAAGCTCAGCTGAGTGGGAAGGTTCCTTTCGCGGCCACCTTTAATGGCCATAACTCATAAAACACACACACACAGAGTTAGTAAAAGGGGGAAAGTGTTCCAACCGGCAGAGGGCAATGTTACTGTTTGCCTGCTTGTTTGCTTCCCGCCTGATTGTATCTCCGGCAGTTTGTCAATGCCGCTGTGACATCCCTCTTTTCTCGCTCAACAGGCCTGCCAACACCACCGAACGGACAACTCTGCCAAAAAAATCGTCAGCCATTTATTTCATACGCCATTTCCGGTGACGTCACGAAAACAACATGGCGGCGCTGGGGGGTCTCTCTCTCTCTCTCTCTCCTCTCTCCAGGCGTACAGCAAAGGTAGGCTTCTAAAAGGGCGGTAGAGCGGATATTTAGACAGCGTGCGGGACCTTCTTCCGCGGTAATTACCGCTGGCAAATTGTGTTTACTTTCCACAAATCAGATAGTATGTATAGCTGGAGAGATTCCTTTCGTTTTCTGGTCTGTGCCTGCCTCCCTTCCTTTCCTTTCCTTTGCTTTGCTTTTCGGTGTTCTGCCCTGAAGCGGTTGTAGTGCAGCTTATTTCTAACCGATTAGGAATGAAACAGAAGTCAAGTTTTTGCTATGAAGAGAATTGGCCTGCGTGATGCTGCTGCCGCCGTCGGCTTTCTATGTCTTCTTTTTTAAAATTTCTTTATTCCTCTAAGTTAAGCCCTCCTCCTCCCTCCCCCTCCTCCTCCTATCCTTCCTTCCTTCCACACCGGGGAGGCAATGAGGCGGTGGTGAAGGGTGAGGGGGGTAAGGGGGAAGAAACGGTTTGATGTTTGGATGTGGTCTCTGATGTCTCATAGAGATGAAATGGAGAGTTGGGGGGTTAAGTTTGCTCTCGTTTTGCGATCTGAAGTATTTTGGGCGGAAGAGTAAATCGGCTTCGCAAGCGAGTTTATCGCCTGTTATGAGTCATAGGGGGCTCTGAAAGTTTGCCCGGGACTGTTTGTTTTACACACATACACAAACGCGCGTGCGCGCGTGCACGTATGCACGTACGCGCGCGCGCGCACACATACATACACACACACGATACAATATAAACTTAATCACCTTATTTGATTGCACACGTTTTTGGTCCTCCCCTTTGAGTTCCCTTTTTCTTGTTTATTCTGATGTACTTTTTCTTTTCTTTTTTATGTTTTTAAAACGTTCGCTTTCTTTTGGTCCTTGTTTTTTGTTAGGCCTGTACTTTTTTCCCCATCTTTGCATTGAACTTGTACCATTAATTATTGAAGAAAGATTGAAAAAAAAAAAAATTACGTAAAAAAAATCGCTAAAAAATGGAGAAGAAAAAAACACACAGAAAGAAGATAAAACAAGGCACTCTGACCAACAGAAGTTACACACACACACACACACACACAAACACCACACACAAAACACACACACACACACACAAAACACACACAAACACACACACACACACACACACACACACACACACACACACACACACACACATGCAGACTGACAGAAAAACAGTGGTGAAAGACAGAATGGGAAGAAAGGGGAAGAGGGAAGGGGTGTTGTGTCCTTATATGGCTTTAATGTCCCTATCTGGATATGAGCATTCAACTGCGGAAAACCGGTTCAAACAGAACACACAAAAAAACCCCATCAATTTTAAACTGCTTAGCATCTCATTTTAGATCAACACAATGAAAACCCGACCCAGAATGAATGATATCAAATCAATAAGATATCAGAGGAGACTGAACATAAAACGAGTACTTCCTAACTTTCCTAGGAAAATCAGTTGTTTTACCCAGATTTGCACGCTCATAAAGACAATAGGATTTTTTTTAAAAATCTATACCGCTTTAAGTCAAGGCAGATTTCTCTGCTTGAAATTCGGGCTGCTCTCCCCGGAATTGTCAGATTTAGAATCATTTATCTTGCAATTTGTCGTCTTTAGTGCATTGGCACACACACCAGGTGAAAAGAAAGAAATGAGAAGGTAAGTGTTCACAGGAAGTTTCCAGATCCCCAAGGGAGAGAGGAGTTCTTATCTCTGTTGAGTCTGTCCACTTAACGACAACATCCACTTAAAGACACAACAGAGGGGAGGGCGACTGAGACAGACAGGCATAGAGAGAGGAGGAGCAGAGTGGAGAGGAGCCCTAGAGGTAATGATTTTTCTTGTCCCTTTTGACAATTTTCTTTCCCCCTTTTCGCCTTTTCAGTTTGACCATAAAGCCGTTCTGTAAATGGTTTCTATGCTTTAATCCGATACTTTTGAAGAGCGATCCAGTTTTTTAAAAATCTATTTATTATTTAAATGTGTTCGTGGCGTGAAAGAGGCAATAAACGATGCATTTGGTCGAAACGTATGAAAATAGGAAAATAGCTTACACGCAATATACATACACTTCTTGCATATCAGTGCATTCATATAACCAGTTACGAACGCGTAGAGTCGCGCGTACACGCACGCACGCAAGCACGCGCGCGCGTACACAGAGAGAGAGAGAGAGAGAGAGAGAGAGAGAGAGAGAGAGAGAGAGAGAGAGAGAGAGAGAGAGAGAGAGAGAAAACATTTCAGACAGTTACAGAGGAGGTAAAGACCAAAGATGGAGAGAATCCACGAGACGTGCGCTCGCGCACGTGTGTGTGTGCGCGCGTGCGTGCGTGCGTGCGTGCGTGCGTGTGTGTGCGTGCGTGCGTGTGTGTGTGTGTGAGAGAGAGAGAGGGGGGGTGGGTGGTAAAAATGAATCAGAAAAAGCCGAAACAGTAATCTCCCTCATGTAATTAAATTCAATTAAAATCATACGGAAGTTGTACCTTACAGACAAGCTCTATTGAGATATAATTATATTTGAATGGCTCAGAGCCAGACTTGGCCATCTTTGTATTTTCTTTTTCTTTTTTTCTGTTTTATTCCTGGTGGAAAACATTTTGGGTAGTCGTGGTGGGGGGGGGGGGGGGGGGGGGGAGGGAGGGATTATAACCATGTGAAATTTGGATACCAATGGAGAGATGCTAGTCTGGGGAGACATCAATAGTGGTGCGTCTCGAGAAATAACGATGATGATGATGATGATGATGATGATGATGATGAATAATAATAATAATAATAATAATAATATCACTATTATTATCATTATTGTATTGTTATGATGTTGATGATAATTACGTATGGAATTTATTTAGCGCTGAACTTCGTAAAGCAAACAAATCAAAGCGCTTGCATCGAAATCATTTACACATATGCAACCGTCCACAAATAGAATTAACAGATATCAAATTTGCGCGCGCGCGCAAACACACACACACTTACACACACACACACCACACACATTAACACACACACTCACACCACACACTTACACACACACACACACACACACACACACACACACACACACACACACACACACACACACACACACAAGCAACACTCTTAGTGTGATGAAGATGGAGGTGACTGTTGAAAATCAGGGAGACATATGACGGGGAAGATCTTAGGAAGGAAAATATGCGCTTTCAAGCTGAATTTGAAAGTAGTAATACTCCTACCCCAGAAGTCCGAATACGCCTACCTTCATGGTTGCAAAAAAACCAACGGTCGTATACACAAAATCTCATCATTGGTTAACCTCGGAGCTCTAGCCAAGGAACAAAAATGAAGAAAAAAAGTGTCTTGGTTGTAGGTTCTTGGCGAAGGGAGAGAAGGAGGTAGTTCCATCCAGGGTGGATGGACTAGAAGCAGAGAAAGAATGACAGCCAACAGATGAACGAGTTTTGATGAAGAAAAAAACCCCCACCAAGTGTCTTGGTTGTAGGTTCTTGGCGAAGGGAGAGATGGAGGAGGTAGTTCCAGGGTGGATGGACTAGAAGCAAAGAAAGAATGACAGCCAACAGATGAACGAGTTTTGATGAAGAAAAAAACACCAAATGTCTTGGTTGTAGGTTCTTGGCGAAGGGAGAGATGGAGGAGGTAGTTCCATCCAGGGTGGATGGACTAGAAGCAAAGAAAGAATGACAGCCAAACAGATGAACAAGTTTTCGAATTTGAAAAGGTATCTCGTGTGTAATTATGTCAGAGAAAAGGGTTTTAAGACTAGATGCGCTGATGTAAGTGAATAGAAACTGGACAGTTAAAAAAACTGGTTTATGGTTCTTATAATTATTATGTAACTGTTCTCTAGAGAGCATGAAAAAAGAAAACTGTGACGTTCACATTTTAACTGAACTCTCTCACTCTATCTGTCTCTCTCTATCTGTCTCTCTCTCTCTGTCTCTGTCTCTCTCTCTCTCTCTCCTCAGGAATGTATTCAAACTTGGACATTCTGCTTTCGAACAAGCATTCCAGGACTAATCCTGAAAAATAAACTCTAAAGGAACAATTAAAAAGAGTTTGAGTACTATACGTTTTGCATTTAGTCACTCATTAAATGATTATTATTTTCTTTTTTCGTCCCATTCTACACCCTGAGCCGTTCCTTCCTTATGATTAATTTCTGCAAAGGAGAAAACAATAGTGGCCCAACACCACTGCAAAATCAACAGAGAAACTATTTCCAGGGGCCAAGGGTCACACACCCAACATAAATGGGGCATTTTGAAAACAAATCATCAGTGTGATGCTCCATGGACTTTCAATGGAGTTAACGTTTAAACCACAAAAGTTGTTTGAAATTTTAAAATATTAAGAAGAGATGAGGCTTGGGGAACAGTACTTCAACAACAAACCGCACCTTAGTTGTTGTGTTGTTGTTTTTTTTCTCCTCCCCCCCCTCCCCCCCCCCCCCCCCCCACTCCCCCAAAAAAAGAAAAAAAACAGGAACATAACTTTAGCCATTGTATAACTTATGCACACACAAAAAGTTTGCAAGAAGTTCGTCCATTTCTTTCTTCTTTTTTTTAGGGGGTGGGGGGTGGGAAGGAGGGGATAAACAGCATTAGCCATCCACTGGCCTGAAGTTATATACCTTTGTCTGGGAAAAAAAAAGAAACAAAACAAAACAAACCCAAACTCTTCTTTGTTTTTCCTCTGAGTAGTTTGTTCTTGTATTTTTTTTCGTTTTTGTTTTATTTTTGTTTTTGTGTTTTTGTTTTATGATGTGGAAAATTCAACCCCAGTCTTTTGAAGCTTCCTCTTCTTGTCAAACCATGGCTAGAGGTGACGTCTGCTTGCTTGCTTGCTTGCTTGCACGCGGCAACCATTACATCTCTCCAACCTCGCCGGAATTTTTTTTTTTTACCTTCCTTCGCCCGCTCCTCCTCCTCCCGCCTCCCCCCCCCCCCCCCCCCCCCTTTCAGTCCCCCCCCCCCACCCCACCCCACCTTTCTCATCCCCCCCCCCCCCCATCGTCAGTGTCACAGTTGGTATTGGTACCGGTGGCATGGTACTTTTATTGACTTTCCCCAATACTCTTCAGACAGCCGCAGAGGACTTTTTGCTCTGGCGGAGCCGTCTTCGACTTACAAATGGGCATCGCTCACGCGAAGGCGGAATAATATCGTCCGACCAGGCATAGCCGTAACAAAACGCATCGCGCGCATGCGACCCTTCCGCCATAATGCCCCCTCCCTCCCTCCCTCCCTGGGGGTCTTTTATTTATGTTTACAGTTCAGTGGAGAAAGTAAACCGCTAGGGGCGGGGGAGATATTGTTGTGAGTTATGAGTTCTTTTTGTGTGAGGACAAGGGGAAGTCGTTTTAAGGCCTCGATCTCTTAGTTTATGAGCTTCGCGAGTCTGGAGACTGTACATCTTTTTCCCTTTCCCTCTCCCTCCCTCCCCCCAAAAGTCACCAAGTCGCTGAATTAATCTGACGAAGAGTTCGATTGAGCGAGTGGTCTTGATTTGTATTCCAAAACTCGCGACCTCCAAGTTTGTCAGTTGTGTAATGAAAAAGTAACAAGGAAGGAGGAAGGGGTGTGGGTAGGGGGGGGGGGGGGGGTAGGGGGTGCGGTGAAAGAGTGATGAGGGACAAAAACAAGGTCACAACAAGAACCAAAAAAAGAAAAAGAAAAGGAAAGAGAAGTAACACAGGCGCGCTATTAGTCACTTTTTAATCAATATTTCTCTTCAACTCAGACTTTACACTAAAACACAAAAAAATAACTTTATTTGTAAAAGCAAACAAATATCTAGACAAAACATTAATTATTCATTATGCTGGACAAACACACACACTACACACACATAACACACACACACACACACACACACACACACACACACACACACAACACCTCCTCTCTCTCTCTCTCTCTCTCTCTCTCTCTCCTCTCTCTCTCTCTCTCTCTCTCTCTCTCTCTTTCTTTCTCTAGGGCAGCTAGTCTGACAGAAATGTAGTTATTCAATCAAAAGGATGTGTTGGACTGATTCAGCGCCAGACTCTTCTTTAGAAAAGAAAATGGACACAGCATCCTCGATCAGTGCCTCTGGTCTTGTGGTGATTTTTGTTTGTTGTTTTCCCCTTCACTTTGGTGCTTGTGAAAAATCTCTGTAAAAGCTTGTGGTCTGGAGATTAAAAGAAGGTGGGAGGTTGCAATAATATCGATTACTGATGATACTGCAATGATCATTTTGGATTTGTTCTTTGCAAAACGGAGTCATTGAAACTGAATGTGGTGACAGCTCTGATATTGCTTTCATGGTTGGTATGGCTATAAAACAACATAACCTATTTTTTTAAAATACAGTCAAATTTCCAGTTTTTCATAAATGAAAATGAAAAAACCCCACCCCCCTCAGCAACAATAACACATGAAAAAATGTCATAGATTCAGAATAAAAAGGAAAATACACACAGACCTATTCAAAGGAAGAATTTAGTTAGAAATATGATGGCTATGTATTGCTTAGGCCACAGGTTTGATGCCCACTCGCCCCTTACAAAAACTGCTATTTGTGGTTTCCAGTCTTAAAGGAACAACAGGGTATATAATGATGGAAAAGCGCTCTCAATCTCCGCTGGGACTTAAGTACAATCTCAACAACAGATCCGAATTTCAACTGGGACGCAACTACAATCTATTCTTCTCCTGTAGGACCTTTACTTCGGATGAGACTATAAACCGAGGCCCCGTGTACGAACGCATGCAGAACATCTTGCGCACACGTTAAATCCTGTTCCGCTGTTCGAAAGAGTAGGCCACTGTGTGCCGGTGGGAACAGATGACAAAATTTTTAAAAACCGCATACACACAAAGTCATCTGAGCGCTTTCATTTGTTGCTTTACAAGATTCAGCGCTATATAAATTCCATACATTGTTGTTATTATTATTATTATTATTATTATCATTAATCTGTATACACACACATATATATAGGCCTCTCTCTCTGTATAGGGGGACGGGATAGCCTAGTGGTTAGAATTGCGCTCGCAATCTGACGACCCGGGTTCGATTCCCGTTCAAGGGGGATATTTTCTCCTGGAGTTAACATCAGTGCAGACTCCACTCTCCCCTAAAAGTCCTTCGGATGAGACTATAAACCGAGGTCCCGTGTGCCAACGCATGCAGAACATCTTGTGCACACGTTAAATCCTGTTCCGCTTTTCGTAAGAGTAGGCCATTGAGTGCCGTTGGGAACAGATGACAGAATTTACAAAACCGCATACACACGGGGACTAGATGTAAAAAAGCACATGTGCTTATTCCATTATCCTCGATATAAAAGAATGAAATAAAATGACATGAAATATCTATCTATCTATCTATCTATCTATCTATCTATCTATCTATCTATCTATCGAGAGAGAGAGAGAGAGAGAGAGAGAGAGAGAGAGAGAGAGGCAGGCAGGCAGACAGAGAGGGGTGGGGTGTGTTTTGGTGTGAATGGGGATGTCTACATCATCAAGTAGGCCTACTGAATGGACATTAAACAAAACTAAAACAAAACAATCCCAACAACAACAACCCCCCCCCCCCCCCCCCCCCCCCCCCCCCCTTTGAACACATGCTGCTATTCGAAATGAAACGGTGGATGAGAATTTAATAAGATCATGAAAATGAAAATGGAGTATGTAAGACCATGAAAATGAACAATGGCACATATCTCGCAGTAATTAACAAAAAAATTGTACAAGGCTCATAATTATATCTCAGAGCAAAATGACTATCATTTCTTTCACTCCAGTATAACATACATTTATTTATTTATTTATTCTTTTATATCGAGGATAATGGAATAAGCACTCATGTGCTTTTTGACATCTAGTCCCCGTGTGTATGCGGTTTTGAAAATTTTGTCATCCGTTTCCACCGGCACACAATGGCCTACTCTTCCGAAAAGCGGAACAGGATTTAACGTGTGCGCATAAACAGAATATAGCTAGCTGTCCCCGTTTATTCCGAAAATAAAAACTAAAGTGAACCAGCAGAGGCGCAGCTGACGTCACATAACGGACAAGCAGCACTGGGGGCAGCCTCCCTTTCTTTCCACTTTCCTTGTCGCTTTAGATTTCAATTTACTTATGGCATCTCAAAATGAGAATATACTAGATAATTTGGCACTGTATTCTTCTAAAACTTTGAGAAGATAATAATTCTGTGGCAACATAATCTATAGAGCTGTAATACATTTAATAATTTGTTTATGGAAGAACGCCTTTTAAAATGCGGTATGATGCTCATACAAATTCATATTCAACTTTAGCTTGTGTATCTATCCCCTTCAGAAAGGGGCCTAGGCTTAAATCTGAATAAACGTTTTGCATTCGCACTTAGAATAAGCCACGCCTACTCTTGCCTCCCAGACATGATCCCAGGGTCCGATGCTGTGGGTTTAATAATAATAATAATAATAATAATAATAATAATACATACATACATACATACATACTGTCTTTCTTTTAGTGCAATGTAATAAGATCTCCCCAAAAGTCCTTCGGATGAGACTATAAACCGAGGCCCCGTGTGCGAACGCACGCAGAACATCTTGCGCACACGTTAAATCCTGTTCCGCTGTTCGTAAGAGTAGGTCACTGTGTGCCGGTGGGAACAGATGACAGAATTTACAAAACCGCATAAACACGGGGACTGCATGTAAAAACGCACATAAGAGCTTATTCCATTATCCTCGATATAAAAGAATAAAATAAATAAAAAATAAATCTCCTACCAGTTCCTGGGTTGTTCAGACTAGCATTAACATTGACGCAAAGAAATCTGAATGAAAGCAGGTAGAGAACTGTTTCTGGTGCTGCACAGATAGGTGGCTTTAGATATGACCCCTCTAATATCACTTTTGAGTGAACAGAGGCGAAATCGAAGCAACAAACAACATATGACCCAGAAATGGGAAATGGTTGAATTATATCTGACTTGTGGTGCATTGTTAATTAACTGATAGATGAACAGGATGCGTTTTGTTTTTTTGTGGTGTGATATGAATAGGTATTGTTGCTTCGTACATTAAAATTATGATTAAAAACGCTCATCTGCTTTTTTCACCTTTGAATTTGTATACAGTTTGTACACAACGAATTTCTGTCTCTGTCTCTGTCTGTCTGTCTCTCTCTCTCTCACACCAAAAATCCCCAGAAGATCAAAATGAATACAAAAAAATGTTACCATTAGCTAACATCAAAACTCATCCTCCCACTCCAACACCACTCAACACGCCACCCCTCTATCACCCCTCCACTCCACTCCACTCCACAACCCACCCCACCCTCCCAAAATTTCTTCTCCTGATCTCCCTCCCATTCCATCCCTCCCTCTCTCTCTCTCTCTCTCTCTCTCTCTCTCTCTCTCTCTCTCTCTCTCTCCCGCCCCCTTTTTCAACCTCTCTCTCTGTCTCTGTCTCCCGTCCCATCCTCTCTCTCTCTCTCTCTCTCTCTCTCTCTCTCTCTCTCTCTCTCTCTCTCTCTCTCTCTTCCATCCCTCCCGTCCCAGCCTCTCTCTCTCTCTCTCTCTCTCTCTCTCTCTCTCTCTCTCTCTCTCTGTGCCCCATCCCATTCCAATCCCCCCCTCTCTCTCCCCTCCCCTCCCTCTCACTTCCCTCCCCCTCCCTCCTCGATCTGTCTCCTTCTCCCCCACCCCCCCCCCCCCACCCCACCCCATTCCCCTCAAACTCCGTGGCAGTTGAGGAAAAGCGATGGGCTATGAGGTCACCGCGCGTGCCACTCATCGCGGCCCTCAATCTTTCCCCCCCATCCCCTCCTCGGCCCTCGGCCCCCGCCTCGACAAAAAGAAGAATTAATAACTGCAGATTTGTGTCAAAATGTCAACCGACGCAATCAAATAGCGCGCGGACGGGGCGACGGGCAGGAAACTATATCAATAATCGTAGCGCCCCCCCAAAGTGCTGTCTTTCCTCTGGAATCCCCCTCACTCTCTCCCTCCGTCCCTCCCTCCCTCCCTTTCCTCCCCACCGCCTTGTTCAATATTCTGTGCCTGGGATGGGATGGGATGGGATGGGAGGGGATGGGAGGAGGGAGCGAGGGAGGGTGGGATGAGAGAGAGAGAGAGAGGAGAGAGAAGAGAGACGAGAGAGAGAGAGAGAGAGAGAGAGAGAGAGATTTGCAATTTTTAGTTTTTGATTTTTGTAAGAGGTTGTTATAAGAGATAGAGAGAGACAGACGAGAGATATTTTGCAATTTTCGGTTTTTGATTTGTGAAAGAGAGACGGGTTGTTGAAACGGAGAGAGAGAGAGAGAGAGAAGAGAGAGAGAGAGAGAGAGGAGAGAGGAGAGAGAGAGAAGAGAGAGAGAGATTTTAAGCAATTTTCAGTTTTTGATTTTTAAGAGAGGACCGGTTGTTGAAACTGGAGAGAGAGAGAGAGAGAGAAGAGAGAGAGAGAGAGAGAGAGAGAGAGAGAGAGAGTAGAGAGAGAGGAGAGAGAGAGAGCTCTGAAATGATTTACTCTGAATTTGAAGAAATATTACAAGAGGCCATGACCCATACGTGAAGAGGTTTGCTGATCAAATCAATGGTTAATGATAAGAAACAATTTCATCAATCGTGTAAAGTACAGTTTGTGACAAACAAATGCACAAAAACAAACACCCCCCCCAAAAAAAAAAAACACAACACCCCCCCCCCCCAACAACAACCACAAAACAAACCACAAAAACAACCAACACACAACCAGCCAGAAGCTGACATCTTTGTACAGCTTTGCTGCAGATACCCTGGGCTTACGAATACCTAGATTCAACCAATCCCCTGTTGGCCGTCGCTCTTTCTCTATTTTTGGTCCATCAATCTGGAATGACCTCCCTCTCTCCCTTCGTGAAAAGCCATCTTACGACAGCTTTAAATCCAGCCTCAAAACATACCTATTTCAAACCTAAGATTTTTCCCTCCTGTTTCATCTCATATCTGTCCCTGCCTTTGAAAGCCAAAATTCCATCACCCTGCTGAAATGTACAACCTGGTGTTGTGTGTGTGTGTGTGTGTGTGTGTGTGTTGTGTGTGTGTGTGTGTGTATGTGTGTGTGTGTGTGTGTGTGTGTGTGTGTGTGTGTGTGTGTGTGTGTGTGTGTGTGCATGTGTGTGTACATTTGATTTTGTTAGAATATTGTTAATCATTGTTGGTTGCTTGTGTGGGAGCGGATTGAATGGAAGCGCTGATTTGTAATTGCAAGATATAGCGCTCTATAAATTCCATATGTTATTATTATTATTATTATCATTATTATTATCATTATTACAAGGGGAAAAACACATCAACAGCGGGGAAAAACAACAACACAATAACAAAAAAACAAACTGTCATAATGATTATTTTCTATTTCAAAGGCTTTGCCTAAATATAAACATAAATTTGCTAATGATATTAGGACTAGTGCACGTGAAGAGTAAACAGAGTGTAAATGCATTGGGCTGGCTAGTATATTTTGCTGCAATATAATTATTTTTGCCTAATGTCATTAACGTGGTCAGTGCATTCGCTTTCCCCAGCTAAGGTTAAGCAGCATCGAGCGTGGTTACCACTTGGATAGGTGACCGTTTGCGTGCCTTGGCTTCAGTACAGTCTCCCAGTTCACCCAGCTGTAAATAGGTACCTGCCCTCTTTAGGGTCAGGGAAGGTACAGCAGCGAGGGAGAGGAGATGGGCCCCTTGAACAGTTGAGGTCTCTGATGCCTCACTCCCCTACAACCACACAGGTTATAGAACACCTTTACCTTTTACATTAAAAGGCAGGACGACGACTTACAACCAAATTTACTCTCTTTTTCTGTTACTTCATTGCAGAAATTACACGTTGTGTCAGATTTGCTGTGTATTCTGTGACTCCGTTTTATGGACATTCATTCATACCTGACAGACCCACTTTGAATTTCGCCATTCACCTTTACACCTTCACCTATTCCGTAGTGGGGACGGGATAGCCCTGGCGGTTAGAACATTGCGCTCGCAATCTGACGACCCGGGTTCGATTCCCGTTCGAGGGGATATTTTCCCCTGGAGTTAACATCAGTGCAGACTCCACTCTCCCCAAAAGTCCTTCGGGTGAGACTATAAACCGAGGCCCCGTGTGCAAACGCACGCAGAACATCTTGCGTACACGTTAAATCCTGCTCCGCTTTTCGTAAGAGTAGGCCATTGTGTGCCGGTGGGAACAGATGGGAAATTTACAAAACCGCATACACACGGGGACTGGTTGTAAAAAAAGCACTTAAGTGCTTATTCCATTATCCTCGATATAAAATAAAAAATAAAAAACATTTCAAAAAATATTTTAAAGTCCTATGGACCGTGGGGCACCACAGCAGATTTTGTAACCAGCTTCCTCCATTCCCCACGGTCTTCTGCTTTCCGTAGCAAAATTATCTCGTTCCACTCAAGGCCAGTCCACTCTCTTATGTTGTCTTCCCACCGTTTTCTCTGTCTACCTCTTTAGCCGTTATTCTCTTGAAACGGATATCTATGTCAAGCTTTAGACAAAGGTTTCATGTCACGCCTGCTTATAAACTCGTCATAGGTTCTATATAACTACATTGTATAATTACGATTGTTCCTCCGTTGCCAATGACATTCGCCCTTTGGTTTAAAATCAGCAATAAACTCTTTTAGATTTCCAACATTTTGATTTACCTCGACATAACCAAAGCCGTCTTTTGATAATCAAAAACCTATTGTGTGATCCCAGCGTTTCTTTCCATTCACGTCTAAATCAAAAAGCAATCTACAAAATTTGAAAGGTAGCCAGTGAAGTAAAAGGGAGAGAAAGGAAGATGGGGGGGGGGGGGGGGGGGGGGGGGGGGGGGGGGGTTAGGTGAGTGAGAGGAGAGAGAACTGTCACCACCACCATCGTCATCATCATCATCATCATTGTTATTGTTGTTGTTGGTATTATTATTATTACTATTATTATTATTATTATTATCATCATCATCATCATCATCATCATCATCATCATTATCATCATCATCATCATTTTCACCATCATTATTATTATTATAATTATTATTACTGTTTGTTTTAAAATTATTATTATCATAATTATTACTGTTGTTTTCATCATCATCATTACTATCATCATCATCACCATCATCATCATCATCATCATCATCATTATTATTATTATTATTATCATCATCATTATCACTGGTAACATCACCATTCCCGTTTCCAACATACCTAACCACTGATAATGATACTCAATTCAAGAGTCTATTAATGACTTGGTTCATTAATTTATTCAGTGTAAGTTTCTCTCAAGTTTCAGGTTGGTCTCAAACAGTCCTCCGGCGTGAAGAATATTCCAGAAAAATCACACCAAATCAGCTGAAGTAAAGCATTCAACATGGTGGGAAAAAATGAGAACTGACGTGGTGAGAAGAAGGATGATGCACGCGCGCGCGCATGCACGCACGCACACACACACACACACACACACACACACACACACACACACACACACACACACACCCTCCACACACACACACACACCCAAACCCTCCCTGATTATTGACATTTTATTCCTCTCTCTCCCTCTGTCTCTCTCTCTCTCTGTCTCTCTCTCTCTCTCTCTCTCTCTCTCTCTCTCTCTCTCTCTCTTTTCTCTCTCGTCTTTAATCAATGCATGGAACAAGAAGCGTTCATTAGTTTAGCCCCAGATGAACAATTTCTTTCGTTTCTTTTGCCTTCTTTCTTTCTTCATCAATGCATGAAAGGAAGCATTCATTATTTTAGCTAGATGAACTCCTCAGACATTCTTTGTGTGGGGGGACCAGTAATTAGAAAGGAATTAAGGATCGATGGGCAGGTGTATCCTTCAAGCTTACACCACATTTTTTTTTTTTTTGGTGGTGGAAACACCCTCTCCTCCCCTCCTTCCACCCACCATCCCCCCCCCTTCTCAAATTATTTTTCATCCAATTAGATTGGATGGACAGAAAGGACAAGGGAGAATGTTAAATCAATAATGAATGAAAGCAAGACTGACAGGACACGACAGAAGACGAGCCGGCACCGAGATGGAACACGAATGTATCTCATAAGGTGAGAAAGAAGGGGAAAAGGGGGGTAGGGGATGGGGAGGGAAGGGGTAGGGAGAGGGGAGGGGAGGGGGTAGGGGAGAGTGGGAAGGGGAAAGGGGGGAAGGGATGGGGGGGAGGAAGAGGGAGAGAGAGAGAGAGAGGAGAGAGAGAGTGAGGAGAGGTGTGTGTGTTTATGTGTGTGATAAAAAAGAAGGAGAGAAAGAAAGAGGAGAGAGAGAGGAAGAGAGAGAGGAGAGAGAGAGAGAGAGAGTGAGAGAGAGAGAGAGGGGTGCGTGTGTGTGTGTGTTGTGTGTGTGTGTGTGTGTGTGGGGTGTTGTGGTGTGTGTGTGTTTTGTGGAGTGGGAAAGGGGAGTGGGGGGAAAAGAAAAGAGGAGAGAAAAAACAGACAGACAGACAAAAGGGCGGCAGGCAGACGGACAGAGGGGCAGACAAACAGACAGGCAGGCAAAAGAGAGACAGAAAGAAGAGAGAGAGGAGGGGGGGGGGGGGGGGGGCCAAGACAAAAAGAGACCGAGATACAAAGACAGAAAACCAAAGAAACAGTGAGAGAGAAGGATGTGGGGAAGGGGGGGGGGGGGGGGGGGGGGGGAAAGTGACAGACAGACAGACAGACAACAAACACAAGTCTCAGGATTTAAATCCTTTAACCCCTTTTAGGGTTTAGAGGATGACAGACATGTTAAACCCGGGAGAACGTGCGCGCGCGCGCGGACACACACACACACACACACCACACCACAAAACACAAACCAAAACACACACACACACAACAAAACGCACAAAAAAAACACACACACACAAGCAAAACACACACTCACAAATACACACAACTCACAAACACATACACACCTCTCTCTCTACCAACACACACACACCACAGAGGGGAGAAGATGGGAGGAAGAGGTGGGGGGGGGAGGAGAGAGAGGGGAAAAAGGGGAAAAGAGAGAGAGAGAGGAGAGAGAGAGAGAGAGAGGGGAGAGAGAGAGAGGAGCGAGGGGAGGGGTGGACAGAGAGCAGACAGGTGCAAAAGGGAATAAGAGATAAAAGAGAGGGCACCCTAAAAAAGCAACCAGACAGACACGGCAGGCAGGACAGAATACAGTGGATAGGAAATTACTCTCTCTTCCCCCCCCCCCCCCCTCTCTCTCTCTCTCTCTCAAAAACACACACACCTCAACACTCTTTCTTTTTTCTCTCACACTCACACATCACACCCCACCACACCCCCCAAAGAGAGACGACAGGAGAGCAGATAGAGAGCGGAGACAGACAGACAGAGACAGAGAGATTTTTTAAAAAAATTTTTTTTAATTCTTTTATATCGAGGATAATGGAATAAACACTTGTGTGCTTTTTTTTACATCCAGTCCCCGAGATAGAGAGAGAGAGACAGATGGGGGAGGGAGGAAGGGAGGGAAGGAGGGAGAGCAACTGATGACAAAAATACAGACACAGGGCCAGAAACAGATACAAACCCAACAAATTGTGAAGGAACATGATCGTCTGAATGTTAGCTTGCCTTATTTTGTGCTTTCTTGCCATTCTTTCTTTTCAAACTGGAGAATGGAAAAAGCAATGACAGGAATATACACATACACACACGCGCGCGCGGGGCACCACGCACCCACCACACACCACCAGCACACACACCCCGCACATTCTCTCTCTCTCTCTTCTCTCTCTTCTCTCTCTCTTCTCTCTCTTCTCTCTCTCTCTCTCTCATTATCCTCGAAATAAAAGAATTTGTCATTGTCATTTTCATCTCTCTCTCTCTCTCTCTCCTCTCTCTCTCTCTCTCTTTTCTCCTCTCTCTCTCTCTCTCTCTCGCTCCTCGCTCGCTCTCTCGTGAATGGCAATGAATACTAAGACATTCACATCTCAACTTAATTTACTTTAAACTTTCCACGCTAACGTATTGCAGACAAAAACAACATAGTATTTATAAAATGTATCTGGTTGGTTGGGTTTGTTTTCTTTGTTTTTTGTTGTTGTTGGTTGTTGTTGTTTTTTGGGGGGGGGGGGGTTGTTGTTCCTCCGCCAGAGCTCTGAGGTTCACCAATAGTGAGATTTTGCGTATGCGATCGTTTTAGCTCACCATGAAGGTAGCCGCATTCCGACTTCGGGAATATATTTTGCATACACTGGGTTGTAGTCCTTTTTTCGTTCTTCGGCTAGAGCACCGAGGTTCACCAATCGTGAAAATTTGGCGTATGCGACCGTTTTTACTCACTATTAAGGTAGCCGCATTCCGACTTCAGGGATGGTATTCTTTTAGTAAATTGACCAGCAAGTGCAACCAATATAAATTTTGGAACATAAGTTAGGGGTTTTCTGAAAAAATTACCCCCCAAAACAACAACAAAACGAACCAAGAACAACAACAAAAAGTCCAAGCAAAATAAAATATACAAAACAACAACTTAAACCTCAGAGAATATTTTTATGCGACGAACCTAAACAGATGTAGTCGAACATCAACATGATTTTGAATAAATTGGGGGAGAACATCCGATCAATTTAAACTCCTACAAAAAAACACACATGAATAGATATTAGTATACATGAAATGATATTCGTTAAAACATAAAATGTTGAACAACTTGTAGGATAATGATGGAAAACAGACAAGAGCTACAGGTATCCGTCAGCGCTTAAGTTCTTAAAGCTCGCATTTTGTCCAGGAAAAATAAAAATAGACAAAAAATATTTCAGCCTTTTAGTGCACTGTTTAAGACACAAAATTATGGACAGCAGGTAACAGCTATGGATGGCACGATCACGAGAAAATGCATGGAGATAGATTTGCAAAATTCAGACATTTTCCAAAACGTCGCGCACACACACACACACACATACTACGATAGGCAAAGTTATTTCCTTTTCTTGTCTCTCCCTGTCAGAAAGAAGCTGCTGTGGCCTTATCTGAATAATGGACGTGTGAAGTCATGAATTAGTGAAGTCATCTTCTCTCTCTCTCTCTCTTCTCTCTCTCTCTCTCTCTCCTCTCTCTCCTCTCTCCTCTCTCTCTCTCTCTCTCTCTCTCTGTCTGTCTTCTCACACACACAACACACACAATCTGTTATGAATGCTTAAACTTTTCATGAGTATCTCCCCCCCACCCCACCACCACCACCACCCCCACCCCCTCACCGGTAAGTTTTGTGTGGTGTTTTTTCTTTCTTTCTTTCTTGGGCCGACGACAACACTGGGAGAAGAACGATTTATGTCACCCGTCCAGCCACTCCATTCTCCTCCAGACTTTTCTCCCCAGATCTCCCGGAGTGATAGACGAAAAAGAAACACTTTTATCACAGAGTGCATTTCCATTTGAATCCTTTTTGCCAGAAAATTTCATCACTTGAAATTGAATTTCAAGAAAGCCATCCCTTTCTGGCCCCCCGCGCGCGCAAGGGAGTCAACTCCAAAGAGAGACCTCCCCCCATTTCTGTCTTTCCAGCGACCCCCTTCCTCCCCCCCATCCCCCCCCCCCCCCCCCCCCCCCCCCCCCCAGCATAAAATGGCGGCGGAGAAAGATAGCAAAGTTTGCGGTATAGCACTTGGCTTTCTTGGTGAACCTCCCGAGTTGTGTTTGATCAGAGAAAATGAAAAGCGAAGAGGCACACTTCAGCCGCCACATTTGTTTGCAATGACCTTTATAGTTGATCATTCCTCCATATTGAGGTTGGGTAGCCGGCTTGCTGCCTTGCCTCATCGCCAAAGCCTGGGGAGGAGGGAGGGATGGGGAGATGGGGAGATGAGGAGAGGGAGAGGGGGAGGGGGGGGGGAGGTGCTTGCTGCCTAGACGAAAGAGATTGAAAAGCGACAGATTTGTCAAGAGGGTTTGCCGGGCTACAAATCGGTCACAACGCTGCCCCCCCCTACTCCACTCGCTCTTCTTGATCCGTTCTTGTAGTTTAGTTAATCTACTTGACTAGATTTTTTTTTAACCTTCTTTTATATATATTTGTTTTGGTTTTCTTTCAATTTTTCTTTCTTTTTTTTCTAAAACAAAAAATTAAAAAAAACCAAACAATTATTGATCTGTGGATTTCGTGACAGTCCAAATGAAAAACGAAGCCAGTTTGATTAGTTGGCTTTAGTAGATAGATGGTATAGGTAGGTTGATTGGCTGATTGGTTGGTTGGGTGGTTGGTTGGGTGCGTGGTTGATTGGGGTTTTGTTTTAGCTATTTTAATGGCGCAGTTAGCTTGAAATGTTGACAAAATAGGTTTTTACAAATAACCCGGCTTGGGGGAGATATGTAGAGTGGGAGGGGGCAGTGAGACAAAGCAAAAACAGGCTAGCAGGTAGAGACCGCGAGAGAGAGACAGAGAGAGAAAGAGATAGGGAGACAGACGGACAGACGAACACACACACACACACACACACACACACACACACAAACGCGCGCGCGCGCACGCACTCCACTCTCCCCAAAAGTCCTTCGGATGGGACTATAAACCGAGGCCCCGTATGCGAACGCGCCCAGAACATCTTGCGCACACGTTAAATCCTGTTCCGCTTTTCGTAAGAGTAGGCCATTGTGTGCCGGTGGGAACAGATGACAGAATTTACAAAACCACATACACACGGGGACTGGATGTAAAAAAGTACATTAGTGCTTATTCCATTATCCTCGATATAAAGAAGAATTAGAATAAATAAATAAAACACACATACACACACACACACACACACAGACAGAGCGAGCGAGCGAGAGAGAATGAATTAATGAATCTTGAATGAATCTTTATTTTTCAAGGGTAACAGAATAAGCATGCGCATACTTTTTTTCATCCGGCCCTTGCCCTGATTATGGACTATCAACAAAACAGGTAAAAATCTTACTACAACGACAACATGATTTTAAAAGGAAAAAAAACCCACCTTACATTACATAATCCCTTACTGACTTGAACATTAATTTCAAAAGATATATAGATTTTTTTTGGGAGAAAAGAGATATGCTGATAAACATATAATTCTCAAATAAATCAAACATTAACATGAAAGAGAGAGAGACAGACAGACAGAGAGACAGACAGACAGACAGACAGACGGACAGACAAAGAAACAGAGAGAGAGAGAGGGAGACAGACAGAGACAGACAGAGAGATGCAGCTCTAAATGCAGTCAGTTTTATCGACTTGTATTCCCTGTCTGTTTGTTTGTATTGTTCCTGTTTGGTGTTTGTTCGATTTCACCTCACTTCGGTAGACTATGTCACGCGCCTGCATGTGTGTATGTATGTATGTGTGTGTGGTGTTTGTAGTGTGTGCGTGCGTGCATGTGTGTGTGTGTGTCTGAGAGGGGGAAAGGGGGAGAGAGAGGGGGGGAGAGAGAGAGAGAGAGAGAGAGAGAGAGAGAGAGAGATAGAGAGAGAGAGAAAAAGGGGGAAGAGGAGGGGAGAGAGAGAGAGGAGAGAGAGAGCGGGACAAGAAAGAGAGGGAAGAGAGGGGAAGACAAATATACATAAAACATTATAAAGTAATGTTATGCATCCACTGTTTTAAATATTACTTTATGCATAAAGTAAGCACATAGGAACACGAACATGCAAATGCTTTGCAGTGAACATGGGGTATTGCTCTACACGAAAGTGCTTTATCATCATCATCATCATCATCATCATCATCATCACTATTATCATCATTATTATGCGACGCATTTTCGTTCATATAACAGACAATCGTTTCTGTCTGAGCGTTCGGTGAAGATGAAGATGATGATTAATACTAGTATTCGTATCGTGATTATCATCATTATCACTAATTGTTATCATCATTGTGATAATAACTGTCATTATTGGTGTTCTTATCTATACAAGGAATTCAAAGCTTCACCAACGTACGCAGTTACGCACTGAGCATGCAACACGACATATTTCAAGACATTTACTCTCTCTTCAACTTCTTTTTTCTGTTCAACTCTTTTGCCCATACACGCATTTTATTACTTATCAGACAGTGCGGGGGGAGGCCTATTATATACGCAGAATGTCTCACGCTCTTCTGCCATCTTGAGAAAAGCCAAGCACATATTAAGAAAAAAACCTTTTTTTTTTTCTTTTCTCACCTTCTCTCATTCACTTCGCTGCTCTTACTATTCCTCTCTTCTTCTGCACACAACCCCCCTTCACATAACCCCCCATCCCTCCATTTCTGTCACCCACGCAAAACCCACTTCTCTCCTCTCTCTCTCTCTCTCTCTTCTCTCTCTCTCTCTCTCTCTCTCTCTCTCTCTCTCGCCCCAAAGTTACAACAACAACAATAATCATTTTCGGGGCAGAAAAAGAAAAAAGAAAGAAAGGAAAACAAAAAAGCATTTCTTCCTGACTGCAAAACTGACTGACTGGGAGGCGAGGCAAGGCAAGGCTAGGCAGGGAGGGAGGGGCCCCGTACGGGGGGAGGGGGGTGTTTTTTCAAAGTCTGCGCCATATTGGATGTTAATTTTTGTGAATGTGGACTAGGTAAACACCTATCTCATTCCGCCGCCTGTTTATTCTGGGCCAATTATTGAACAGTTCAGCGGCAAGGGAGCTGGCATGTCCCCCCATTGATTCCCCCCTACCCCCCTTATCCCCCCCCCCCCCCCCCCCCCCCCCCCCCCCAACCCCACCCCTCCTCATCTCTCTCTCTCCCTTTTTCTTCTTCTTCCTCCGACCCAGTCTGTTGACGTGATTCTTCAAAGACAAGACTGCGAAGTTGATTTCGTTTTCCAGCGGGGAAATAAAAGTGGCTCCGTTTGCATGCGCAGAGCGCTGGGTGGCTGTCACTTCCGAAGGGAAAGGGACTGGGCGTGCGCAGCTATGAGACGGGGGGCGCAGCACGTGAAGCACGCGACCTGGATGACAGTAAGGGGGGGGTTGGAGGGGGGGGGGGGGGGGGGGGGGTGTTGGGTGAAGAAAGCATGAGACTGTAGTATGTGAGCTTCGCTTGTCGGGGGGGTGGGGAGGGGGAGATCTTGTGGCAGGAGAGGCACTGACACGCAAGGTGGTTGTCTTTCGTGGTGAGATATTAAATTTGAGGGAGGTGATGGAGGTGTGTGTGGAGGGGGGAGGGAGGGAGAAGTAAGAGGAGAATGTCCGAGGAAGAAATCGATGACCGATGTTCCAAATACAACTAACTTCACCCCAGTTGATCAAGTACCGAGGAAAATTTATACTTGCCCCTCTTACATGATATCTCCATTATTTTATATCCTTATAAGAACAAACCTAATAATAACCCGAATCGCACCTTTCTTTTTTTTTCAAAAATAAGAACTTTGTAAGACTTTGTATGCTCTTTCTTCTCCTTTTAAAAGAGAGAGAGGGGAGAGAGAGAGAGAAGAGAGAGAGAGAGAGAGAGAGAGAGAGAGAGAGAGAGAGAGAGAGGAAGAAGAAAGAAACAAGGAAAGATATTTCAGGGGGGAGGTAAATCAAAGAGGCCATGCGCTAACAAAACAGTCAAAATGTCAGTAGACGGCAATGACGGCATCTGTACCAACGGAAATCTCTAAAACCAAAAAAAACAATTTTCTTTTTTCTCTTTTTTTTTTTCGGGGAAGGGCGAGAGAGGAGGCTGTATTTCAAAGTCATGGTATTTTTCTTCTTTCCCCACCCGCCAGGCAGGCAGGCAGGCAGGCAGGCAGGCAGGCAGACCCCGACATAGGGGGGGGGTCTGATGTGGCAGGGCACAGAGGAAATGGTACTTTCACTGATGCCACCAAAGCTCCCAGTGATCGATAAAGATAACAGGGACATAGACCGACGTTGCAAGTAGTCCCTGAGAAAAGAAGAAAAGAAAAGAAGAAAAGGAAAAAGAAAAGTAGAAAAGGTGAACAGTGAAAACAGTGACAGGTCTGTCTGCAGTTCCATGGTGCGCCGCTGATAGGGGAGTCCAAAAACTATTATTCAGTACCTCAACCCCTCCTCCTAGTTTCCTCCCCCCTCTCTCCCTCCCTCTCTCTCTCTCCCCCCTCTCTCTCTCCCCCCTCTCTCTCTCTCCCTCTCTCTCAGTCCCTGTGGTGCGGCTGAGGTCAGATCTACAAAAAGAAAAGAGAGGGAGAGAGAGAGGGAGAGAGAGAGAGGGTTGTTGGGGGGGTATTATGCAGCTTTTTTTTTCTCTCTTTCTTTTTTCTTTTTTTTAGCTGAAGTTTATGGTTGTAGTTCAGAACTTATCGCGGCCTTCTCAGAAAGGGGAACAGAGGGAAATTCTAGAACCAGTACTGCATGCAGCAGACTGGGACAACAGCTTGTGCGCCTCGCAGTCCCTCTTGTTGAGAATCTGGACTACCGCTGCAGGCATGAGGATAATAATAATAATAATAATAACAATAACAATAATAATAATAATAATGTAATTAATAAAAATTAATAATAATGATATGATGATGATAATAATGTATGGGAATTTTATAGCGCTGAATCTTGTAAAGCAACAAATCGAAGCGTCAGATAAACATGATTTTTTTTTTAAAATCGAGGATAATGGAATAAGCACTCATGTGCTTTTTTTTTTTTAAACATCCAGTCCCCGTGTGTATGCGGTTTTGTAAATTTTGTCATCTGTTCCCACCGGCACACAATGGTCTACTCTTTCGAAAAGCGGAACAGGATTTAACATGTGCGCAAGATGTTATGCGTGCGTTCGCACACGGGGCCTCGGTTTATAGTCTCAATCCGAAGGATGCCTGGGGCCTGTTAATATATTAAGCACCATCCCCACCTTTGGGAAAAATTATGTACTAGAATCCCCTCTTTTCTATCCTATTTGTTTCTGCCGTGCTCTTTTTTTCTTTTCTTGTCGCCTACTTCTTGTCTATTTTCTGCCTTCTTGGTCCGCTCTCCTGCCTTTAAAATTATCCAGAAAAGATGACACTTCTCTCCCACGCCGAAATCGGATGCGCTGGGCCTGACTTGTCAGGCGCTTAACAGCAGCGCAACGCATTTTCGTTCATGTGACGAGACAACAATAGTTGCTGTCTCAGTGTTCCATAACGAAGAAGAAGAAGAAGGAGAACGTCCACAAGCAAGCTGTGGTGAGTGATACAGGCTCTCACAGCCCCAAACAGATGCAACTTGTTTTGGGTCCTAGTGCTATGCGAAATCTTTTTTTAAAAATTCTTTTATTTCGAGGATAGTGGAATAAGCACTCTTGTGCTTGTTTTCATCTAGTCCCCGCCTTTATACAGTTTTGTCATCCGTTCCCACCGGCACACAATGGCCTACTCTTTCGAAAAGCGGAACGGGTTTTAACGGTGTGCGCAAGATGTTCTGCGTGCGTTCGCACACGGGACCTCGGTTTATAGTCTCATCCGAGGATTTTTGGGAGAGTGGAGTGACACTGATGTTAAACTTCCAGAAAAAATCCTCTTGAAAACGGGGAATCAAAACCCGGGTCAGCAGTTCACGACGCATCACGCGCGCTAACCACCAGGCTATCCCGTTCCCTGAGCCAACTAAGATGCAAAGAGTCGGCTAGGGAGAAGATGAGCACAAGGAGGAATATGAGGATAAACAGACTTCTTAAACTGAAAAAAAAATGTACTACAGTCCAATTCCATCCAATCTTCTTGTTTCTAGCCTCGAAGACCACAGAGGCCATATCGGAGCTGTCAGTCACCTCGTACTGTCACCCCCACAGCCCTCTCAACAACAACAAACACAAAAAAGACACAAACGAGCATCACGCAAACGTTAATCGGCCCTAATACAACTGCGAAAACGAGAAACCAGAATCACGTCAATCACTCGGCATGAGTAAATGGGCACAACGACCGAAGACTAACATGCTCCTCCCGCAAATTATACAGATGTTGGCGAGTCTGAGACGCGCCCAGACAATGAAAACACCACGACTGTGTGGAAGGCTGTCACAGCGCTGTCGGTCGGTCGACTCGCACAATTCGGCCAGGGCAGGCCCATCAAGCAACCCAGCCACTTCCAACAACATCAGCATGGGTCAGGCTCCACAGCCACACATCATTATTATATATACGACAGCTGCTTTTCCAGGGGGCCGCGACCAGCATCTCTGTGTACTGAGTACTTGATAGAGAAGAAAGACTATAAAACCAACAACAGCACCTCTCCTTTCTTCTGTTGTGTCCCTTGGACTTTGCCACAATATTTTTTCCGGTAAACTCAAGTCAAAGTCAAGTCAAGTCAAAGTCAAAACACTTTAATCATCCCAGGAAGGGCAATTTCATTTCTGGACAGCAGATTGATACAGCATAAAAAATCTCAAGGACACAAAAAGGTATTTTCAAAATTTGGTGAAAACATTCTAAAATGACTTCAAATCAAATTGTCCCGCACACACCACACACTACCACAACACGCGCACATGCGCACTCACATACACACACACACACGCGCGGCACGCACACACATACAATTGTGTGAACACAATTTTAAACCCATAGTAGACGATCATATCAGTTTTGGGATGGCGGGGAGTGGGGAGGGAGAATGGGAGGGTCAGCACAGCATATACCAGCACGAACCACGCAACGTACGTGCGTGTGCGACACTTCCACGCAACACGCAAACCATAGCACCAAATTTGAATTCATGTTTGACAAGACCGGTGAGACTAGAAGCACAACTTATTTTACACACCACCACGCACCCCCCCCCGCACCCCCCCCCCCACACACACAACACAACACATAATTATGATTGACTACACTCATTAACAATGACAATCAGCAAAGTATTTCAAGAAATGTAAAAACTACGGTAGTCAACATCATTGTGAATTCAGAATTCGGAATGCATCTTGTGTGTGATTGTTGTGTGTGTAGGCACAAAAGAATTCTTTTTCGGCTTAGTTTGCGATGAGGGGAACACTGAAAACGGCGTGCCGAGGGCAACAAATGAAATCACGGAAACTAAGCAATGGGAAGGATCAACCAAAATGAGCTTGGCTTAGCGTACAAGGCTGCTGATTTGCAGAACGACAAGATCTCTTTTCGTTTCCATATGATTTTGGAACAGAATTCTATTACCAATTTCTCTGCAGGCCATGTCTTGTCTAACACTAGGTATTGTACCAACAATGAAAGCAAACGTAAAACACTCTCTATGTAAGAATTGGGTAAAACAAGGAAAGAATCACTTTTGTCCTACAAAAAAAAGAGTTCAGTGTCGCTCAGAAAACACACACGGTTGTTGCCCTTTTTGTACGGATACTATGTACATCGGACAAACACATATCATTTGGACTTACACACTGGATCAGATCAGGGAGTAAATAAAATAAAATTTTACAGTTTCAGCGATCATCCTTCCCTCCTGGCACTGAAGTTCCTCAATGTATGAGCATGGCTTTTGGTGTGAAAAAGGTTAGGGTCTTAATAGAGCAGAACACAGCATACACGAGTAGCCTAGCAGCAAAAGACATAGCTTATGTTGGTGGTCTGCTTACCTAGGGATTCCATTGGTGTACTATTCTTCCACATTACCCAACCACCCTTAAAGCCCTACAGAATTATAATGTTCTGTCTTCTGACTGTCACTGCGCACACACTAACACACACACACACACACACACACACACACACACACACAGATGAACCACACACCTACCACACACACACACACACACACACACACTTTAATGTGAAAAGAAACGACTAAATTAAAGATAGGAACACAACACACACACACACGCAGCACACCACTATACAACAACACACACACTAACCCCCCACGAACTACCCCCCCACCCCCCCCCCCCCCCCCACACACACACACACACAACACTACACCACACCACAACGCTTCTCATTCTCTTTCCTCTCTCTTCCACTTTCCTTTCTTTTTCCCCATCCTCGCCCCATACACCACACTGACTTACCACGCTGGGCCTTCTAGCAGTTCCCTTGAGGCGTTTGAATCAATAAAACAAATTGACCCCTCGGGCCTTTGCCGCGGACAACACACATACACAGTATCTGTCGCTCGGGCTCCGCGCCAGGAATAAGCCAGGCCGAAATAAAAACGCTCGTGCCCCCCGCATCAGGGCATATCGCGCCCCATCAAGCTTGCCTTCACGCGCGGGTAATCAATAAAAGTGGGGTCCCAACCTTACTGACAATGCGGGCAGTTTTTCTGCCCACTAACTAGCGAGCACGTCAGTTTTTAGCGCTGAGCCGCTCTGCGCTGCTGCTAGCTGCTGCTTCTGACTGACAGGGTGTCAACCACCAAAGCCTCTTCGGTATTGCCGCAAGCCGTCCTGTTTTTGAAAAATATGATTAATGCCTGAAAGTGAATGCCGGGCGCCTTTATTTAGATTTAACGTTAGAGGGGGAGAGGAACAGTTGCCAACGGTAAAAATAATCACCGTTGTGACGTGGAGAGCTCAGGGAATGGAAGAATCACAAAAAAATTAAAGAAATGATACTGATGGATATGATGATGGGATGATGTCACTTTAATTGTTTAAGATATTTTCATCGCTCGTTAGCATGATGGCATCGGAACTCATCGCTTATGTAAACTTGAATACATACATAGTTGAGCTGTCCATTAATCATGCACTATATATGATATATATAAAATATATAGAATTATATATAATATATATGTGTGTGTGTGTGTGTGTGTGACTGGATATATGTGTGTGTGTATGTATGTAATATATCAATATATGTATGATATATATATAATAATATATAATATATACTATATATAATAATATATATCTATATAATAGTAGAATATATATGGTATGTATGTCATGTATGTATAATGGTATGTAGTAATGCGTCTATCTATCTATATAATTGACACATGGGGTATGTATATATATATAATATATATACTATATATATGTATGATAGTATGTAATAGTGTCTCTATATGATATTATGTATTAGTAAGTCTACAACCGGCGCGTAGCATAACTTTGAACTCGCTAATAAAAAAAAAATTCCTCTGAGTCTGAATATGTGCAGCTACATAGGCAAGGTATATAAAAACAAAAAAACCCACCACACACACGCAGACATCTCAAGCCTAAGCTAATTACACATGTTCTACACAAGTATTCGCAGGTGCGATGCGATATCCAAAGCATGCCACAAAAATGCAAATCTCGGCGCGTCCCCCCCCCCCCCCCCACCCCCCTACCCCAAAGGAATATCAAAGCGTCGCACGAACCCAAACATAAACAACATAGTTTCTTTTTTCATTAACGTGAATATATACTTGCACTAAAGTATTTTTTGGAGGAGACAAACCCAATTCTCCGCTTATGGCAACCGCACGTAAACAATTGAAGCCACCTCGTTAGGCCGCAACAAGATTGGATTGCCGCTGCGAAATTTGTGTAAAAATACAGGCGGAGGGAACCGAGTATACATAAGACAAGAAGGAAATACGTTCTTCTCTGAGAAAGCAGTCCCGCATAGTCACAGCGCAAAGCACAGGCCGAATAAATAATATAACCAGTATACAGTACATTAAAAAATGGTAGATCTAGCACGTATAATAAATGATGATAGCTGACTGACATGACATACTACGACAAACATCATACACTACTACAACTACTAACTACTAACTAAGCACAATAATTGTCAAAAATGAAACTATAATAATAATAATAAAATAAATACGCATTGAATGATAAATAATACCATGACACAAGCAACACAATAATTATAATATGATGAAGATGATGATGAAATAATACTAATAATAATAAGATTGTAAGAACATTTATAAACGCGGAAGCTAGTAAAGCAAACAAATTCACACCGCTTGCATATCGAATCGATCACAATACCACCATATCACAACAACAAAAAGTCACATTTACACAACACACACACACATACACCACACACCTCCTTACACACACACACACACAACACCAACCACCCCCCCCCTACTCCCCACATACACACACAACAACCTCCACCACAATTCACATACAGTTTCAACACACACCCATCCCAACCACCACAAACCACCTCCCAACTTCCCAGCCACCCTCATCTCTATCCCACCCCCACCCCCCTCTCCAACCCTGTCTTAACACTACCACCAACATCCACCGCCACCACCACGTCTGTCCTCAACACACCCCCCCCACACACACACACACACACACCCCCCCCCCCATCAACAGAAAACACAAACGGCAAGTTGCACGCCCCGTTCGCTCGGGACACAGAGCATAGGATTCTGCTAGGCTAATCGAACTACAGCACTCGGTAGGCCATCCTTCCCTACCTCACCACCTTCCTCCGTCCTCCCTCCCTATCTCCTCCGCCCCACACACAGCAAAATGGCTTCTGGCTGGTGTGTTTGGCCGCCTCTCCCCCTGGAGGAAGGCTATACAATAACGTACTAGCAAGCGGCTGGGAATTTGGACAAGTGTGCCTGGCTTTGTGTAGATAGTGTTAGTTTGTTGTTTGTTGTGGTGGTGGTGGTGTAGTGGTGTGGAGGTGTGGTGGTGGTGGTGGTGTGTGTAGTGTGTGTGATGTGTGGATTTCTGAGTTGTTGTGGTGGGTGGTGGTGGTGTGTAGGTGTTACGTTGTTGTTGCGTAGTTGTTGTATGTTGGTGTGTGTGGGTGTATGGGTGTGTGTACTTTTGTAGTGTGTGTGCTGGGTGGGGTAGTGTGATGTGTGTGTGCGTGTAGGTGTTTGTGTGTAGTGTGTTTATTTGATATTTTATTTTATTTTATTCTTTTAACTTACGAGTTAATAAATGTGTGGTGTGAATGGTGTGGTGTGTATGTGTTGGTGTGTTTTCATTTATTTCTTTTAAGTTCGAGGTTAAGTGTAGATGTGTGGTGTGATTTGATGTTTTTTATGTGTGTGGAATAGTAGGATGGTGATGAGTAGGTTATTGGATAACATGGTGTGTTTGTGTTGACGGACTAGTTTTATTTTCATATCTTTTACAAGTGTTTTGGGGGGGCCGGTGTTTGTGGAAAGGGGGGGGGGGGGGGGGGGGGGGGGGGGGGGGGGAAGAATCAAAATACTCGGGGGGAGGGGAGGGGGGGAGCGGGGGGGGGGCGGGGCGAGCGGGGGACGGGGGAAGAGGGGGAGGTGGGGGGGGGGGGGCGGGAGGAGGGGGGGGGGGGGGGCGGAGGGGGGGGGGGTGGGTGGGGGGGGGGGCGGGACCGGGGGGCGGGGGCGGGGGGGGGGAGAGGGGGGGGGGGGGGGGGGGGGGGGGGGGGGGGGGGGGGGGGGGGGGGGGGGAGAGGGGGAGGGGGGGGGGGGGGGGGGGGGGGGTGGGGGGGGGGGGGGGGGGGGGGGGGGGGGGGGGGGGGGGGGGGGGGGGGGGGGGGGGGGGGGGGGGGGTGGGAGGGGGGGGGGGGGGGGGGGGGGGGGGGGGGGGTGTGGGAGGGTGGGCGGGGGGGGGGGAGGGGGGGCGCAGGGGTAGCGGGGGGGGGGGGGGGGGGCGGGGGGGGCGGGAGGGGGGAGGGGGGGGGGGGGGGGAGGGGGGGGGGGGGCGGGCAGGGGCGGGGTGGGGGGGGGTGGGGGGGGCGCGGCGGGGGGGCAGGGGGACGGGGTTGTCTGTGTGTAGATGTATTTTTACATGTCTGTTGGGTTTTATTCTTTTTTTCATACTTCTTCTTATAAATTACAGTAGCTATTGTCTACGTTATTGGTTTCGGGTTTTTCGTATCATTCTTTTTCTAGGTTGCATCTTTAAGAGTTTGACAGAAAAATTCTAGGCTACTAAAAACAAAACACAACAAAAGGGAAGGGCGGCGGTCGCTTAGGCCAAATTATACCTAGACCATGTTGTGTGCGTGCATCGTGCGTGGTGTGCGCGCGGCGAGCGCGCCGATCGTTTACCAACACCAAGAATTGCTTTTTTCTTGTGTCGTTCGTATCCTCTACCAAGCTCAATCCATCTTATTAGCGTACAGAACCAAAAACCCAATCCGGTCCCATTCCCTCCCAGATCTCTACTCACCCCCTCCCCCCCACCCCCCCCCAGACACACACACACACACACACACTCACAAAACTGCACGCACAGCACACTAACGTCTGGTCTTATTCTTGCCAATCTATCTATAGCACAATACAACTAACAAAAATCCATCTTTCTGTCGACGCTGGTCCAAAATCGCCACAGTTGGTCGTATTGCGCTACGCCAACCTACCCCCAAAAGCTTCAGATGAGGGGGTCAGGCCACGTGCGCTTCGTCACACACCTCGAGTGCGCGCCGCGCGCAAGCCGCGCTCGCTGATGCCTTTGATTTCTGACAGTGGTTTTGCCCTTTGCTCGCGTGGCTATCTACTGTGTCACTTTTTTCTTCTCTCCTCTTGCTTAGAACTAGCGTATAGAAGATATAATAACTGATGTCATCTATTTTGTTTACTTTTGAGTGGAGAGGGATTAAATTGAAAACGATGTGGGTGTGGATAGTAGTGTATGTGTGTGTGTGTTTGTGTGTGAGGTGTGTTAGTGTGTGAGAGCAGAGAGAGGAGAGGAAGAGAGAGGAGAAAGAGAGAGAAGAGAGAGAGAGGAGAGAAGAACACGAGAGAGAGCAGAGAGGGAGTAGTGACCCTCAAAGAGAGAAAGAGTTAGATGCACTCGCAAGAGAAAGGAGATAAGTAAGAGAGCGAGAGTAGGGAGGGGTAAGAGAGAGAGAAGAGAGGAGAGAGAAGAGAGAGAGAGAGAACGAGAGACAGAGAAGAGAGAGAGAGAGTCATTCTGTTTGTCTTTTCTTTATTTCAGATAATGACACACACACACCGCCCCGCGCGTTTTTACATCCAGCTCCTACACAAGAGAAAGGGAGAGAAAGAGAGGAGAAGAGACGAGATGCTTCGCACGAGCAAGACACACTCTGCTTCCACAGGCGTCTACGTACACACAAAGGGGGGTGGGGCGGGGAGGGCGGGGGGGGACGGGGGGAGGGGGGGGGGGGGGGGGGCCACACACACCACACACACACTACCACACACAACCACTCACCACCACACACGACCACACACACAACCACACTCCACACACACAACCACACACACAACCACACACCCACAACCACAAAATCACACTCACAACCACACCTAAAATCACAAACCTCACCCACATACACACACTCCCACACAGACCACACACAACGAATCAAACACACACACAACCACAACACAACCACATACACACCCAGCACGAGCGCACCAGCATTTATGCGGTGCACGAACACGGATTGGAAACCGACCACAAATATTGATCACGCGAAACATAGCATCCTCTTTCGCCAATTGGGCAAAATATGGGGATTAGTCCAGAGGGAAACTTCGTATATACACACTTCTTTTCTTCGACTTAACCCGATACGCGATAGAATAAGGAAAGAAAATAATATCCGATAGCTTCTCACTATATCTTCATTTCATCTTGGGAACAACGAGTAACTAGGATAGCATTAACCGTGCGCCATGATCGCTCAAGGAAACCCATTTCATATTAATAAGAATCAGGCTGGCCTCGCTGTGTCAAGGCGCTTAATTGCAGCGGAACGCATGTCCGCTCATACGACAGACAAGATATATAGTTGCTAGCCTGAGTGTGGGGAAGAAGAAGGAAGAATCATAGCAGGCAAATCCATGATTACGTCATAATTAGTAACCGTCCAGTTTTCACGTCATACTATTGATATACCGTCTATTCTATCTTGAAATAACACGGCACACGGAAGAGTGACGTCAGAGAGAAAAAAAGAATATAGAAATATAAAAGAAATGAGAATGGACGCGGTAGAAGTAATGAAGGGAATGGGCGTTAAAAGTTAACGTAAGGATACTGCGTACAACAAGAAAGAAACTTAAAATCAAAACAAAGGTATAAACACAAGAGGTGACTAAATTACTAGATTAAATATTAATTACATAATAAAAATAATAATATAAAGAATAAAATACTAACCCTTTTCCTCATTAAAAAATTACGCAATCTGTGTCAGCTGACGCCACCCACCCCCCCTCCGTCTCTCTCTCATGCTCTCATTACTCTGTTGAAAGTGTATGGTAGTGGGGTTTATTATTATTATCATAATTATAGTACCCTAAGATGGGACTGTTGTTTTAATTAAAAAGAAGCACATGTGTTGCTATTCATTATCCTCGGACACACACAAAGAATTTGTCATTGTCATGGTCATGTGTCTCTCTCTCTCTCTCTCTCTCCTCTGCAGCATCGAGTCATCGCTCATCGCTCGCTCTCACTCGCTCCATTGAGTGCTATCATTCGGTGCTGCGGGGGGGGGGGGGGGGGGGGGGGGGGGGGGTCTCTCTCTCTCCTCTCTCATACAACCTCTCTCTCCTGATCTCGCATCGGCTCTCATCTCTACGCACCAAAACTCCAAAACATGGGGGGGGGTGGGGGGGGGGGGGGGGGGGGGGGGGGGGGGGGAAATTCATCGCGAACTCGTCTATGAATAGATAAACCTAGACAAAAATCAACAGCAAAGTAAACTAACAAAATACACCATCAAACCCCCAACCGACAAACAACAGATGCCTCCATCAATCTCTCGTCTCTCCGTTTCGAGTGCCATCTCTGTCTGTCCTCTCTCTAATCCTCCCATCCCAGTGCCAACAATCTTTGTTGCTGCCTTCTGTACTGTCTGTCGATCGTCGCGCTCTCTCCTCTGCTCCTCTTCTCTCTCGCTCTCTCTCTCGCTCTCCGCTCAGCATCGTCTCGCCATCCAATGTCAACTCTGCGCTCTCTCATTCGTTTTCTCTCTCTCAACTCATCACTCTCTCTCTCTACGCCTCTCTCTCGAGTGCCATTTCTCTCTCCTCTCTCCCTCTCTCTCTCTATCATCCTCGCTCTCTGCGCTCAATCATCTCTCTCGCATCTCTCTGTATACCCATTTCTGCATACAGATATTAGATGTTCCGGCTCATGTCCCCCCCTTCCGGTCAGCCAGAATGGGGCCAATGAGGCCCCCTGTCCTGGGTGTTGTCGTCGCGGATGGCGGCTCTGATGGCATCCACTACAATTTATCATTAGCCATATACAGCTCTCCGCCAGCGGCTTGCAGTCGCATGCACTTTCTGTAACTTACACTCATCTGCTTCTCATCCTTCTCCCCTCTTCCTCCTCGACCCCCCCCCACCCACCGCTCACCCCCCTCCCTCTCTCTCTCTCTCGTCCTCTCCAGTGGATCACTATTCAAACCAATGTATTGTCTATGATGACATTGCACATCAAATGGCGACGGTCGAAGGAGACAAAAATAATGCCAAAGGGGTTGTGCAGGTCAGGGGAAAGGAGAGAGCGGGGGTGAGCGAGGGGGGGGGGGGGGACTCAACTGTGGTGGCGAGAACGAACACATCTAGGGAGGGGGGTAACATGAAGTGTTAACAGCGCATAATGCTGCAGAAGAATTGGAATGATCATTCATCTCTGGAAAAGCCCTAAAATAGCAAAAGGATGGAAAAATCGAAAGCTGTATGGCAACTTAATCCCTTTTGAATAACCCAAACCCTATCCGACCCCCACCACCACCCCCCTCAAAAAACCAACAAAAAAAAAATAAACACACACACACATCACACTGAACTTTCTCCGAGTAAGTGTACATTATATAACACAGTAAGACTATGGAAGACACTGATCAAATAAACTTTTCTTAAGTTTTCCATTTGCGAAACAAACGGGGCAAGGTTCGCAACTAAAGAAATAAAAAATTAGAGAACAGAACAAAAAAAGACGTAAACAACAAAAAACTAAAAAAAACAAACCAAAAAAGAACAAATTATCCGGATAAAAAACAAAAGAAATAAACAAGGAAGACTAAAAAAACAAAATCAGAACAAAATCAAATGAAAAATCCAACTCCACTCAACCCACCACCCCGAACCACCCTCAAACCCCACACACACAGCGCGCACCCTCCAACACATCAGCCACCGCCCCCCCCGCCGCCACCCCCCCCCCCCCCCCCCCACTCCTTCCACTTCCAGCCCATCTACCCTCCCCGCACCACTTCAGTACCTCCCCCAACACGCACTTCCCACTCCACGCCGACCCCCCCGCCGCCCTACCGCCGTCACACATCCCTCCCCCCCCCTCCCCCCGCTAACCCCCCGCCCACGCCCCCCCCCCAGCCACCCATACCCCAACCAACACGCCTACCGCCCACGCGCTACCCATCCAAAGGCCCCGCTAGCGCCCCCCCCCCCCGCTCTCCCGACTACACACTATGCAGCATTCATGCACCCAAGCCGCTAACGCACCCAGTTAAACACTCCATCGTTGTCCCAGCAAATTAAGGTCATAAGCACACTCCCTACACCGCCCATGGCATAGTCACATCACTCCACAACACTTGAACAGGAAATATGACAACGTCTGCATACAGTCCTTTGAATTGTGCTCAAGACGACACTCTAGAAACTAACTGCGCATTAACCAGAGCGCCGCAAGGGGGTCGCATGCATACCAAAATATGTGCTTGGGACCAACGCTTTGAACGATCGAGGTCTGCGACGGTGTCGATATTCAGACTAAAAATAAGATCGACTAATAATCTGTATGGGGTCGTAGTTTTATTCTGAGCAACTGATCCAGTGTGATGGTGTGGTATAGAAGCCGTATGAATATATTTGCGCGATTAAAAACCAAGAAGCCCCGCCTGAAATGCTCGGTGTTGGTTTACTAATAGTGTTTTGCTCAGGGAAACTTGGTACGAGTTTACAGATTACTTTCCTACAACTTATGCGGTAATCGAACTCTTGTTACTTTGCATTCGTTTATGTTATTCTGAAGGAAACTCGGCTATTACGAGTTTGTGGAAACGCTGCAAGCTCATAGACTCATGTCTGTCTGCATGTCTGTCTTTCTCTCTTCTGTCTGTCACACTGTCTCTTGTCTTTCATTCCCTGGTGTGTGTGTGTGTGTGTGCTCGTGCGCGCAGCGCCCGTCTTTCTGACTGCATGTGTCTATGAGTCTAGTTCTGTGTCAGCATGGGTGTGTAGTGTGTAGGTGTGTGTGTGTGTGTGTGCTCGCGCACGCGCCCGGCCTAAATCTCCTGATATATGTTCTTGTATTTTCTGTCATAGAACTTTTTATCTTTATGAATTTTTAAAATATAGTGATCTCATTATGAATCTTGCTATATGTTCTTCAGTACTTGGTCGACAGGTGTGTCCCTTCGCCTTTGAATGTAGGTGTACATGTATTCATAGCCCAGATTTGTTTCCAAGGATCATGTTTAGTTGTATGTTGGTGGATTAAAAAAATGTTTATGTTTTATTTGGTTCTAAAAACATGGGCGCCTTCTCATTCTACTTCGGCCTTCTCACGTACAAAGCTAACTTTAAGAAAATAAGTCTGGCCCTGACTGCGTTGTAGTCTTCTGGTCGTTCTGTCCTGTCTGTCGCTCCGGCCTCTCTCTCACTGTCTGTCTCTCTGTCTCACTGCGTTAGTTCCTTCAGTTTTAACGTCCTGCCACTCTGAAAAGTGATATCGAACGGTTAAGTGTGTGGGAGGTGTGTGGTGTGTGTGTGTGTGGTGTGATGATGTCGTGTGTGTGTGTGTGTGTTGATGTGTGTGTGTGGTAGTGTAGTGTGTGAGCACGTGTGTATGTGAGTGTGTATATGTCGTGCTTGTAGTATGAGTGTGTGTGTATGTGCATCGTGGCGTGAGTACATGCGGAGCGTTGATTGACTGTGTGGGTGCGCGCGAAATGACACTGATGAGTGTCTCGTGAACGCTGTCTGCCTGTCTGTCAGTCTCTCCTCTGGTACATAGGACAAGTAGGACATCCTACTGTTGACATAACTCTAAATTGCAAGGTAATCACGTCATCAAATATTACACACTACACAGCACACCACACAAAACACACACACAAACCCCACACACACACACACACACAACAACACCAACTGCACACACACACACCACATCACAACACAGCGACAATAAGAAATTCAACCACAACATACTACACACACAACTATTTCGGTTCCCCGCCCCTATACACTCACATTCACAAATTCGAGATGCCCATGCATGGATTAACACAGAGCTGTGCATGAGCCTCCCCTACCCCACCACCCACCATAACCCCACCCCGACAAGAAAAAAAGAAGCAGAAAATCGACTTGAATATGGCACAAACACCAGACAGACAACCCCGTAAACAGACCACTTCATCAAAAGAACAAGACAAAAAAAGCAGAATCAAAAGAAAGAAAAACGAATCGAAAACCAGCAGGACACAAACTCACAGACACGACCACACACACAACACACACACACACACACACACAGACACACACACACACTGACACACACACACAGACAACGAAAGGTGCAAAGAAAAACAGAATCACAACTCCCCCCGCACCCCTTACCCCCCTACCCCCCCCCCCTACCCCCCCCCTCGCCCCCCCACCCCTTAAACCCCACAACCCACCCTACTCCCACCCCCACCCCTAAAAAAAATCGTAAACTCGTTTAGAAGAACAGAAATCATCCCCACCCCCACTGCCCCACCCCCCCCAACCCCCCCCCCCCCCCCCCCAAAAAAAAAAACGTCATCAACAGACAAGCCCAGCTCAAAGACAAAACAAGAGAGATAGATAAGCCAAAGAAAAGAAAAAGACAAGAAAAAAGAGAAAGAAAAAGAAAAAGAAAGCTTCACCAGCCAGTCCCTTCCCTCGGCTGGGCTTGGGCATGGGCTTTGGGCTAGCGCCATTTTGAGTCGCGGGTGTGGTGTATCCCCCGTAAACAGCGCCAGCCTTTAGCCAGCAGACATGCTCTCTCTCAGACCACCTCAAGTCAATCTCATCGCCCCTAGCCAGGCAGCCCAAGCAGAAATTCATTCCTCCACCCACCCCAGCCACGCCCAGGCCGCCTTCTTCCTTGTGCGCCGCTCTCCCTTTTTTTACGCAACAGACATTAAAATTCAAAATCCCTGTGCCATATTCGAATCGGAGAGGGAGACCTTTCGTGTCACACACTCACGCATGCGCGGATCAATAGGATATAGGTGGTGACGGGGGTGGGTGGGGTTGGGGGTGGGGGGAGGGGGGGGGGGGGGGGGGGGGGGTGTTGAGTGGGGGTGGGGGTGGAGAGTGAGGGTTTTTGGGGTTGGGAGGGGGGGGGGGGGGAGATAGAGCAGCAAGTTTTTTGAATCCTTGCTGATGTCCCTTGTTCCTTTTTTTTTTTGTTCTTATCTTTCTTTCTTTCTTCTTCGCTTGCTTGAGGTAGAGTGTTGTGTTTTGTCTTTCTTCTCTTTTTTTTTTGGGGGGGGGGGGGGTCGGGGGGGGTTAGGGGAGGGGTGTAGTTCTTTGTTTGCTGTTTAGTTTGTTGTTGCTTTTTTTTTTTTTTTTTTATAAAAAGAATAAAATCACAGCTGTTGTGTTGGAGTTGTTATATGATGATATTAAGCATGACAATAATGAGATGTTTGTGTTACCAGTTCATGTTGATGAAGATATTAACCCTGACAATGAGGAGGAGAATTGTTGTTTACTGGAGGGTTTTGCATGTTGATTGATGATATTAACCAGACAATGAGGATTGATGATTGTTGTTACCTGTTACATCTGATGATGATATAATACATCAACATACATTATATGTTGTGTGTGTATGTATATGTTGAGGGTATGTATACAAGTATACAATATGAGCTCTTAGCATAACTTGTACTCTTTTAAAAAAAAATTCTCTGCAGTCTGAATATGGCAGCCTACATGGCAAGGTATTAAAAAAAAAAAACCCACCAACACACACGCAGACTTCTCACCTAAGTAATTACACATGTTCTCACAAGTGATTCGCAGGTGCGATGCGATATCCAAAAGTGCCACAAAATGCATAATCTCGGCGATCCCCCCCCCCCCCCCCCCCCCCCCCCCCTACCCCAAAGGATATCAAGCTGCCGAACCCCAAACATAAACAACGTATTTTCTTTTTTCATTACACCGTGAATAGTTATCTTGGCACTAAGTATTTTTGGAGGAGACAAACCCAAGTTCTCGCTTATGGCACGCACGTAAAATATAAGCCACTCGTTGGCAGCAACAAGATTGATGCCGCTGCGAAATTGTGTAGAAAATACAGGCGAGGGAACCGTATACATAGAGACAAGAGGAAAGAAGTCCGAGATACGTTCTGTCTCTGAGAAGAGCAGTCCCCCATATTCACGCAAAGAAACAGGCCGGGAATATAATAATATACCAGTATACAGTACATTACAATGGAAGTCAGCACAGTATAATGATGATGATGATGATGATGATGATGATGATGATACTACTACATCATCTACTACTACTACTACTACTACTACTACTACTACTAAGAACAATAATGTCAATAATGATAACGATAATAATAATAATAATGATAAATAATACCATTAACAACAACAGCAATAATTATAATAATGATGATGATGATGATGATGATAATAATAATATTAATAATAATAATAATAATAATAATAATGGTGTAAGACATTTTTAAAACGCTGAATCTTGTAAAGCAAACAAATCAAACCGCTTGCATTCGAATGGTTCACTATGCCACCATTCACAACCAACAAAAATTCAAATTTACACACACACACACATACACCACACACACACACACACACACACACACACACACACACACACACACACACACATCCTACACACTCACACACACACACACACACACACACACACACTCCTACACACACACACACACACACTCCTACACACACACACACAACACCAACCCCCCACCCCTCCCCCATACACACACAAAAACCCCACCCCTCCATGACATTTTCAAATCAACACCCATCACCAACCACCACAACCACCTCCCAACTTCCCAGCCACCCTCATCTTCTTCCCCCCCCCCCCCCCTCCCCCCCCCCCCCCCCCCCCCCCCCCCCCCCTGTTCTACACACCACCAACTCCACCCCCACCACCCACTCTGTCTCAACACCCCCCCCCCCCCCCCCCCCCTCCCCATCCCCATCCCCATCAACAGAAAACACAACCACAAGTTTCACGCCCCTTTCGCTCTGGCACAGGCATAGGTTCTGCTAGGCTAACGGAACTACAGCAGCGGTACCTCCCTCCCTCCCTCCCTCCCTCGTCGTCCCTCCCTATCTCCTCCGCCCCACTACACAGCCAAATGGCTTCTGGCTGTGTGTTTTGCGCCTCCCCCCTGTAGGAAGGCTATATACTTACTACCACGGCTGTGAAGTTTGGGACAGTGTGCTGGCTTTTGTGTGAGTGTTGTTGTTGTTGTTGGTGGTGGTGGTGGTGATGGTGTGTGTGTGTTTTGTGTGTGTGTGTGTTTGTGTGTGTGTGTGTGTGTGTGCTGTTGTTGTTGTTGTTGGTGGTGGTGGTGGTGGTGGTGGTGTGTGTGTGTGTGTGTTGTGTGTGTGCGTGTGTTTTGTTGTTGGTGGTGTTGGTGTGTATGTATGTGTGTGTGTGTGTGTTGTGTGGTGTGTGTGGGGTGTGTGGGGTGTGTGTGTGTGTGTGGTGTGTGTGTGTGCGTGTGGTGGTTGTGTGTGTGTGTTTATTTTATTTTATTTTATTCTTTTACTTCGAGGTTAATAAATGTGTGTGTGAATGTGTGTGTGTATGTGTGTGTGTTTTATTTTATTCTTTTAAGTTGAGGTTAATGTGTGTGTGTGGTGTGGTGTGTGTTTTTATTTTTTATTTTTTTTATTTTTCGAGGTGTGTGTGTGTTTCTGACGTAGTTTTATTTTCATATCTTTTACTAGTGTTTTGGGGGCTTTTTTTTGGAAGGGGGGGGGGGGGGGTTGTATGTGTGTGTGTATTTTGTACATGTATGCTTGGGTTTTATTATTTTTATTATTATTATTATGTAGGATTTGTTTACGTTTTTGGTTTCGGGTTTTTCGTATCATTCTTTTAGTTGCATCTTTTAAGAGTTTGACAGAACTTTTTAGGATTAAAAAACAAAACAAAACAAAAATAATTCCGTAAGAAAATTATACCTGGGCCCATGTGTGTGTGTGCGTGCATGCATGTGTGCGTGCGTGCGTGTGTGTACGTGTGCGCGCGCGATCGTTACCATCACCAAGAATCTTTTTTTCTTGTGTGTTCGTATCCTCTACCAGCTCAATCCATCTTATTACGTACATAACAACCCAATCCTGTCCCATCCCTCCGTCTCTCACCCCCCCCCCCCCCTCCACACCACCACACACACCACACACACACACACACACACACACACAACGCACGCACGCACCACTGCTGGTTCTTATTCTTGCCATCTATCTATAGCAGCAATACAACTAACAAAAATCCACTTCTTTCAGCTGAGTCCAAAATCGCCACAGTTGGTCGGTATTTCGCGCCTCCCCCAAAAGCTCGATGAGGGGCAGGCACGTGCGCTTTCAACACCTGCGAGTGCGCGCGCGCGCGCACGCGCGCTGCTCTGAAGCTTTTCTTGACAGTGGTTTTGGCCCTTTGCTCGCGTGCTACTACTGTGTCACATTTTTCTTCTCTTCTCTTGCTTTTAACTGCTATAGAAGATATAATAACTGCGTCATCTATTTTGTTCTTTTGGAAGTGGAGGGATTAAATTGAAAACGATGTGGTGTGTGTGTGTGTGTGTGTGTGTGTGTGTGTGTGTGTGTGTGAGAGAGAGAGAGAGAGAGAGAGAGAGAGAGAGAGAGAGAGAGAGAGAGAGAGAGAGAGGAGAGGGAGTGAGTGACACTCAAAGAGAGAAAGAGAGAGATGGCACTCGAAGAGAAGAGGAGAGAGAGAGAGAGAGGAGAGAGAGAGAGAGAGAGGAGAGAGAGCGAGAGAGCGAGCGAGAGAGAGAGAGAGAGAGAGAGAGAGAGAGAGAGAGAGAGAGAGAGAGAGAGAGAGGAGAGAGTCATTCTGTTTTCTTTTTCTTTATTTCGAGGATAATGAATAAGCACCCACGCGCTTTTTTACATCCAGTCCCCACAGAGAGAAAGGGAGAGAGAGAGAGAGAGAGAGAGGGAGATGCTTCCACGAGCAACACACTTGCTTCCACGGACGTCTACGTACACACATACACACACGCACACACACAACGCACAACCACACACAACCACACACGCACGACCACACACAACCACACAGACACACTCCACACACAAACCACACACACAACACACACACAACCACACACACACAACCACACACACTCACAACCACACAAAAATCACACCCTCACCCACACAAACCACACACAACAACACCCACACAAACCACACCACAACAGACCACACACACACACAACCACACACACACTCCAGGCACGAGCGCACAATCATTATGCGTGCACGAACACGGATTGAAACCGACCACAAATATTTTGAGTCACGCGAAACATGCATCCTCTTCCGCCATTGGCAAAATGATTGATAGTCCAGGAGGGAAACTTTCGGTTATATACACACTTCTTTTCTTTCCTTAGACCGAATACGCGATTGAATGAAGGACAAGAAAATAATACCGAGAGCAGAAAAGCAGTTCTTGGACAATGATTACTGGGATACATTAACCGTCGCCATGATCGCTCAAGGAAACCATTTTATTAATAGAATCAGGCTGGGCCTCGCTTGTCAGGCGCTTAACTGCAGCGGAACGCATTTTCGCTCATTAGACAGACAATATAATAGTTGCTGCCTGAGTTTTGGAAGAAGAAGAAGAATCATGCAGGCAAATTCGTTACGTCATATTTAGTAAGCCGTCAGTTTCACGTCATACTTTATATGCCGTCATTCTATCTTGAAATACACGTCACCGAAGAGTTGACGACTAAGAAAAAAAGGAATATAGAAATATAAAAGAAATGGATGGACGGGTGAAGTAATGAAGGGATGTTTAAAAGTTAACGTAAGGAAACTGCGAAAAACAAGAAAGAAACTTAAAATCAAAACAAAGGTATAACAGAATAGGTGACTAAATACCTAATAATATTAATAATCATAATAATAATAATAATAATAATAATAATAATAATAACCCTTTTCCTCCTAAAATTTGATGTTCAGTGACCCCCCCCCCCCCCTCTCTCTCTCTCTCTCTCTCTCTTTTACTCTGTGAAGTGTATGGGTATTGGGTTTATTTTATTATCATAATTATGATGTATCCCTAAGAGTGGGACTGGTTGTTTAATTAAAAAAGAATCACATGGGTGCTTATTCATTATCCTCGAAATAAAAGAATTTGTCATTGTCATTGTCTCTCTCTCTCTCTCTCTCTCTCCCTCTCTCTCTCTCTCTTCCATTGAGTGCTATCCCTCTCTCTCTCTCTCTCTCTCTCTCTCTCTCTCTCTCTCTCTCTCTCTCTTCTCTCTCTTCGAGTGCCATCTCTGTCTGTCCGTCTCTCTATCTCCCATCCAGTGCCAACTCTTTTTGCTGTCTGTCTGTCTGTCTGTCTGTCTGTCTGTCTTCTCTCTCTCTCTCTCTCTCTCTCTCTCTCTCCTCTCTCTCTCCCATCCAATGTCAACTCTCTCTCTCTCTCTCTCTCTCTCTCTCTCTCTCTCTCTCTCTCTCTCTCTCCGAGTGCATTTCTCTCTCTCTCTCTCTCTCTCTCTCTCTCTCTTCTCTCTCTCTCTCTCTCTCTCGTCTCTGTATACACTTTGCATACAGATATTAGATTTTCCGCTCATGTCGCCCCCCTTCCGGTCAGCCAGAATGGAGGCCAATGAGGCCCTGTCTGGGTTTTGTCGTCTGCTGATGGCGGCTCTGATGGCATCCCCTACAAATTATCATTCATCAGCTCTCCGCCAGCGGCTTGTCGCTATGTCACTTTCTGTCTTACACTCATCTGCTTCTCCCTCTTCTCCCCCCCCCCCCCACCTCCCCCCTCCCTCTCTCTCTCTCCTCTCTCTCTCTCTCTCTCTCTCTCTCTCTCTCTCCTAGTGGTCTATATTCAAACCAATGTTTGTATTTGACATTGCGTCAAATGCGACAGACAAAAAAAATGTCCAAGGGTTTGCATGTAGTTAAAAAACACACAACTGTGTGAGAGAACGAACAACATAAGGGGGGTAAACTGAAGTTTACAGCGCATAATTTTCAGAAGATGGAATATCATTCATCCTGGAAAAAGCCCTAAAATAGCAAAGAGGAAAATCTAAGCTGTATGTCAAACTTAATCTTTTAATAACCCAAACCCTATCTCGACCCCCACCCCACCCCCCTCATCCCAAACAAATAAAAAATAAACACACACACACACACTGAACTTTCTCCGAGTAAGTTTACATTATATAACACAGAAGCTATGGAAGACACTGAACAAATTAACTTTTCTTAAGTTTTCATTTGAAAACAAACGGTCAGGTTCTGCAACAACCATTAAGAAACCGAGATAATTGGAAAAGATTGAGACCAACCAAAACGTATCAGATATATATATGCAGCATTCATGCACACAAGCAGATAACGCACACAGTTAATACTCACGTTTGTCCGCAAATTAAGGTAATAACAAACTCACTTAACCGCTGGCATATCACACACTCACACACATTGTCAAGAAATATGACACGTCTGCATACAGTCTTTGAATTGTGCTCAGACGACACTTTAGAAACTAACTGCGCATGCGCAAGGGGGGTCGCATGCATCCAAAATATTGCTTGGACACGCTTTGAACGATCGAGGTCGCGACGGTGTCGCTTTCAGCTAAAAATAGATCGACTAATAATTGTATGGTCGTGTTTATTTTGAGCAACTATCCAGGTGTGATGGTGTGTATGTAGCCGTATGATTATTTTGCGCGATTAAAAACCAAGAAGCCCGCCTGAAATGCTCGTGTGGTTTACTAATAGTTTTGCTCAGGGAAATCTTGGTAACGGAGTTTACATATTACTTTCATCGTTTGCGGTAATCGAACTCTTGTTGTTGCATTTCGTTTCTGTTATTCTGAAAGGAAACTCGGCTTATTAAGAGTTTTGGAAACGCTGAAGCTCTGTCTGTCTGTCTGCATGTCTGTTTCTCTGTCTGTCTGTCACTCTGTCTCTGTCTTTCACTGGTGTGTGTGTGTGTGTGTGCGTGCGCGCGCGCCTTTCTTTTCTGTGTGTGTGTGTGTGTGTGTGTGTGTGTGGTGTGTGTGCTCGCGCACGCGCCCGCCCTAAATCTCCTGAGTATTTTCTTGTTTTTCTGTCATGCTTTTTATTTATGATTTTTTTAAAAATTGTGATCTCATTATGATCTTTGCTATTGTTCTTGTTAATTGGTCGACAGGTGTGTCCCTTTCGCCATTGAATGTATGTGTGTGTATTCATAGCCAAGATTTGTTTCCAGAGGGATCATGTTTAGTTGTTGGTGGTGGGATTAAAAAAAATGTTTATTTGTTCTAAAACATGGCCTTCTTTCTTCGCCTTTCTCACTACAAACTAACTTTAAGAAAATAAGGTCTGTCTGACTGTTTGTGTTTCTGTCTGCTGTCTGTCTGTCTGTCTCCGTCTCTCTCTCCTGTCTGTCTCTCTGTCTCTGTTAGTTCTTCAGTTTAACGTCCTTCCACCGAAAAGTGATATCAGACGGTTAAGTGTGTGTGTGTGTGTGTGTGTGTGTGTGTGTGTGTGTGTGTGTGTGTGAGTGTGTGTATGTGAGTGTGTATATGTGCGTGCTTGTATGAGTGTGTGTGTATGTGCGTGCGTGAGTTCATGCGTGCGTGTTTGTGTGTGTGTGCGCGCGAATGAATGAGTGAGTGTCTGTGAGACTCTGTCTGTCTGTCTGTCTGTCTCTCTCATGGTTTATAGGACATGTAGGACATCTACTGTGTGACATAATCTAAATTCATGTAATCAACGTCATAATTCACACACACACACACACACACACACACACACACACACACACACACACACACACACACACACACTACAACTGCACACACACACACCACATCACAACACACACACACATACTACACACACACTATTCGTTCCCCGCCCCCTATACACACACATTAACAAATTCGAGATGCACCATGCATGGATTACAACAGAGGCTGGCTGAGCCCTCCCCTACCCCCCCACCCCCATTCCCACCCCGACAGAAAAAAAGAAGAAAAAATCGACTTGATATGCACAAACACAGACAGACACCTCGGTAAACAGACAACTTCTTCAAAAGAACAAGAACATAAAAGCAGAATCAAAAGAAAGAAAAACGAATCGATAACACAGAGGACACACTCACAGACACACAAACACACACAAACACACACACACACAGACACACACACACACAGACACACACACACACACGAAAAGTGCAAAGAAAAAAGAATCACAACTCCCCCCCACCCCTACCCCCCCCCCTCCCCCACCCCCCCTTAAACCCCACAACCCACCCTACTCCCACCCCCACCCCCCTAAAAAAAAATCGTAAAACTCGTTTAGAAAACAGAAATCATCCCCCCACCCCCCCCCACCCCCCCCCCCCCCCCCCCCAAAAAAAAAAGTCATCAACAGACAAGCAGCTCAAAAAACAAAACAAGAGAGAGAGAAAAAAGCAAAAGAAAAGAGAAAGAAAAGAAGAAAAGAGAAAGAAAAAGAAAAAGAAAGCTTCACCAGCCAGTCCCTTGCCCTCGGCTGGGCTTGGGCTTGGGCTTGGGCTAGCGGCCATTTTGATCGCGGGTGTGGTGTATCCCCCGTATGCCGCCAGCCTTAGCCAGCAGACATTCTCTCTCTCAGACCAGCCTCAAAGTTCAATCATCATCGCCCCTGCCAGGCAGCCAAGCAGAAAGTCATTCTCCACCCAGCCAGCCAGCCAGCCTCTTCTTCCCTTGTGCGCCTCTCTCCCTTTTTTCCAACAGACATGAAAATCAAAATCTCTGCCATATTGGAATCGGAGGAGGACCTTTTCGTGTTCACCAGCTCACGCATGCGCGATCAAAGGATATAGGGTGGTGGACGGGGGTGGTGGGTTGGGGGTGGGGGGTGGGGGGGGGGGGGGGGGGGTGTTGAGTGGGGGTGGGGGGGGAGGTGAGGGTTTTGGGGTTTGGGAGGGGGGGGGGGGGGAGTAGACAGCAAGTTGTGATGCTTGCTGATGTCCCTTGTTCCTTTTTTTTTTTTTTTTTTCTTTTCTTTTTTCTTCTTCGCTTGCTTGAGGGTTGAGTGTTGTGTTTGTCTTTTTTTTTTTTTTTTTTTGGGGGGGGGGGGGGGGGGGGGTGGGGGGTAGGGGAGGGGTGTAGTTCTTTTGTTTGCTGTTTGTTTGTTGTTGCTTTTTTTTTTTTTTTTTATAAAGAGAATAAAATCACAGCTGTTGTTTGTTGTTAATGATGATATTAAGCATGACAATAATGATGATGTTTGTTGTTACTGTTGCATGTTGATGATGATATTAACCATGACAATGAGGAGGATGATTGTTGTTACTGTTGCATGTTGATGATGATATTAACCATGACAATGAGGATGATGATTGTTGTTACTGTTACATGCTGATGATGATATTATTAACCATGACAATGATGATGTTGTTTGTTGTTACTGTTGCATGCTGATGATGATATTAACCCTCATGGTTAATATCATCATCAACATGCAACGGTAAATAAACTAACAAACTGTTGCATGTTAATGATGATATTAACCATGACAACGAGGATGATGATGATGTTTGTTGTTACTGTTGCATGTTATTGTTGACAGTGCTATCATTGCTTCTGACTGTGTATTATATTTTGTTTTGTTTTTGTTTGTTTTCTTGGTTTTGGCTTCTTTTGGGGTTTTGAGGTGGTTTTCTTTTGTTGTTGTTTTTTATTTGAGTGGGGGGAGGTTAGTTTGTTTGCTTTGTTTGTTTTCTGAGGTATTTTTTTATTTTTTTATTTTTGCTTTTAGGTTTTCTTTGTTGTTGTTGTTTTCTTGATTCTTTTGGGGTTTTTTGTTGCTTTTTTATTATTTGTTTTTGCTTTATTATTATTTTTTGGGGTTTGATTTTCTTTAATGAGTTGGTTTGGAGTATACACTTCATCCTTTTCATTTTTCCGTTCTTTCATCTTCATTTTTTTCTCCCTTTGTTGTTTTTTTTTCTTTCTGTCTCTGTCTGTCTCTGTCTGCTGTCTGTCTGTCTGTCTGTCTGTCTGTCTGTCTGTTCTCTCTCTCTCTCTCTCTCTCTCTCTCTCTCTCTCTCTCTCTCTCTCTCTCTCTCTCTCTCTCTCTCTCTCTCTCTTATGGTCTGTTGCTTGTTTGCTTAGGGATCGGTTTTTGATTAGGTTTGATCGTGTGTTTCTTTTTTATTTCTTTACATTTTTGCTTTTGTTTTTGTTTTGTTTTGTTTTGCTGGGTTGGGTTTGTTTGTTTGTATAGTGGAGGATTATTTCCTGTTGCTGTTAATGGCAAGGTTGTTGCTTCTTTGTTGTTGTGTTTTTTTCAGTGTGAACTGGTTCTTAGAAACAAAGTTCGCTTCATCTGCTGTTTCAGTTACATCTTTTTCTTTGATTACCTTTTCATTTTTAAATTGGATTTATTTTCATTTTCTGTACTTCTTTTAATGGTTTCAGTAATAAATTTTTTTTTTAAAAAGTAAGGAACATGCCTTACTTCTTTGTTGATGAATTGTCACGAGCGTGCGCGCGGACGTAGAAACACACAACACACAAACACACACACACACACACACACACAACACACACACACACACACAAACACACACACACACAACACACACACACACACACACACACACACACACACACACACACAACACACAACACACACACACACACACACACACACACACACACACACACACACACACACACACACACACACACACACACGAAACAAACACACACACACACGCATTAAACATAATAAATAATTCAAAAACCAACAACACCTGAAGGTGTGTGTGTGTGTACCTTGGAAACAAACGTTTATTCATATGACAAAATAGAAAGATGCTCGTGAGCTACACTGCACTGTTACTCATTTAACGCCTGTCCTCTACATCCTCACCACCAGTGCCAACCTTGACAGTCTCGGCTGAACCCAGTTCTTCATAATGACACACACACACACAGAAATAATAACCAAACCATATAAACACACAGTGATGATGATGATGATGATGATGGGGCGTGTATTATTTAATGGAGGCTGGGAGATGAGGAAGAAGAAACTCAAAGCCAATCTAAAATATGTTGTATGAATATTGAATAAACCATGTTTTAAAACCAACTAAAATCGTACAGGCATTGAACAATCTACGACACTTTTTTTTTTTTAAAAAGACAGCGCATTGACAACCGAACATTTTGTTCACATTTTCCCTCCGCTGGTGTCTACAAAACAAAAACAAAAAGTAAAAGCCACGTTTGTTAAGAAAACACACTATTGAGTACTCCTTCGCTTCAAATATAAAAAAAAGAAAGAAAAAACAACTTTTCTCAATCATTATATGAATGGTTGTATGCTGTGGTATCCTTTTCCCTGTTTGCGTCATGTTCAACGAATTATTACATTACGAAAATGTATCCTCGAAGTACTCGTCTAAAGAGTAGAACACTCACAAGCATATCCACACCAAAAAAACCTTTCATATCATGTTTTAAAACAAAATTGTATAATGGATTTTTTCCCTACACTTTTTGACCTGAACGTAAGTCCATACAATACGCGGCAGGGACCAAGTTACATAACAGAACACACCATATTAACATAGCATAACATAACCATGTCCAAGTCATTCATACAGGCTTCGCTACCAAGTTGCATAATAACACCAAGTGAAACGGAACATTCAACAAAGTCATGAAGAGGTCTAGAAACAAAAAAATCGAGTTACAAAATAAACTCGGAATATATGTGCTGAGACCAAGTTGGATGCAGTACATTTCATTTTTATTACATTTGATTTTTTTTTTTTTTTTTTACAAAAGCATTTTTCCACTCTTCAAAAGCATTTCACGTGAAACAAACGCCAGTTTCAAGTAAGTCCTCCAGTAAGGTATAACAAAATATTTCTTGATGAAAATTATAAAGTACAACGAATTGTACGAAATTATATCAATTTCTCAAGACCAAAAAGCATGTAAATGAATTGAAAACATACTTTTTTTGGGGGGGGAAACATCCGAGAGGAAGAAATGTAGACATGTGTTCGCATAATATAAATATTTGTATATGTTTGCATGGAGAATATTGCGTTCCGGCGCAAGCTCTGTGTGTGTGTGTGTGTGTGTGTGTGTGTGTGTGTGTTGTGTGTGTGGCGGGCGTGTGCATGCGTGCGTGCGTGCGTGCGTGTGTGTGTGCGAGTTGTGTGTGTGTGTGTGTGTGTGTGTGTGTGTGTTGTGAAAACAGCGGGATGAAACCTGTCCACATAAAACACTTTATGTGTCTGTAGTCATGGTTTTATACCGAGTCCACGAATCTTATTTGAGTGTAAAGGGAAATGATTAAAATAAAACAAAAAACGATTCCCCTGAAAAAACAAAAAAATCCCAACAGGAAAAATCTCAGAAAATAAAAACGCGCGTGCACAGACACAGACACACAACACACACACAGACACACACAGACCACGCACACACACACACACAGACACACACACAGCACACACACACACACACGCACACACACACACACACACACGCACACGCACACACACACAAAAATCAGCCCAATACACGCACGCGCACACACAACACACACTTAAAATCAGCCCAATACTAACAAAAAAGACTAACAGTTCCATCAACATATTAAGCACGTTGTAAGTATTATTAGTAAGTATAGTTTAAAAAAACCTGAGTCAACTAGTAGAAAACAACCCCCCCAAAAAAACAACAACAACAAAACAAAATAAAACAAAAACCCAGCCCCCTCACCCCCCAAAAAAACCCACCCAAACAAACAAAACAAAGCTGAAAAACAGGAATACAGGACTGGGGGTGTCTGAATTAAATTCTCTTTTGTTGTATTCAAGCCAAACTGAAGCAGTGCCTTAAACTGATTGGGTCCACATTTCTCCCTAAACATGTTCCAAAATTCGGTTACAATCTTCTCACTTGCGTCAATTCATTTACTAGTCCATTGGTCATCTAAGCCATCTGCTATCCATTATGTCTGTCCACTCAGCGTCCAACATTCATGTAGGAGAAAGTGTATTGTTGAGGTCAGGAGAGGGGGTCAGGGTCAAGGTCAGGGTAAACACAAATGAATGTCGGTACATTAAGATAAACGGGAAGAAATCTGCACCATTTGAGTGTTGGTTTTTTGTTTTGTTGTTGTTGTTGTTGTTATTCAAATCTGTGCGAAAAATCACGACTCTTTATATAACGAACTAAGACTGTTGAACATTGTAAAAGTAGAAGAAAAAAACAAGAGCAATAAAAACCAAATGAACCAACTACAAACACCTACATCCCTCCCCCCAAAAAAAACAACAACAAAAAAACAAAAAACCCACCCAAAAAACCCTAAACAAACCCTCAAAAACAAAACACCCCAAAAACCGAAAACCCCAAACCACAACAATAACAGAAAACACACACACACACACACACACACACACACACACACACACACACACACACACACACCACACAATCATAACAAAAACAACAACAACAACAATCCAAACAATTATCAAAGCATCCCCCAACCAAAAAACAAACAAAACAAAACCCACATACAAAAAAAGAAAGCAGCAATTGAAAACCCTGCTAATTTCTTTCAATGTCAAACTGAGTCCACTATTCAAAACTTTGCAGACGGAAATATTTCATTTCAAACATAAACTGGAAACATAATTCCTTACAAATAAACTGTACACTCAGCCCGAAAAAAAATTCATCTCAGGCGTCTTCAAAAATCTAAAGAGATTTTGAACAGGTATCCTGAAGTGGGGACTGGATAGCTCAGTGGTCGGAGCACTCGCTTTCCCCCAGCCAAGGTTAAGTAGCATCGAGCGTGGTTTACCTACCACTTGGATGGGTGATATTTGCGCGTCTTGGCTTCAGTACAGTCCTCCACTTCACCCAGCTGTAAATGGGTACCTGCCCTCTTTAGGGTCAGGGAAGGTAAAGCAGCGAGGGAGAGGAGATGGGCACCGCCCATAATATGCTGGCCCCTGGATAAGCTGAGGTTTCTGACGCCTCGCTCCCCCAACGATCACATAGGTTATGGGACACTTTTTTTTATCCCGAAGTATGAAAATAAATCAAAGAAACATTTCCTCTTCCAAACAAAATCTTTGGTAGGCGAGTCTTTCACTTATTACCTCTGTAACCCCCCCCCCCTCCCCCCCCCCCCCCCCCCCACGTACTCCCACCCTCCCCTCCTTCAAGCAAGTACGCGTCAGTCTATTACTTGTAGTCTGGCTTGACGCCAAGCTGACCGCCTAGGACATATCAAAACTGACAACAGGGTCACTCAGCCTAAACGGTAAACACCTGACAGCATTGTCTTTCTCTCAGCCAGTCAATGTAAGAAATCGCTGTGGGCAAGGTTATAATTATCAGTACTTCGAAGTTAGGGCCGCATAACGAACACACAGCCTAAGATATAAAGAACATGGACAATAAACACTATCCGAAAAAAAAACTATTACAGAAATCACATGGACATAAATTTGCAATTCCTTACAAATTTGGGGACGAAAAAAACCCTGAAATTAAAAACAAAACAACAGCAAAAATCCGGCCCAAAAAATCAAACAAATTTTTTTTAGCAAAATTGCTAAATAGATTGAAAAGAGAGGATTAAAAAAAACACACCAAGAAACCCATTTTTTTAAAAAAACGGTCCCAGGTGCAAAATCTTGCTATTGGTGAACCTGGGAATTCTAGCCGAAAAACGTGGGAAAAACCCACAAAAGAACAAGCAAGTAAAAAAAGAAATGCAACAAAACAAACAGATAAAGAAATTCTACACCCCCCCCCCCCCTCCCCTAAAAAACCCAACCAACAACAACAAACCCAAAACAAACCAAACAACAACAACAAAAACCAACCAACCAAACAAAAAAAAAGGCAAACAAACCCCCCCTAGAAAACAAAAACAAATAAAAACCACCCCAAAACAACCCAACAACAAACAACATGCCACACACACACACACACGCACACATAAACACACACACACATCACACACACAACACACACACTTACACACACACACACACACCACACAGAATTTAATAATCAGGCATGAACGAGGTCAAATATGAGATAAATATCAGCTGGATCCCCCCCCCCCCAAACCCCCCCCAAAAAAACAACAACAAAAAAACCCCCAAAAAAACCACACACACAAAAAACCCAAAAATCTTTTAGGAAGAAAAAACAACCCCACTTCAAAATTCATAAAATTGTGCAAAGAAAGAGATGAAAGTGACAATAGTGGACAGCTACAAAACCAAACCAAACCAAAAGCCCCCCTACCCCCCCCCCCCCCCCTCCCCCCCCCCCCCCCCCCCCCCCCAGCGAAAAAACTCCTGAGTTCTTTTACGAAGCACATGTAAGTACTTTCACGAAAAATGCTGTGTTTTTTTTAAAAGAAAAAAAGAAAAAAGTGTGTGTGTGTGTGTGTGTTGTGTGTGTGTGTGTTGTGAGTTGTGTGTGTGTGTGTTTGTTGTGTGTGTGTGTGTGTGTGTGTGTGTTGTGTGTGTGTCTGTTGTGTGTGTGTTGTGTGTGTGTGTGTGTGTGTGTGTGTGTGTGTGTTGTGTGTGTGTATGTGTGTGTTGTTGTGTTGTGTGTGTATGCGTGTGTTTGTGTTGTGTGTGTGTGTCTATGTATATGTGTTTAGTCTTGTCTCCTCCCTTTGTCCTCGTGTCTGTTTAAATGGTATGGCAACACAGCTTAGTTCATTTGTGTAAATCACATATTCGATCAGCTCTTAAAAATCGCCCCCCCCCAACCTCCCTCTCCCCACAAATTTATCAAACGTGTAAGTGCGAATCATTTGATAAGAACAAAACAATTATCAGTAGAAGCTTACCTATCTTATCCAACGAAATTTGTGCACACACAACCTTATCATACGTTTAAGCACAAATACTATGATAAGGACAACTTGTCAGTAGACGCTGGCTTATTTCATTGAACCAATCTTTGAACAGAATTAATAATAATAATAATATATTTTAAAAAATAGCAAAAATATAACAATTACAATTCACAGGTAAAACTTCAGCAATGGTTCATCCCCTTTAAAAAAAAAAAAAAGGGGGGGGGGGGGGGGGGGGGCATCTATTTAATAGGAGAAGAATTCAAAAAGAAGATTTAAAGTGCTGCAACCTCTCTCCCAATCTCTATCAATATAATTATTTAGGGATCATATCTGGGGTCTAGACATAACACTAAAATACGAAAAAGAAGGGAAAACCCCCCCCAAAAACTTGTTTCGCCGTCAGCATGTCTTCTGACGTCATAAAACTTCATTTTATGTCATCAGGTCTTCTGACGTCATAAGACTCGGTGGTCAGCATGTCTTTTGATGTCATAAAAACACGTTTTACGTCATCTTAGGGCTTCTGGCGTCATCAAGAGTGGGGATGTGGGGGGAGGGGGGTGGGGGTGGGAGAAGAATTGGGAGGAGATGAAACTGATAAGGGTGAACTGATAATTATCTCACGGAACAAGACTGTAGTTGAAATCATATTTACGAATACAGCCTTCTGTGAACACACACGCGCGCGCGCGCACACACACACACACACACACACACACACACACACACACACACACAACACACACACTGCACACACACACACACACACACACACAACACACACAAACACACACACCACACACGCACACCCACACACACACACACACACCACACAACACAGACAGAAACAACACAACACAGAAACAATCACACACACAACACACAGAAACAAATAACCCCACCCGAAAAAAGAAAAAAGAACAAAAAGGAAAAAAAAAGAATGAAAAAGAAGAAAAGGAAAGAAAAAGAAAGAAAAGAATAAAAAGTTTGGGGAAGAAAGCCAAAAAACCCCAGTTGCGAGAAATCATTATCATAGGCTTTTCTGGGTTTAAAGCTCAAACTGAAACGTCATTGGTGTATAATCATCATTAGCAACCTTTTTGTAAAAAACGATAGTCAAACAACAGTCGAGTCATCAAAACAGAGATCATAACGAATTCAGTTATCTTGGCAATAAATGATTGCCAGTTATTTGTTTTAGATATAACCGTCAGTTTAAAAAAAAAACACACCCAAAAAACAAAAACAAACACAAACAACAAAAGAAAAACAAAACAAAAACCCACCACCACCACAACAAGCAACAACAAAACAAAACAACAATGACAACAACAATACAACCCAATTAAACGGCTGTAAGAAAGTGATCGACCAAACACTCAACACAAAACAAAATCTAAACAAAAAGACCCCCCCCCCCCCCTCCCCCCCACCCTCCCAATATCTTCACAATAATGGCAGAATTTGGCTATTGCTAAAAAAAATTATCCCACGTGAAATTGGCTCGTGTTAAAATTCAGTTTGGCTGTGTATTGTGTACCCTCGCCTTTTCTTTCTTTCTTTCTTTTGTTGTAATGGCAGTTACGTATGTACAATAGAATTTTGTCTATAACACTCGCAGCTCACACGCACTGTACTCTATCACAAACTCATGGATGACAAAATGAACACACAGGGACTGGCGATGGAAAGTAAATGGGAAAGGTGGGGAGTAGGGGGGGGGGGGGGGGGGGGGGGGGGGGCAACGAGAAGACGCAGAACATCTCGTGCACACGTTAAAACCCGATCCGCTTTTCGGAAGAGTAGGCCATTGTGTGCTGGTGGGCACGGATGACAAATTTACAAAACTGCATATACACGGGGACTGGATGTTAAAAAAACAACCATACGCGTGAGTGTTTATTCCATTATCCTCGAAATTGAGGAATACTCAATAGAGGATACTCAATCAATACTCGTTATGGATAGGACAATTAAAAAGCATATTCAAAAGCAATTAAAAGCACATTAACATTGTTTTGTTCTCCTCTCGTTGGAAATATCGTTCAACAAAGAAATGAAATCAATGGAAAAATAAAAGTATTAATCTGTGATATGATATGATAACTGGTGATTCTACAATCCAAAAAAAAAATAATAGAAAAGAAATTATGAGACAAAATATACGACACGATAACCTTTATTTTGTAGCTGTGAACAGAATAATAGGTACCTCTAAGGACAGGTGTGTGTGTGGTGTGTGTGTGTAGTAGAGGGAGAGGAGAGAGAGAGAGAGAGAGAGAGAGAGAGAGAGAGAGAGAGAGAGAGAGAGAGAGAGAGAGAGAGAAAGGCAGACAAACAGACGACAGAAGACAGAGACAGAAAGACAAAGAGAGAGAAAGAGACAGAGAGACAAAAACAGAGAAGATAGTGCTACTTTAGATATTTGATATTCATAAAGTGTACGTACATATAATTATTATACTCCTGTGCTTAATCTTTGCATCCGGCTTTAAAAAAACGAAAAAAGAAAACCGTCAACAACAACAAAACAAAAATCCAACACATAATGATCATCCCATCCCTGCCATAATTATAATAATAATAACACAGGGGCAACGTGGACATCAAATCCTTCATTGGAAAAGCGTAATACTCTGAGCTTTGTTTTGTTTTTTGATGAGATGCAGCACAAAACAGCAACAACACCAACAACAACAAAGATATCAATGACACGTCCACACAGCTTCAGTCTTTGACACAGGTATTTTCAAACACACTAATGAGTCAGGCAGCAGACCAAAAAAAAAAAAAAAAGAAATGATAAGGAAAGAACGTAACGGGTCAAAAAGCTGCTTTTTAGTCGTTGCCATAAATATTCAATAATCCAACAGGATTTCTCCCCCTTCTAAAAGTAAAGAAACAACAACAACTCTACAACAACAAAAAATTTTAAACAACCCACCCCCAAACTACCCCCCCCCCCCCCACCTCCCCCCTAAAAAACCCCAACCTAACCCCCCCCCCCCCCCAAAAAAAAAAAAAAAAAAATCAACAACAAAACCCGTACCAAAATAAGGAACAACACAAACAACAAAAGCAAACAAAGAAACCTGACCCAAAAAACCCAAGAGCATATAAACACAGCACTTGGTTTATTTCTTTCACTCAAGGTATATTTATTTATTTATTTCTGACATCCTTTCTTTTGTTTTTTGGGGGATTCTTTTTTTTTTTTCAAAGTGCAGCAATAAAATTACATCCACATCCAGTAGGTTTCACGTATAGTTTCTTTTTTAAAATTTTATTTTAAATAACACAGGAGGGTTTGGAAGGGAGGTGGGGTGGGGTGGGTGTGGGGGTTTGGTTTTTTTTGTTATTGTTTTTTGTCTGGTTTATTCATTTGGATGGTTGGCATTCCTACATTTCATAAAAATAATATATATATATATATATATATATATATATATATATATATATATATATATATATATTATGGGCATTGATATAGACACAACATTCAAAACCAAAAATAATGAATTCTTTGACAAGTCAGTTTTTTTCCCCATGTGAACTAAAAAAAAAAAATACCAGGAGACAGACAGACAGACAGACAGACAGACAGACAGAAGAGAGAGAGAGAGAGAGAGAGAGAGAGAGAGAGAGAGAGAGAGAGAGAGAGAGAGAGAGAGAGAGAGAGAGAGAGTGAGAGAGAGAGCGAGAGAGAGAACTCAGAACTCAGAACTCAGAAATTTAGTGTATCTCAGCCTTAGGCCATAATACATGGAGAGAGAGAGAGAGAGAGAGAGAGAGAGAGAGAGAGAGAGAGAGAGAGAGAGAGAGAGAGAGAGAGAGAGAGAGAGAGAGAGAAGTAAAACATAATATATATATATTATATATATATATATATATATATATATTATAGACTGATTTTTGTGTGTGTTTTGTTTGTTTATTCGCATGTTTTTCTTTCTTTCTTTCTTTCTTTTCTTCTCTTCTTCTTCTTCTTCTTCTTCTTCTTCTAAATTCATATTTAAGATGAGTTGCAAAGAAATATACATGTCGACTGGTTATTTCTTTTTCTTCTCCGGGTTTAAAAAAAATTCACATGAAAAAGTGAATTGCAAAGAAATACACATGCCGATGATTTTATGGAACTTCCTTCTCAGAGAGAGCTGCTTGGGTTGATACAATCCCTAAATCGGACAACTCCGCTGGGGCTCTGATATAATCACAGAAAGAAAAGACTGTACATTATTGCTCAGGTTTCAAACCAACGTCAGCAGGAACCAAAAATAAATGGAAGGGAATAAAAACCCGGATAATTGGATGCCTTTCACACAATCATGTCTTACAAAATTCATTTAGCTCGTTCGTTTATTCATTAATGCACTACTTTATTAAGTCTTCTGATGTAATGTTTCGCGTCGTTTTTTTTGTGTTTTTGTATACTTGTTTTTTTCAAATCAAAAGAAAGGTAAGGTTAGAAAATCGCCCAACGTTCTTTTCAGCAAATCAGCGAGAACTAAAAAGGAACAAAACAAAACAAAACCAAAAAAGAAAGACAGAAAGAAAGAGAGCAAACAGGGGAAAAAAGGAAAGAAAGGAAGAAAGAAAGGCATTGATAAATAAATGTTGAGGAATAATGACATTGAATAGGTAAAACGTATTTGGATAAGGAAAAGGAGGAGGATATGGAGTGCCAAACTTGTTAATTAATTATTTATATATCTATCATTATTACTACTATTATTATTCATTTATCTGAGTACCCTTTTAATAGCACACAAGACACCAACAGTTAAACAACACATAACAAACAAAAGCGGTTGATAACCCCTTTCCCCTCTTCAAGCACTCTATAAATTAAGCGAGGACTGTTAGGAGTGTGTTTCTACAATTGTATTTAACTAAAAACTGTAACATATCAAATGCACAAATAGCCCCATCCTTGCCTTGCTAACAACAAAAAACACCCAACCAAACAAAGATTCTATGACGAGCAGGATCAACTAAAAAATAACCCTATACAACCATCACCCAGAAGATCAATCCACAATGCGTTGCACTGGCCAAAAAAATTCTCAAAATGTCAAGTTTATTCACCATGGTCAAGCCTATAATATATGTGTGCAATCGTACCCAGCATATTCCTTATCCGAGAATAAAAACCAAAAAGAAACCTGTTGATAGATACCTACAAAGCTACTAAACGCTTGACAAATATATTATTCTGGCTTCTCTTGCCTACAGACTTTCAGCCCATCATTTCTGTACGTCGATGAACCGTGATATAAATTTCAAAATAGGAGTAGAGCAGGGAGCAGAGGCACTCCTATTTACCTTCTGTGTTCTTTCCTCCACGTGTGTTTTGATAATGTGGTGGTGTAACACAAGGTAACTTAAGGTCCTCACCTATCACAGGACTAGCAGCAACTCTGTAATAAGTATTTATTTGCTAGTGAAGATAATAGCAGGTGTTAGTATAAAGCTGTTGTTACTTTTCTCAATCGTAAAATGTTTGCTGAACCAGTGACAAGAGCTGCTGACTTTACCACATACCACAGAGCTACACTTGTCCCAAACATAGAATGCTGCAGACCAAGTGACAAGAGTTATTATTTTTCCCCTAATCATAAAACGTTAGAGTAAATGATTAAGTTATAATATATTCCCCAATCACAAAATGCTGCAAACTTTTAATCGTATGACCGAACTATACTTGTCCTAAACATAGAATGCTGCAGAACAAGTGACAGAGAGTTTTTTCCCTAGTCAAAATACGTTGCAGAGCAAATGACAGGTATAATATAATATATTATAATTATTCCCCAATCATAAAATGTAGCAGACTAAATCCTATGGCAGAGTTCTACTTTTCCCAACCATAAAACGTGAAAAGAGTAAATAGATGACAGTGAGACAGGTGGAAAACTTAAACCAAATTTCAACGAATGAAACAATGTATTTTACTGCATTGGCATTAAAAAAAAACAACACACAAACACGCACACGAAAAAAATCCCTCTAGTTATTTTGTATGTGCCTGCCATATTCGGATATATTGAAAAAGTGCACACGTACGCACACGCACCAATACACGCGCACGCACACACACACACACACCGATTTACTAATGACTCGTAGGCAAACTATTTAGCGACATATATTGCTTTAAGTACTTTGACCTCGCTGTCATTTATGTTGTTGTTGTTGTTGTTGTTTTTTTTTGGGGGGGGGGAGAGGGGGGGGGGGGTAGAGGAACTGTCAGCACACACAAAAAATGTGTTACAAAGCAAACAAGCAAAGACCACTTCAAACTAAAGCCCCCCCCCCACCCCCAAACTAAAGCCCCCCACCCCCTCACTTCCTTTTTGTTTGTTTTTTTACTCACACCACTCTCCTCCTGTCATCCCTCTCCCCCATAATAAAAAAGTTTCCCAAAGAGCCATTCTGTTCCACAAAACTGGTATCCCGAAACAAAACCACAAAAAAAAATCAACAGAGAGCCAGAGACAGAGAGACAGAGAGAGACAGAGACATAAAGAGAGAGAGACAGAGAGAGAAAAAAAGAGAGACAGAGACAGACACAGAGAGAAAGAGAAAGACAGAGAGAAAGGGAGAGAGAGAGAGAGGGAGAGAGAGAGAGAGGGACAGAGACAGAGAGAAAGAGAGACAGAGAGAGAGACAGAGAGAGAAAGAGGACAGAGAAGAGAGACAGAGAGAGAAAGATAGAGAGCGAGCGAGCGAGACAGAGACAGAGAGAAAGAAAGGGAGAGAGAGAAGAGAGAGCGAGAGAGAAAGATAGAGAGCGAGAGAGAGAGAGAGACAGAGAGAGAAAGAGACAGAGACGGAGACAGAGAGAGAAAGAGACAGAGAGGAAATAAAAGACGGGACGCTATAGCCAAGTGGTTAAGACCGTTTGACTTCCATCATCCCGTGGGTCTTTGCAGTCGTGAGGATTTTTTTTCTTCTTCTGGATCTCCCAGGTCAACTTCAAATTCAGACCTGCCAGTGCCTTCATTCCCTTCGTGTATATCATTATGATGCACATGCAGAAGATCAGACACATGCGTTAAAGATTCCTTCATTCATCTAAGCGAAAGGAGAGAAGAGAGAAGAGAAGAAGGAGAGGAGAGAAGAATGTTCGGGTAAGACTGCCGCAGAATACCGAGGAATTTACAAAACCGCATTCACACGGGGACAGGATGTAAAAAAAGCACATAAAGTGCTTATTCCATTATCCTCGATATAAAAGAATAAAATAAAAAAAAAAAAAAAAATTAAGCGCTCGATGGGTTATGGAAACATAAAACGCTCCAAGTAGGCTTTCCATACAATTAAAAATGAGTTTATGCCGAAGTCGGATGTGCTTGGACCTGACTTGTCAGACGCTTAACGACAGCGCAAAGCATTTTCGCTCATATAACAGACTAAGGGTTAGTTGCTGTCTGAGCGTTCGATGAAGAAGAAGAAGAAGAAGAAGAAGAAGAAGAAGAAGAAGAAAAAGAAGAAGAAGAAGAAGAAGAAGAAGAAGAACGATCAACGAGTTGCCCTGAGGTGGGAATGGGTCGTTTGAGGTCAGCGGGCAGAGCAGATCTCCTGCAGAGTTGGTTACAAGCACAGGAGAAGACCACAAGAAACAACAGCATCCCACAGGTAAGAGAACACTGAGAAGAGAAAAAGAAGAGAAGAGGGAGAGAGAGAAGAGAAGAGAAGGAGAGGAGAGGAGAGAAGAGAAGAGAGGAGAAGAGAGAGAGGAGAGGAGAGAGGAGAGGAGAGAAGAGAAGATTAGAGAAGAGAAGGGAGGAGAAGAGAAGAGAAGAGAGGAGAGGAGAGGAGAAGAGAAGAGCAGGAGGAGGGGACAGAGAGGAGAGAGAAGATTACAGAAGAGAAGAGGAGAGGAAGAGAGAAGGGAAGGGAAGAGAAGAGAAGAGCAGGAGAGGAAGGAGAGAAGAGAGAAGATTACAGAAGAGAAGAGAAGGGAAGAGAGAAGGGAAGGGAAGAGAAGAGAAGAGAAGAGGAGAGAAGAGAAGAGAAGAGAAGAGTGAAGAGAAGAGAAGAGAGGAGGGGAGAGGAGAGGAGAGAAAAGAGGCAAAGAAAAGAGAAGGGAAGAGAGAAAAGAGAAGAGAAAAGAGAAAAGAAGAGAACAGAGAAGAGAAGAGAGGAAAGGAAGGAGAGAAAAGAAGAGAAGAGAAGAAGAAGAGAGGAGAGGAGAGAAAGAAGAGAAGAGAAGAGAGAGAGAGGAGAGAAAAGAAGGGAAGCGAAGAGAAGGGAAGGAAAGAGAAGAGAAAGAGAAGAGAGAAGAGAAGAGAAAAGGAGAGAAGAGAAAAAAAGAGAAGAGAAGAGAAGAGAAGAGAAGAGAAGAGAAGAGAAGAGAAGAGGAGAGGAGAGGAAGAAGAATGTTCGGATACGACTGCCGCAGAATGCCGAAGTATAGACAAAAGATCATATCTTATTTCAGGAAGTGAGAGAAGTGGGATTGCTAATTAATACCATTTAAGGAAAATTGTTGCTGCGATCTGTTGATTATTTTCACCAGAGAGAGAGAGAGAGCGAGAGAGAGAGAAAGAGAGAGAGAGAAGAGAGAGAGAGAGAGAGAGAGAGAGAGAGAGAGAGAGAGAGAGAGAGAGAGAGAGAGAGAGAGACGATATCTGATTTAATTAAAACAGAATAAAATTATTGCATTATGAGGAAGTAATTAAAAAACTGAAAAACAGTCACCAAGACTAAACTCCCCCCCCCCTCCCCCCAAAATCTGTCGTGGGTTTGTTTTGTTTGTTTGTTTAGCAAACTGGTTAGAAATGAACAATGATTTTAAGACACCGTATCAGCTGTTTAATCAATGACGTAAAACAACTAAAAAACAACAACAACATCAAACCAACAAAAAATCAAAACAACCCAACCCAAATCGAAAAGTGACACTCACACTCCCTCCCCCCTCACGCAAACAAACCCAAACCAAAAAGACAACCCCTCCCCCCCCCCCCCCCCAAGAAAAAAAAAAGCATCTTGAACGTTCAATAAATTTAATAAGATCGCATGGAGTTAATAAGAGACTGACCAAAAGGAAATAATTTTTTTTTTAAAAGACGATATGAGCTGCATCTCCCCCCCCCTCCCCCCCTCCGAAAAAATCTCATAGGCATAGAAGCTACACATCTGCTTTATATAATATATAAAATATATATAATAATATATTATATATAATATATATAATATATATGATGTAATATATAAAAATTGTATATAATGTTTTTACTTAGGAACTGTGCGATATTTTTAAGACAGAAGGCCTAAGCAATCCAATCCAAGGAAGGTGACAGGATGTTAAGACGCTCGCCTGCCAACAAGTAAACAATGAGGTTGTGGGTTCGATTCCCAGCCTCGCCCTTTCTTCCCAGTTTGACCCCCAAAAAATCGAATTGAATGTCAAAGTTCTTAGGATGAGACTATAAACCGAGGCCCCGTGTTCTAACGCACGCAGAACATCTTGCGCAAACGTTAAATCCTGTTTCGCTTTTCGAAAGAGTAGGCCATTGTATGTGCCGGGGGAAACAGATGACAAAATTTACAAAACCGCATAAACACGGGGCCTGGATGTAAAAAAAAGCACATGAGTGCTTATTCCATTATCTTCGATATAAAAGAATAAATAAATAAATAAATAAAATCCAATCTTCTTGCTTATAGCCCCGCCAACAACAGAGGCCATAATTATCAACAAACAAACAAACAAACAGAAATTCCTGGTAATAAATATAGAAAAAAAAATTATTCACGCACAAAAAATTCGCCCTGAAAGTTAAAGTACTCTAGCCATTGATGTAAAATAAAACTGTAGCATCAACTTGTAGTCTAAGATTGTCGGCGCCTTTTTTTCCAGCTGAGAGCTCCCTGTGCATACAGAATTTTGGAGAGTTTTAAAAGTTGGTAATGTGTGTCTGTAACGGATTATTTTACCCCTCCCCCCCACGCTCCAGACACAAATAAAAGGGGGAGAAAGAGAGACAGAGATAGAGAGAGAGAGAGACAGAGAGAGGGAGAGAGAACAGAGAGAGGGAGAGAGAGAGACAGAGAGGGAGAGAGAGAGAGGGAGAGGCAGAGAGAGGCAGAGAGACACAGGCACATAGATAGATAGATAGATAGATAGGTAGATAGATAGATAGAGAGAGAGAGAGAGAGAGAGAGAGAGAGAGAGATACAGAGAGAGATATACAAAGATTCAGAGAGAGAGAGAGAGAAGAGAGAGAGAGAGAGAGAGAGAGAGAGAGAGAGAGAGAGAGAGAGAGAGAGAGAGAGAGAGAAGGAGGGGAGAAGGGAGACAGAAAGACAGAGACAGAAAGACAAAGAGAGATTTTCCCATCTTTTTAGTTCACAGTATCTTTAGAATATAATAATAATACACTATGTATCTCATTCCACCGAGCACGGCGTAGCAAAGTGATTGGCTTTAATCGCTAGTACTCTTTAAAACTTTAAAATCAGCAGCCGATTTCATTTAAAAAATACAAACAACCCCCCCCCTCCCCAAAACCATACGCAAAAAAATAACACCCCCTTCTCTCCCCTAACCAACTAACTAACCAACCAGTCACTCACACACAAAAGAGATTATCACTAAATGAGACTATATATTATATAAACCGAAGCACCCTTGTACTGTACAATGCAGAACATCTTGCACACATGTTTAAACCTATTCCACCTTTTCGAGAAGTAGACCATTTGTGCAGGTAAGAAAGGATGACAAAAGTATATTTAAGAAAAAACAAAAAACCAACACTGTATGCTCGCTGGTTTCGTGTTTAGTAGACATCAACCCTGAGGTCGGAATACGGCTACCTTACTGGCGGCCAAAAACGGTCGTATATGTGCAAAACAAAACAAATCTCACCATTAGTGAACCTCGGAGATCTAGCCGAGGAGAGAGAGAGAGAGAGAGAGAGAGAGAGAGAGAGAGAGAGACAGAGAGAGAGAGAGAGAGAAACAGACAGAGAGAGAGAGAGAGAGAGAGAGAGAGACACAGAGAGAGAAACAAGAGAGAGAGAGGGAGAGAGAGAGAGAGAGAGAGAGAGAGAGAGAGAGAGAGAGAGAGAGAGAGAGAGAGAGAGAGAGAGAGAGAAAACGATGGGTCCATAATAATTCATTTCAGTCCTTTTTTTTCTTGGGAAAAAGTACGCCTCACAAAAACTCCCATACAATTCACGTGTTTAGGACCTAAAAAAACCCACCTGTAAAATAGACGTTATCAAAGGTTCACGTGTCAATTATTTTCTTGTGTTAATTTAAAATTCTCCAGTTTTTAACCAAAAAAACACATAATTACATACATATTACAGCTGATGGCTTGATAGAAATGTCGTTTATTTGTTTTGTGACTATTTTAGCTGAATCATACCATCGCCAAATAAAGATTACTGATGTATTTTTCATCATCGAGTGTGGTTTCTCTTCCAACTAAATTTAGATTCCTTTTTTCCTGTATACAATTATGCACTCAAGTTAAGTTCGTGTATATGAGAATATGTGCAATATGCACAGCTTGTATGATTGATCTGATGACATTCTCATTTTCAATCATTTTTGACAGTACAGACTTAGCTTTATAAATCAGGTGGGTTTTTTTTTTTAAATAGTAAATCATTGCATTTTCTAAAGGTACTTGGTTTTGTTCTTGCTTTTTCATCTGTTTTAAAATTGTTTTTGACAGGTTTCAATTTTAAATATACTTTCAATTTCTGAAGGAAAAAAATTGGCGACAATCTTTTTAAAAACATTTTCCCCACCTCTCCTCTACATTTTCTCTTAGTTTATCTTTAATGTTTTGTTGTTCAAGTATTCTGTAACACACACATGCTTTCCTCAAAACAATAATATTTTACTTTATGTCGGGAAAAAGTGGATGTTACAGAATCAGCTACAAAATTACACACAGAATCAATAATAAACTGTATATACACCAATATTTGATTTGACTGTAATACTAAGTCTTCAAAAATAAGCTCAGTAGAACTAAAAAGTCTGTGACAGTTAACGCACTTTAGCAAGAGCGTGCATTGTGTGCAAAATACATCTTTCAGTCCTCTCCACTTAAAAAAAACAACAACAAACCACAAAAAATCCCAAAGAACCAATCCCGCCCCGCCCCCCCCCCCCCCCCCCTCTCTCTCTCTCACCCGACCACCGAAAAAAACTTTTCACAAGAAGTTTTCGTACGATTTTCACAATATTCATTTTCTACAACTTATTACTATGCTTCTTGCGACGATTATATCGCGACGATTATATCAGCACAACCAATACTACAATGACAGCCCCCCCCCCCCCCACTCCCCCCATTTCTCCCACTCCCTCTCTTTTCTTCTTCCCTTTGACCTCTCACTGAAAAAACACAATTTTTAAATTTTAAAAAAATCCTGTAATTCATTAGAGCGCGTATATATTGGATGAAGGCATCCTGTCAGTAGAAAAATGCAGCACAGAAATTCTGTAGAAAAAAATGTTATTGTAATAATTTTTTGATTTAATTAAGACACAGACACATGATGTGTACATACACACACACTCAAAACACACACACAGAGACACACACGATGCGTACATACACACACACTCAAAACACACACACACACACACACGATGCGTACATACGCACACACTCAAAACATGCACACAGAACACAACACACACACCACCCACACCCACATACATCCACAACACACACACCACACACACTAGAACACACACACAAACACACACAGCCAGTCACCCACATTCAGTCTTCACAGAACAAAACATGCCGACTGGGCAGACACGCACCAAGTTGATTGAAAAAATGGCAAGTTTTATTGTCTGATGTTACCCTAGGAGGACACTGACTGAATGACTGACATCAATGGCTACAGTCACGCGAGTTCATGACATGAACCCACGGCAGCATGCACACACGTCAGACAGTGACAACAACAATATCCACCAAAAAAACAACTGACCAGTGTAAAAACAATATCAAACAAAATGATTTTAAAAAAAGAAAGAACTTCAAATCGGTATAAACCCAACTGATTGTGACCTGCAGCTCCAGGCAATGTCCAGCCAATAAAAAACGTTGTCTTTGGTGACTACGCTAGAGAAAAAAAGTACACAATCTTCTGCATAAAATCTTTTTGTTTTGTAGTACAATAAAGCAACTGTCGTTTGATTTTGTTGGTTTTTTTGTTTTTTGTTTTTGTTTAAAGTTCAGTAATCATCACTAGTAGCAACAATGTTCACGGAATAATAATAATAATAAGTACAAAGGTGGCGCATATATCTATATGTAATGTATATATATGTGCAACTGCCTTTCCTTTTTAATTACAAGAAAAAAAACCTCCCCCAAAACAAAATCAACAAATAAACAAAAGCAACAACAAAAAGAGAGAAACTTAGAAAGACACCCCCCCCCCCCTTCCCACACACACACACGTGTAAAAACCATTTGATAAGTACTATAGCTTGATATTCACCTCCACTATAACTGTGAAATTAAAAAAAAAGAACATTTTAGCTTCAAAACCACTATTTGTGCTCTACATCTTTGAAATGATTCACGTCAAACCAACCTTCCACTTAAAATAAAAAAAACGAAGAAGAAAGAAGAAAGCTTTAGCAGCAGTAACCTTTGTGTCCTCATAAGAGATGATGGAGGAACGATTGAAATCAACTACTAGGTTTTTCTTTCCATAAAAGAACAAAAAAAACCAAAACACAACAGCCAAGTATTTCGCAGAACAGTAATTTTCAGTTCACTGAAAACCATCCGCAGGCTAAACTATTGGCCAGTTTGACTGGGTGTTTTACCATACAATATTGAAATTCTAGTCCACTTTTTATGTTTTTGGTTTTTTAAAAAGATATTACCCATTCGGATAGTACAATATACCCTTTCTACATGACTTTTTTTTCATCTGAGAGATAAACATGGATAATCATGGACATATACAAAAAGTCATATCGCGCATTTATTTGAAATCAAAGACTTGAAATACAGACAACAAATATGAAGATGAAGATGATGATGATGATGGTGGGTGACTGAGAGAAGGAACAAAGTGGTAGTAGAAAAAACCCAGGAAACTCAAGAAAATGTTTCGAGTTTTGTTATCTAAAAGATTTTGCACGCAAAGTTGCCGTCTGAAGAATCCTTGACTGAAGGTAGTGTCTATTCAATGTGTACACACAGACCAAAGGTTTGACACACCACAGGGGTTTGCATCAGCACCTAACTTATGAGGAGAAGGGGGAAAAAACAACCAAAAAAAAGAACAAAGATATACAATTATGGTGACCATACACTTTACACAATTATTCCCGTTACTGAAAAATAAAACACCAGACCATACAGATGTCCCAGTCTTGCCTTTTGTCATCGAACACGTGCAATAAAATGCGAAAGAAAAGATGCTTACACAGTATGGACAATGGATTCATTTGCCACTACAGTCTTCGTACTACACACACAAAAAAAAGATTTTCAGCAAAAATCATCAACATCCAGTCGTACAAAAAAACCAAACAAAACCCACGTGTATACAAACAGATATGCAGACACACTTACAGAACAGGAGACAGAGAATTAAGTACATGAAACATCATCATCACTCAACAACAACCAGTTCATGACATGTTTCCTTCCCCACCCTCAACCAACCAACCATCTCTTCTAGGTCCATCACTTTCAAACGTGTAGATATCGATTATCCTTAAAAAACAAACGAGTACATCATTATTATAAATATCAATAAACGGTGTGACACAGAGCATTTTGTTACATGTTGATTACACCTACGTTGGTATTAAAAAACAACAACAACAACACATAACCAGCGTCACTTCCTGCCTATGTTCTGTACGCACTTCCCCAGTCACGCCGGAAGCTAAAGCAGTCACGTGAATACAGGAACAGGAAGTGCGGTGTGGAATTTCTCTTGGGATGTAAAAAAACTCGGAAGCGGAAGCAAAACATGTGGTACACGTCCAGTTTAGTAAGCAGTGTGGACTAGAGGCTGCGTGGAGTCAAGAGTAAGCTTTTGATGTGATGGAAGAAAAGAGGGAGAGAGGGGGGGGGGGGGGGGGGGGGGCGAGGGAGTAAAACTTCTTTCTGAAGGAGCATGTGGAAACCCAACAACAGCATTTTTTTTCAATGATAGATAATAAAGACCAACAACAAGGAGAGTGCGTAACAAGCCAGCGTTGGCGACAAGACCAGGTTCTAGATGTCCGATGGGGATTTCTGGTGGTGCTACAGCTCCCTGAGGTAGCCAGCCACTGCGCCCGTACAGGGGCTGACATTGTCCATCTGCTTTGCCAGAAACACAATCCTCTGACCAGCCAGTGCCAGCAACACACTCATCTGACTGGCCTTGGCACCAGCAACACAATCATCTGACTGGCCTGTTCACCAGCAACACAATCATCTGACTGGCCTGTTCACCAGCAACACATCTGACTGGCCTGGCACCAGCAACACATCTGACTGGTCTGGCACCAGCAACACATCTGACCGGCCAGCACGGTCGCGAATGTACATTTACCCGAGGACAGAGAGTCAGATGCAGCACACAGGTATGGCAAGTTCTCCTGTGACGGATTCACTCTATTCAGTCTTGAACACCTTCATAACAAAATAAATAAGTGACTTCACCACGATCCTGACTGATCACGAGACTTTCGAACAGTTTCGGTCTCCCGAAGAGAGGAGTCTTGCTCGTGTGATGAGGAACCTGTTCGTGGTGTGCTTCGCAAAGTCAAACAACAGTCCTTTCTGAAGGCTGATCGATCTGAAGTTTTAGGTTCAGAGTAGTCACTTATCTGTAAGAAACGTTCACACCCTGATTCATCACAAAGTCCTAGAGTGTGTGTGTGCGCGTGTGCTGAACGTGTAGTTTGTGTTTATCCATCTTCCACCAGTCACAGTTGCTGTTCATTCACGGTCAACTTGACCAAGGATTTCAAGGGCAGTCCAAAGGCCACATCACCACGTGTGTGTGTCAGATCTCCAGGCCAGATGTAGCAGATGGACTTGGAATCGGTGCCCAAGCCAGTCGATGATCCTGAGAATACTTAAAGGGTACCACTATCCTCAAGGTTGAGTTCTGTGACAGTCTTTGCAATGGTTTTCTTTTTCTGAAACCCTTTCTCACCGTAGGCATTGGCGGGGCCTGAGTACCTGTTTCCATAGTATGAAGAGTCACTCACTCAACAGTCAGAGCACAGTCAGAGTCAGGCAGTGATTGGCTGAGCACCTGGATGGGCATCAGCGTTCAGATGCTGAGTCTGGATGTGCTGTTCCAGCGCTGGGCGGCTAGGGAAACTCTGCCCACAGCGGTGGCAGCTCAGGGTGTTCCAGACCCAGTTGGCAGAGGAGGAGGAGGAGGAGGAACACAGGACACTGTCCGCACCGTTGTCTTTCACAAGGGGAAGGGGAGGAGTTCCGGGTCTGTCTCCTGGGGTCGGTGTCTTGTTGGAAGGGGACGAGGCCATGAGGGCAGGGGAAGGTGGGTAGGACACCCTGGGTGGAGTGGATGGGGGAGGGGGTCTAGCCGAGGTTTCCTGAGGGCTGGATCTGGGGGTGGTGGAGGTGGTGGGCTTCATACTCAAGTCTAGCTCCCCTGTCGAAGTCATGGTGCCAGCGGGGTTGTCTATAGAACCGTTGGGTAAGGAGGAGGAAGAGGAGGAAGAGGAAGAGTGAGAAGGGTATGGGGCTGGAGGCGGGGAGGGTGATCGTTCATGGTGGAGTCTTTTGGGCGGCGGAGACAGTTCTCTGTCTGCTTCCCGCCTTCTGTCCAACTCCCTCTCCAGCGATGCACTGCTGGCACCCAGAGCTCGGGCCTGGCTGAGGTCGGCAGGGTGTTTGCCCAGCTCATCTCCGGGAGACAGGCCGGCGAAAGGGTGGGCAGGAAAGCCGGGATACATGGGCAGATGATGCCCCATCGCCCCGTTGACGTTCTGGATCACGGGGATCTCGTTGGGTCTGGCCGGCCCCATGCCGTTCATGAGGCTCTGGAAGAAGTAGGGCTCCGCAGGGTGGGGAGGAGGAGGGCGCGGGGGCACGCCAGGGAAGGCGGCTGCTGCAGCCAGGTAAGGGTTGCTGGAGAAGAACATGGGGTTTTCTATGGACATGCGTCGACCGCGGCGCGAGGGAGTGCTGTGGTACATGTGGGTGCCCATGTGGACCTTCAGGTTGCCTCGTGTGGTGAACGCCTGCCCACAGTCAGTGTAGGATAGAGCTAAGGACGTAAGCCTTAGGTGCATGGTGATAGCACTAGTGACACTAGCCTTTCCATATGGACAATTATGTTTCCCTTTGTCTTTAAATGTCAAATGACGAATGGCAAATTAAACTGGGAATGTAAAAAAGAAATATTTTTTAGTGTTTCAACTATAAAAGCAGACCACTGGGGTAAAAAACGCATTTTACCATTTTAAGTTTACATTGATAAAGAAAAAGAAAAAAAAAGAATTGAGATCACAAACTGGAAATACTTCAGTTATACAAATAAATGGATGTCTTTATTAAGGCAAAGCTTTTTGGCTGCTTGGGGCGGCAGTTAGATGGTATTGCGTAAGTCATGCACACACACACACACACACGGGTCATTGTTTGCCAGTGGGAATGGATGACAAAATTTACAAAACTGCAAAACACACGGGGACTGGATGTAAAAAAGGTCATGAATGCTTATTCCATTATCCTCAAAATAAAAGAATAAAATAAATAAGATAAAATACACCCACCCCCTTCCTTCCCAACACGTAACACCCATTCATACATAGATATGCATGCACCTTTGAATTTTCATCTTTCTCAACACACACACACACACACACCCGCACACACACCACACACAACAACACACACAGATAACACACACACACACACACTCTTACACCACACACGACACACACAACACCCACACACACACACACACACACACACACTCACACAGCGCTCCTTCGCTTGCTGGGGGTACCTTCAGAGCAGCAGGCAACGACAGAGTGCCCTCACCTTATTGCAAACGGTGCACTTGAAGGCTTGTCGCCAGTGTGCGTGCGCGTGTGGATCTGGAGAGCGCTGGCGCTGGAGAAAGGCTTCATGCACACGTCACACACGTGCTTCGACCTCCGCACACCCATAGGCCCGTCCTTGGGCGAGGCAGGGTCTCCGCTGGAGAGACTCCTTCTTCGTGCTGTTGCTGTCCGGGAATGCCTTGTTGTTGTTGTTGTTGTTGTTGTTGCTTTGGCCGCTGCCTGACGAAGGGGTCTTGTCGAGGCTGGAGCCGTTTGCTGAAGCAGAAGGGGCGGGGGTGTGGGGCTGAGAGGCGGGGAGCGCGTCTTGGGAGGAGGAGGACGCGGGCAGCCTGGACTCGGACGTGGCTGGAGAAGAGGCGGAGCCTGCGCTGGCCTGGGAATCTTCTGGAGGCTTGTCGGGCCGCGGCGATTCTTGCGGAGGTTTGTCGGCCTCTGCCGATCCGTTCTCGTCCTCCTTGCAGTCGTTGTCGCCTGCCGGGGCGTTGGGCTGGAGGGGGAAGTCCGCCTTGGTGTCGGGTCTGTGAGTCAGCTGGTGCTGCTTCAGGTTGCCTTTGGTGGAGAAAGCCCGCTGGCACTCGTCACACTGGAACGGCCGCTCCTTGGTGTGGCTCCGCAGGTGCGTTTCCAGGGCGCTGCGGCAAGGGAAGGTCTTGAAGCAGGTGTGGCAGGTGGTGTTGCTCTTCAGCCCGCGGCTGCTGTCCATGCCCAACATGGGGAACGCCAGCTGGCTGAAGGAAAACTCTGAGGACGCAAACTTGGAATCGTCGCGACTTCCGTCCGACCCCGCTTCAGAGCTTCTTGGGGAGGCCGGCGACCTGTCTCTGCCGCCGTTGTGAAGAGGCATCATCAGCCCCGGAGACATGGACTTGTCCATGAAGAAGTTGCCCGGGCCGATGCCCAGGCCGGTTCGGAAGCGCTCGAAGCAGCTCTGGTTCTCGCTGGCGGACAGGCTGTTGACGTGGTCCTCCAGAGCCGCCAGGGAAGGGTTGACCACGCCCCGGGGTGGCGGCTGTGACGGGTTGAGGAAGGTGTTCATCACGTCTCCGTTAGGAGGCAGGGGCTGGTTGAGGTCGTAGCCGCCGTAGGCGTTGGAAGCTGCCGAGTCCGGGCGGTCAGAGTCTCCGTTGTCGCTGTAGCCAGACTGAGGCCCTTGCGAGGCCGGCCCGTTGCTGCCTCCGTCTCGCGACAGGTTGTACGCCTCTTCCTCGCGCTGCTCCTCCTCCTCGTCCTCCTCCTCCATCATCATGCTGTCCATCTCCTCCTCTCCTAGCGCCTCCTCTTCCTTCTTGGCCTCCTCGTCCATCTGCTCCTCCTCCTCCTCCTCGTCGCCCGAGCCGCGACCGTCCCGGTCCTCGGGGTAGGAAGACGCCTTGCCGTCCCCGTCCCCTCGGAAGAACATGGGGTCGCGCTTGTTGCTCAGGTCCAGCTCTCTGGGCTCGTGGTGGCGGGAGAGGTCAAAGGGCTGAGGGGGGGGAGGGGGAGGCGGGGCCATCATGTGGTGGGGCGGGGGGAGGGCGGGCTTGCCGGGCCAGGCAGGGAGGTGGGGGAAGAGGGGCAGGTGGGGGAGGGGGTGGGTGGGGGGCAGCCCCCCGTGCTGCTGTCGGATGTGGGTCTGCAGCACCAGCACGTTGGTGAACACCTTGCTGCACACGGGGCACGTGTGCACCACGCGCACCGCAGACTTGCTCCTGTGCACGCCCATGTGCGTCTTCAGGTTGCCCTAAGGATGGGGGAAGAGAGACACACAAGGAAGAAGAACATTACGATGGGAGGAGTGTCCTGGTGAATGAGGGGTGGATGGATGGTGTCGTGTGTTTTTTGAAAACAATTACAGTGGATATTTAAACAGATTCAGTATAAGAGCAAGAAGAAGAAGAGGAGGAGGGAGGAGGAGGAGAGGAGGAAGAGAGAAGAAGAAGAGAAGAAGAAGAAGAAGAAGAAGAAGAAGAAGAAGAAGAAGAAGAAGAAGAAGAAGAAGAAGAAAGAAGAAAGAAGAAGAAAAAGAAAGAAGAAAGAAGAAAAGAAAAGAAGAAGAAGAGAAGAAGAAGAGAAGAAGAAGAAGAAGAAGAAGAAGAAGAAGAAGAAGAAGAGAGTACACTGCATTGGAAAAGAAAAATATATTAAAAAAAAACCATATAGCTGATCTTTTTATATGCATCCAAACAAAAAATATTGAGGCGCCCGCGCGCGCACACACACACAGAGGCACACACACACACACACACGCACGCACGCACGCACGCACGCACACGACACACACACACACACCACACACACACACACACACACACACACACACACACACACGCAAACACTCTTACTTTAACAAAAGGCAAAACACAGTTCAAAACACAATGCATTCACATATGCACGCATCCATCCAGAGAAGAAAGAAGACACAACGATGAGACAGTCGAAATGAGACACACAGAGACAGACAGACAGGTAGATACAGATACACAGACAGACAGGTAGATACAGATAGACAGACAGACAGGTAGATACAGACAAACACACACAAACAAGCTGTACTGTTTAAACTCTAGCCTGTAGGTTAGTTCACATCCAGCAGACACAACAGATTGACATAAAGATAGATAAACAAATGCACACACTACAGATGGCAAGGCCATTCTTTGCACACAGAAACATAAATCATTTTGTACAAACAGATTGAAACAGATACGCAACCTTAGCAAGCACAGACGCAAAATAATAATAAAAAAAAAACAAAAACAACAGACATGCATGCACACAACAGATCTCTACAACACACATTCAAACACGCACACAAGCATAGCGAGACAGAGACAGAGAGAGACAGACAGAGAAAGACAGACAGAGAAAGACAGAGACAGACTCAGAGACAAGAGATTCAGTCTTTCCAGAGAAAAAGTGTCTCATCACAGCACTGCCACAAGTTTAGTTATATAATTATCATTACACTAAGCGTGAGTCAGTGAACAACGTACTTAAAGCAAGTACGTCTGCGTGTGATGCTGATGAAATCCATCCACTTGCCAAGATGGCTTGATAACTTGGGGGGCAAGTTAAATCTACATTTCAGCTGCCGCCCCCCACACAACTCTTCAACCATCAACTTGTTTTTGTTTTTGTCTGGTAATATGGACGCTATTCTTTCGGGAAGACGATAGATTGAGGTCCTGTGTGCAGCATTATGTTTAATGCACGAAAAGGAACCGTTGGCAATAACAACCTTAAAGAAAAGAAACCCCCGTCCCCATACTATTCAAATACAAAATGACCAAAACAAATATTGGAGTGATGCTGTATGACACGATGCTCTTCCCAGGAGAAAGCAGCCCAGTTAACACGGCAAAGAAATCTGCAGCAGCTATGAACGGTAAACAATAACCTACAATAAAATAACCTTTAAAAAAATAATCAGCAATACTTGTAAACTCATCCATCGACTTTTGAGTGAGTTTTTCTTCTCTGGGGGAAAAAACGTAGCAAAAGGAAACTGGGACGTTTTTTCTGATTAAATTTTTTTTTCCTGCTGAAAGAATTGATTTAAAACAATTAGACTGGGAGGGGGAGGTGAGGGTTGGAAATGTAGCGTAATCATATACCTGTCATTTAACATATACCTGTCATTTAACATACACCTGTCATTTAACATATACCTGTCATTTAACAAAGGACACTTTCTTTGGTTAATTTTGTTTTCCTTTGAATGAAATGACGGGAAGATGGCGTCTGGTTAAATGAAGCCTCGCGCTACTTCACTACTTACGAAAAATAAACAGCGACAATGAGAGAAGATGAGGAAAGATCGAGAAGAAGACAACAGAGAGAATTAGCCAGAGATCAAAAAAAAAAAAAAAAGAAAAAAAAAAAAGACTGACAATGACGGATGACAACAATGGACATGAAAATGAATGAATATTCATGAGCATGCGCAGCAGAACAAAAAACTAAAAAAAAAAAAAATAAAAAAAAAGCCCAGGCAAAAAAAAATAAATCTTTCTACTTCTACGGACAAGAGTAGTAGAGAGATAATAATAATAATAATAATAACAGGGGGAAAAAACGCAAACAAGAACCCTCACCTTAGTGGTAAATTTACGGCTACAGATTTTACACTTGAAGGGCCTCTCCCCCGTATGAATCCTATAGTGCATTTGCAGGGCGCTTTTGCAGCTCAAGACTCGATGGCAAATCACGCACTGGTTGGGCTCCCTCACCTTGTCCGGAATGTTCTCCACCAGCTGCTGGAGCTTGTCCGTCTCCGATTTCTGGATCTCCATGTACTGCTCCAGGTTCTCCGAAGGGTCGATGGTCTTGGTGGGCAGGATGGAGTTGCGGAACATCCCTTCCCCGCCGGGGGACATGCCCAGCGGGCCCGCCGGCAAGAAGGGGTGGCCGTGACCCCGCATCATACCCGGGAACCCCGGGGTGAGCGGGGAGGGCAGCGGGAAGGAGGCCGGGGTGGCCGACATGCTGTGGTTGAAGATGGGGCCCGGCCCGCTACGCGACAGCGGGTGGGGCGAGGGCATGGAATGGACCGGGTGGTGCGGCGGCAAGGTCGGGTGGGTGTGGATGAGCGGGGGAGGATGGGCGGGCTGCTCAACCCCGCCATGGAAGACACCGGCGTGCCCGGCTTGGACCGGACCGAGCTCAGCGGAGGAATCGAGGAGGAGGAGGAGGAGGTCGGGGCGGAAAGAGGAGGAGGAGGAGGAGGGGGTGGGGGAGGATGAGGATGGGGAGAGGGAGCGCGGCTGCCGGGTTTGTCGGAGGAGGAGCCGTGAGAGCTGGGGGCGCTGAAGTCGGCCTCGGCGCGTGACGGGGAGCGCGAGGCGTCGCTGGCGCTCTTGGGCGTGTCCCGGGGACTGGGCTTGCTGGGGCTGGCCGGGGTCAGGGGCTCCGCTTTCGGGTGGCTGGGCGACAGCAGCGGGCGAGCCGGCATCAGCGGGTGGTGGTGGTGGTGCGGGGGAGGGGGAGGAGGGCCTGGAAGACGAGCGAACGGGTGGGGGAGGAACCCCCCGACGGGTCCCGGAGAGAAGAACCCACCCGGCCCCCCTCCGCCTGGGTGGAAGGGCATCATCCGGGGGCCACCCGGGGACGGGGGCTCCGAGGGCATCATGCCTGAAGGCAGGGGCAGGGAGGAGGGGATGGGGGTGGGGGAGCTCATGGGGGGAGGGACTAGAGCAGGCAGGCGGTCGAAGGATTCGGGGACGGGGTTGGGGTTCATCTTGATGTGCGGGTACTTGGCCTTGTGCCGTTCGAAGTGCACCTTGAGGTTGCCTTTGGTGGAGAAGCGATTGCCGCAGATGTTGCACTTGAAGGGCCGTTCGCCTGCAACACACAAAAGCAACACAGGCGCCTGCTATACCGTCCCCAGCATTTTTGTGTTGTAAAGCATTTTTTATTTTATTGTTGCGTATTAATTCTTCATATCCTTTCCCCTGCAACACACAACAACAACACAGGCTCCTGCTATACCGTCCCCCAGCATTTTTGTATTGTAAAGTATTTTTTAATGTTGCATATTAATTCTTCCTATCCTTTCCCCCTGCAACACACAAAAACAACACAGGCTCCTGCTATGCCATCCCCAACATTTTTGTATTGTAAAGCATATTTTACTGTTGCATATTAATTCTTCCTATCCTTTCCCCTCAACACACAAAAACAACACAGACTCCAAGTCCAACTATGCAATCCCCAACATTTTTGTATTGTAAAGCATATTGTATTGTTGCATATTAATTCTTCCTATCCTTTCCCTCTGCAACACACAAAAACAACACAGGCTCCTGCTATACCATCCCCCAGCATTTTTGTATTGTAAAGTATTTTTGTATTGTTGCATATTAATTCTTCCTATCCTTCCCTTTCCCTTGCAACACACAAAAACAACACAGGCTCCTGTTATACCGTCCCCCAGCATTTTTGTATTGTAAAGTATTTTTGTATTGTTGCATATTAATTCTTCCTATCCTTCCCTTTCCCTTGCAACACACAAGACAACACAGGCTCCAAGTCCAACCATGCCATCACCAGCATTTTTGTATTGTAAAGAATATTTTATTGTTGCATATAATTATTCTTCCTATCCTTTTATTTCTCTCTGCAACACACAAAAGCACACAGGCTCCAGCTTTACCATTCCAACATTTCTGGGTGGATTTCCCCCCTCCATATCAATTCTTCCTCTACTTTTCTTGTTCTCCCTTGTTCTGTTTTTATGACCCTGTTTTCTACATTCTAATCCTGACAAGTTGAATTAGTAAGCCCATGTCGAGAAACTCTACCCCCTCAAAAATACAATTATAACCAGGACTATCTCACATGACATTATAGTGTGGAAGGGAACACGAGAATATGACCTGCCATATTGTACCATACACAGCCATAAAATCAAATCCCCTAAAAACTACCCAACGACCTCAAATAAGTAAGTAAAACGAAACACAAGACACTCCACTCCACTTACTCCACACTCTCCTCCTCTCTCTCTCTCTCTCTCTCCTCTCTCTCTCTCTCTCTCTCTCTCTCTCATCTCTCCACACACACACACACACACACACACACCACACAACACACACACACACACACACCAAAGCAAAACATAAACGATGGTCCAACACGAATTCTCTCACACATTTCAACACCCCCATTGCCTGTCTCCATCCTCCCCCATCATCAGAAACCCCACCCCAGCAATTAAAACCCCACCAACTCCCCCAACAAACCCTAAACCCCCCCCCCCTGCAATAACTTCCACACCTTTACCCTGGCAGTAAAAACTGTGGCAGGCAGAGAGATGGGATGAAAGAGGCAGGGGCCGGTCAATTGCTGACTGACCTATCAGCTCCCATACAAAAGCAAGCCTCTTGCCTGGAAATCCGACCCCACCCCCATCAAAGTGCCAGGCAAGGGCTGAGGTTGGCATTCCAACAGGCGATAGGGTTTTTAACAAGGAGAGGGAACCGGGTGGGTTTATCAGAGGCTAAAAGGTGAGGCCAGTCTTCAATAATATATGGACGGGAGGAAGCTGCTGTGGAACATTTTTTTTGCGTCTTCTTCATCGCACGCTAGACATCATTATTTTTGTTTTTATATCACAGTATCTAAAGCAGTATTGTGTGTGTGTGTGTGTGTGTGTGTGTGTGTGTGTGTGTGTGTGTGTGTGTTCGTGTGTGTGTGTGTGTGTGTGTGTGTGTGTGTGTGTGTCTGTGTGCGTGCGAGAAAGAGAGAGTTTTAGATTGAAGCTTTATTGTGGACTTTCAGTGATGGATATTTTTCTTTCAGTGATGGATATTTTCCCCCCTTCTTTCTTCTGCTTATTGTTTTAATATATGGCTTATAAACTACACGAATTTCTCCATTTATTGAGATGATAAAGTATTGGTATCTGTATCCAGTCTGTTACACACAGAAGAGAGAGAGAGAGAGAGAGAGAGAGAGAGAGAGAGAGAGAGAGAGAGAGAGAGAGAGAGAGAGAGAGAGAGAGAGAGAGAGAGAGAGGCAGACAGACAGACAGAAAATGAATCAATTTTAAAAATGCAGACGGAATTACACTATTCACTCAGCATCCATAATATCTAAATTCTGCTGCAATCAGTGAAGAAATGGGGGCCCCAGTGTCAGTACGTTTTTACATTTCTCTGAATTATCTGCCTGATTGTCATTGTTACGAGTGTAGTCAATACATAATTGTGTGTGTGTGTGTGTGTGTGTGTGGGTGGGTGCGTGGGTGTGTGAAATAAGTCTGTGTTCTAATCAACTGTCTTAAAACATAGAATTCATATATTGGTGTATGGTGTGCGTGGGCGTGTTCGCACACACACATACGTGCGTGTGTACGTGCTGCGTATATGCGTGCGTAAAAATAAGTTTTTATGTCTTCTAGTCAATGGGTTTAAAATTGTGTTCACAATTGATGTGTGTGCGTGCGGGCGTTTGCGTGTGTGTGCGCATGCGCGCGTGTGTGGTGTGTGTGTGTTCGTGACATTTTATTTAAAAACCAATATGAAATATAGCTTTTGTGTCTTTGATATATTTGATGAGTATCAATCTGCCTGTCAGTATTGTAATTGCCCTTCATGGGATGATTAAAGTGTTTTTGACTTGACTTGACTTGACTTGTACACACACACACACACACACACACACACACACACAACACAGAGAGAGAGAGAGAGAGAAGAGAGAGAGAGAGAGAAGAGAGAGAGAGAGAGAGAGAGAGAGAAATAAAAGATGAAATCATTTTCTCTCTGAAAGCAAACAACACAGACAGGGACAATGATACGGAAAAATCTTTCCCTGAAGGAAAGATCACAGAAAATGGGAAGAGAAAAAAGACCAGGCGGTAACCCTACACACACCACACTACACCAGCCCTTAACCAAAAAAAAAGGTCACTGCTGGTTTTTGGACCTCATCCTCTCAGGGATGAAGAAGAGTGATGGTCAGCAACAAACAGCAAAAAAAGCCACTCTAATAACTAACTACCTCGGAGTGTGGGGGTGATTGCACCCCAGATCCAGTTCTCCCCCCCCACACCACCAAGTCCAGTGACCACCAAGCCCAGGCAAGAGTAACAATATCCCCGCCGTCATTAGCACCACCAGCCTAATCTCACCCAGCCTCCTGCAAGTATTCATCCTCACACACGCGCTTGCTTCCAGACACACACACACACACACACACCATGACGACGGACAGAGTCCATCTGCCGCTGACCACACCACCCTAAGAAGCTAGCTGACCGGCAAGACTGGTCCGGTCGATGGACAGTGGTAGTAGGTCTATTGTCGGGTGGTGGTGAGGACACGAGTGGACAGTGCGGCATGACCCGGCATTTCTGTACTGTGATCGTTGACAGAGGTTGATT
>CM054143.1:12083966-12096466 GCA_028751875.1 Rapana venosa | reverse complement strand
TCACCACCACCGTCCATCACCTCCTCCACAAACCAATGTACTCTCGAAAACCCATAACACTCTGCAGGTAATCTACCCCCACCCCTCCCCCCCCTACCCACCCACCTTCCCCCACCCCACCCCTAATATCTCTGGCACTCCTCTTAGCACTGCAGGTAGGTACTGCTAGCTTCCGCAGGAGTAGCCCTATGGAGGGGAGAACCAGTACACCAGTGCCAGAGAAAGACAGTGTGTGTGTGTATGTGTATTGTGTGTCTCTTGTGTGTGGATTCGTGTGTGTGCGTGTGTGTGTGTGGTGTGGTGGGGGGGGGGGTATTGTGTGTGTGGTGTGTGTGTGTGTGTGTGTGTGTGTGTGTGTGTGTGTGTGTGTGTAGTGTGTGTGTGTGTGTAGTGTGTGTGTATTCGTGTGTACTGTGTGTTGTATGTATTCGTGGTGTGTGTGTGTGTGTGTGTGGGGGGGGGGGGGGGGGGGATGGGGGGTGGGGGGTGGTGGGCTGTAGTCGGTGCGTGTGTGTGTGTGTGTGTGTGTGTGAGGGAGGGAGGGGGGGTTGTAGTCATATGTGTGTGTGTATGAAAAAATAACTGAGTACGGAAGGAAATAAAGGAAAGATGATAAGGTGGAGGTTCAGGGGGCGGAGGGGGGGAGGAGGTCACGGAGAAACTAAAAGATGAGAAACTTCACTCCCAAAACAAGAGACAAAACAAAACAAATAAAAAGGATCTGCTTTTATAAATATCAAATGTAGCCAGATAGACATCAAGCCCTGTGCTGGTTTTTCCTCATCGTTTTACCGTCCGCCCACCCACCACCACCACCACCACCACCAACATTGCATCGCTGATGTCTAACCCTCACTTCACTGTTTCTCTGAATGCCATGCAACTTCATTTTTTATATTTACAGAAATTTTTTCCCCTGATACTTAAATACGTCTATACATCCCCCACCCCCTTCCCTCCTTGCTCCCTTCCCCTTCTAAAACAAAAAAAAACCAACAACAAAAAACCCTACCCTCATCTCACATTCCCATATTTATGTTAGAAAAAAGCATTGGCGGTTTTCTGTGTTGTTTTGTTTTGTTTTTGAAGGCAGCACATAAACTGTATTTTTACCATTCAGAATGATGTTTGTCAGAAAACGTGAACATTCCATCTCAAAATGGAAAATAACCTAAATTAAAAAGTCTCTCTCATCTCTCTTCATCATCATAATCTTCTCATACTCTCTCTCTCTACCTCTCTCTCATCTCCTACTCTCTCTCTTATATATATATATATATACACAAGAGCCGGATTTTACCTTTCGTAATGGCCTTTGTCCAGAAAAGCTCAACTGCCTTATTTCAAAATAGAAAATCACCTCAACAAAATAAAGAAACGGATGACTACATAAGACTAAACAAAAAACCAAACGAGTAAACGAATAAATACATTAACATAAATAAATAAATAATTCCCTTTTTTTAGCCTCCCAACAAAGAGGAACAAACCTACCCCACGTCAGACTCAATAACCCAGAATGTTTGGGTTTTTTTACAATGGGAAAAAAATCTGTTAAAGTTTGCTTTAAAAAAAAAAGAAAGAAAAGTAACCCACATAGTCTCTCAGACACTATGTCTACACCCTCTCTCCCCGGCCAATACTTTTTATGATAATCAGGACGGTTTTAGTTTGTCTCCCTCCCTCCCTCCCTCTTACTTTCACAACTTGTCCGCCATTTAGTCGAACACAAGTGTGAATCTCATTACTTGTGCAATGTTGAAATATCTACCAGATGACAAACGCGAAACGTGAGGCTTCAAGTAACGCCCCAACTTCACTTAACAAGGTGAGAACAGTATTTTACTATATGTGTGTATGTATGTATCTGTGTATGTATGCTCCCTCCCTCCCTCTCCACCCCCACCCCTTACCATCATCATCATCACCCCCCAAAAATACCCAATTCTGATTTTTTTTTCGGTTGTCGAGAAAAAGTCAGTGAGTCACCTTTGTTTATTGAAGATATATGCAGATTAAAGGTTGAAGCCAATGCACATATCTTGCATGTGACCTCGCGATTTGTAATTTATGTTGAGCGAAATAAACCCTGTATCTTTACTCCTCCTTTTGTGTGTTGATTCTGTGTGTGTGTGTGTGTGTGTGTGTGTGTGTGAGAGAGAGAGTTTCTCTGCTTATGTGTTCGTGTGTGCGAATGTATGTGAGTGTGTGTATTCTCCCTCTTCACACACACACAAAACAGAAAAGAAAATCGTGGGAATGGACATAATTATACAGGAGCGGGGTCATGCCAGCCCGCTTGGTCAAAAAATAAAAGAAAGAACAAGATAACGGCGGTTGCAGCAGCGATATTTGCAGGAAAGTGAAATCACAAGCCCTGAAGGACCACTCAGCAAACATGGCGGGCGGTTTCCGCCCAATAATGGCTTCTCGCGCCTGCGCACGACATCTTTCCCGCCTTAAATATGTCGTCTTATTACCGCATTCGTTTTCAACGCTGAATCAACAGCCCGTTTTGTCAAGTCCAGGTTAATCATCTTTCCTTCCGTGGATTCTAAACCGCCTCAAGCCTCCTTACTTGTATCGTTTTCTTCCCTGCTGTGGAGAAAGAAAGTAACAATGTTTTAACGAGGGCACGAGGGTGTGTGTGTGTGTGTGTGTTTTGTGTGTGTGTGTACATAAGTTAAACATGTGGCAGCAAATGGTTAACAATGCTTGCTTTTACAAATCTTATCCCTGGTGTTCTTTGTATAGTTTTTGATGACCTTTTTTTCTTACTTTTACATTTTGTTTGAATTTTGTTGTATTTGTTGAAAACAAAACATTTCGAACCAGGTTTAAGCTTTAATAATTAAAAAAAAAAAAATTAGTACAGTTTTTGTAGTTCCATTTTAACAGGGAACGTCGAGTCTGTTACAGCAAGCCAATAAGTGAGAGAAAAAAGAAGTAAAGAATGTTTTCAAAGCATACTAGTAGTAAGTAGTGGATCTTACAACATGGCTGGCTGTCTTAGTGTGTGTTACATAGGTCTGGACACGTAACTCTTCAGCCCTGTATAGGCATACATACATACAGCCAGGAGATCTAGTCTCTCCTATCCCCCCTCACCATGCAGACAAGCTTCATTTGCATAAAGCCATTTCTGCCTAGACATGCAGGCGAAGAATGGTAATATGGCCTGTTGAATCACTATTAACTTTCGTCTGGAAAACACTTCCCCCCTCTCTCCTCTCTCCCCCCACCCATTTCCCAAACTTCTTTAACCCTTCTCTCCCCCCCCCTCCCCCCCACACACAACACACACACTCACACCGGTCCTTCCCAGTCCCTGCGTTTAGTTTGCAAATTCTGATACATTGACTGTAGGAATAATACAAAGTATACACACAGTATCTAATATTTCGGAATTCGGAATACTGATACATTCACCATATAAAATAAGATACATTCATCCCTCTCTCCATCAATTAGGTACAATCTACACTCAACTCAGAATCTTAAATGCATAACGATATAGCACATGCACATAGACCAACCAACCAACCAACCAACCAATTATCAAACAAAATAATGTATGTACTCTCTAGCAAAGACAATAGCGTGAATCAATACCACATTTCTTCGGGTATGACGAACCAATTTCATCAAGAAATGTTAACAAAAAAACCCCCAACATCTGTGCGTGTGCGTATATATATGCATCTGCCTGTTTCAAAACGAAATGGCATATCACACACTTCCTTTTGCATAAAAGTAGCTAACTGATTCAACAGCAACAGCAAGCAGGATACTGATTAATCGGTTGGTTTCACTATTATTTTCCTCTCTGATCTGTGGTATCACGTTACCCGTACCCGGGGTGTAACGGGTACAAAGGCACATCCACCTGGCAAACCATGGGGTATTGTTAGCTATATGCATTGCGTGTCATTTCTGCTAAGATAACGTTCTTTGGTGCTTGTGTGTGTTAGTGTGTGTGTGTGTGTGTGTGTGAGTGTAAGAGTGAGTGAGTGTGCGTGTGCATTTATTTCTCTGTGTGTCTTTTCACAAACACTAATATCAGAATCAATCAGAAGAACTAATAACAACTTATGCAAAGAAAAATAATCACCCACACAAAAAAAGATACAAAAACCATACACAAAAAGAAAGAAAAAGAAAAAAAACGAAACAAAAAGATCACACATAAAAAGCCAGAAATCACTACTACAGAATAACAGCTTTTGGAAATTTTTTTCATCTTCAGCATTTACAAGATAAACGCGTTAAAGGTCTCATAAATAATTAACTTCCAAATACCCGTAGTAAAATATTTGCATTTCTTATATATATATCATTGAATGTGTACATATTATAATATGTGATCATTATACACTCATTGTATTAGTGATTTTTTTAAACATAAGTCAGATCAGAAAATTATCACAAATTATTTGAATTTATCATTTCTTTCATCTACATTAAATAGCGATTTTGATGCATGAGAATTGTTTTATCTGTTTGCATCATCAACAAAATAATTTGCAAGTGAAACAAGACCAGTTCTAATAAAATCTAAATGCAATGAGGATATTATCTTTTTAGATACAGAGATCCAAAATAGATAAATGATTGAAATGATTACAATCAATTTAACCGTATCGATACAACAGTAAAATATAACTCTTCATTGGTTTTTTTGGGTGCAACAGTCTCACTGTTCACAATCGTCATTAGTTTTTATTGCTATGTATCTCAAACATTTTCAGGCTTAAAACTGGGCTGACCAGTCATCATTTAACTCTGCCTGTTGACAACAACGATGCTTTTATGTCACCTTTAGTATGTGCAGTAGCTGACACGCTTTACCAATGAACTGTGAACCCATTAATCATTCAACCTAATACCTAAACTCCAGTTTTTGCTGCTTACCAAATTTCGTGTTTCCTAACACAGCAGGCGTTAAAGCTTCATTTTTTTCTAAACTCTATTGTAGTTTACTAACATGTTCATATTAATTTTCTTAATAACTCTTTGTTGTAAGGTAACCATAAATATTCATCAACGTCTCTGAAGTGTTAAAGTTAGCGAACTTCATAATCCTCTATCAACCAGGTAACCCACTTTAATGTATCTTTGTGCATTCTTTACAAATGCTGATCTATTACTTCGACATCATTGTTAAAAATCTATATTTGATTGACATGGAATAGAATTCTAGAAAATAAACCATACAAGGTTTATACTGCAGAACAGGCTACCAGCAATGTCTGAGACTGGATTTACGTTCTAGTTTGAAATGCAAAGTCAGACCTAAAAATATTCACAACCTTCTGGGATCTGGTCGTATACTTTGTACTTACTATTGTAACATTAAAAAAAAAAATTCTCTACCCGAATCCTTACAGATGAGCTGCTTACAGGTTGAATTAACCCTTTCATTTTTAAAACATTTTTTCTTTCTGAGAAATAATAATGTTAACCCTTAAATGCTTAGTAAATCCCTGACGAACTGTTAGACCTTTAGCTTAATCTAGCATTATCAGGGGACGGGATAGCTCAGTGGTCAGAGCACTCACTTTTCCCCAACCAAAGTTAAGCAGCATCGAGTGTGGTTACCAAGTGGATGGGTGACCGTCTGCGTATCATGGCTTCAGTACAGTCCCCTAGCTGTAAATGGGTACCTGCCCTCTTTAGGGTCAGGGAAGGTAAAACAGCGAGGGAGAGGAGATGGGCGCCACCCTCAATATGCTGGTCCCTGGAGAAGCTGAGGTCTCTGATGCCTCGCTCCCCTACATCCACATAGGTTGTGGGACATTTCTTTTTTAATTACCTTTCTAGCATTATCTGCGCAGTAGTGCAGGTTAAGCTAAGCTAAACGACACAGTGCGAAGGTAGGTGGATGTACTTACCGGTGTGGGATCGGACATGGATCTGTAGCGCGCTATCACTGCCAAACACCTTGTGACAAAAGCGACATTTGTGCTTAAAGAAGGGGTCATCACACGCGTACTGCGACCGTTCCAGAACTGAAAACAGGAGAAAAACAATTGGGATTAGGTAGGAATTTCTTCACTTTGTGGCCATAAAATTTGCTAAATATTCTAAATGTACGCTTTTTGCTGAAAACATACAGCTATAGAATATCATGTTTGAATGTGGCTTATGAATATGTCAAAACACCGAATAAGTTCACCTATGGTACATCGTTCTTATCAAAAAGTAAAGAATCAAGATATGTTAGATTAGCATTTTGTGACGGAGATCTTAAATTTTAAAAATTTATATTTAAATATATAGTCTAATCTTGGTGGTTTGTGTCAGTATGTTTTCAAAAAAACAAAAGTACAGCCGTATTATACACGATTTCATTTGCTTTTTTTTTTTTTTTACAACAAATTGTCCTTAAATCGATACAAAGCACATTCAAGGCAGTTTATACTACAGTGATTTTATACATTTTTAAAAGATATGAAACTGTTGCACAGCTCAGATTTATTTTTCCATCATTATAATGTTACATAAACATATTGGTTGTATGTTGGGTGATTGAAGTGATGAGTATTTCTAACAAAAAAATCACTCTAAGAAAGCAGATACAATCATTTTTGAACAGTTTCATCATAATCACCTAAAATGCCTAAATAAATGTCTTTTTCTTTCTCTCTCCATTAAAAGTACGTTTACCACCAAAATAACATACCACTATCATCAAAATCAACAATAACAACAACACCGTGAACCCATACATAATAACATGTACACCATGAATAGCGAAACAAAAAGCATCAACAACAAAATAACAAAAACAAAGGACACGAATGTATGGTGTGTGTGTGTGTGGTGGTGGGGGGGAGGGGGGGGGGGAGAGGGAGATAGGGAGAGAGAGAGCTTTTTCAAACGATATAAATCCGAAACAAACAAAAAAAATGTGCTGACAACATAAACTAAAAGTATAACAGACCAGATAAACAAATATAAAAAAAAAGAAAAAGTGAAACAGAAACAATCAACGTCAAACAAAAATAAATTACTATACAAAGGATTTAACACAAAATTAAATTTTAAAAAACCACACAAGATAATCGCAACATCGACAAAATCAGCAAATTCAAAGCATAAAATAACACATTACCTTCATTAACTTCAAACTAAGGAGACAATCGTGCATAAACAAACAATAAGTCAAACACCCCCCCCCCCCCCCTCTCTCTCTCTCTCTCTCTCTCCACCACACACACACACACACACACACACAACACACACACACACACACACACACACACACACACACACACGAATTAATCAGTAAGCTTAATTCTTTCCTCTTCTCACTCACACTCACTCTCTCAAAGACACTTTTTTTTAAAACGAAGTTTCCCCCGCAGCTAATTTTACTTCTTCTTCTTCTATCAAGTCTCAACTCTCTCAAAGACATTTTCTTGAACAAAGTTTCCCCCCTAGCAGTTTTCTGCAAAGTGTATGAAGGAAGGAAGGATGGATGGAGGGATGGAAGGAACTGTACTAGGCCCTACGGAATAGCTAGCCTTCAAATGGATTCCATTCCCACCGATTTTTCTGTCTGGTAAAGAAACTTCATCAAATCCAGGCGTAAGTTGAAGAATGGAAGGGTATTGATCTATCGGGCTTCTGCTGTTGCACAAGACGCAGAGAGAGAGAGAGAGGGCGGGGAGGGGAGAGAGAGAGGGGGGGGGGGGGGGGGGGGGGGGGGGGGGGGGGTGGGGGGGGGGGGGGGGGGGGGGGGGGGGGGATGGGGGGGGGGGGGGGGGTGGGGGGGGGGGGGGGGGGGAGGGGGGGGGGGGTGGGGGGGGGGGGGGGGGGGGGGGGGGGGGGGGGGGGGGGGGGGGGGGGGGGGGGGGGGGGAGAGGAGAGAGAAAGAGAGAGAGAGAGGAGGGGGGGGGGGTGGAGGGGAGAGAAGGGAAACTTTGTGTGTGTATCATCAATCACCAAGTTCATTCAAAAAAAAAAAAAAAATTGTCTGCAGTTTTTCTCGTCTGTCCGTCTCACTGTTTGTATGTATGATAATCTATTATGTATAATCCGTCTGTCTGTCTCTGTCTACAGGTCTGTCTCTGATGCTGTCTAGAGATATGTGTGTGCGTGCGTGTGTGTGTGAGTGTACACGCGTGCGCTTGCTTGTGTCTTGTGTATGCGCGCCCGTATAATCGCTTGCACACAAACACATGCGCGCATGCAGCCAAAAAACACCAACACACACACGCACGGCCACCAGACTGACACAGACAGACAGACAAGCGCGCGGCATTCCTCGACTTGGCATGAAACATGCTGACAGGCGTCAAACTTTCAACATGCCTAACCCTCCCCCCACCCACCCACCCACCGCACACACACACAGCCTATCTACTCCCCCCCCCCCCCCCCCCCCCCCCCCCCCCCCCCCCTTACACCACCCCACCACACAACACCACACACAAACCTACTACTACAACAAGAATATAAAAAAAAAAAAAAAACCCAACCAAAACAACATCTACCTTCTTCCTCCTCCTCCCCCAGCCCTCCCTCCACCTCCCCCCCCCACATCTTCTCTCTCTCAAACCCCTCACTCACTCACTCTCTCTCTCTCTCTCTCTCTCTCTCTCTCTTCTCATCTCTCTCTCTCTCTCTCTCCTTCTCTCTCTCTCCTCCGTCCTCTTCCTCCCAAATTCTAGCAGCTTAGCTATAGACAGCAGCTGCGGAGGAGGCCTTCCCCACAAATGATCCATGCAAATAAGCTTTTGATGGAAGATGCTTGGGCGCGGATCTGGTGGTGGTGGTGGTGGTGGGCCGAGTAAGGGGGAGATAGTGCGCTTTTCAACACCCTGGCCCGCAATTTGACAACTGCAAGCGAGGGGGCCCGATTCTATCGCTGTCTGCCGAATTATGGAAATGGCAGAACCCCCCCTCCACGGTCTCTTCAGTCTGTCTGTCCCGTCCTCTGGAACCGCCGCCACCCCCTTTTTTCTCTCTCTCTCTCTTCTCTCTCTCTCTCTTTGCCTGCCTGTCTTTGTTTCCTTTGCCTTGCCTTACCTCCCTTGCCATAAACCCTTTAAAAAAACAACTGTGTGTGTGTCTCTGTGTCCCTGTCTATCTGTCTCTCTCTCTCTCTGTGCTTTGCTTTGTCTTGCCTTGCCTTACCTCCCTTGCTTATACACCCCCCCTCCCCCCCACAAAAAAACCAACTTACTTTTTATGCCTAATAGTAGTGCCTTACCTCCCTTCCTTGCATATACACCCACCCCAAAAAGAACTTTTGTTTTGGGACTTTTTAAATATTTTATTTTTTCTTTACCCAACTAATTTTCTTTTTTTGGGGGGTGGGTGGGGGTGTGGGGTGAGGGTGTGTGTGGTCTGGGGTTTCTGTTTTTCTTTGGTGAACTTGTCTTTTTTTTCTTTTTCTATGTCTGTCTGTGTGTGTCTCTTTCTGTCTGTCTCTCTTTTTATGATCAACTCCGGCACCCCATTGTCTCTCTCTCTCTCTCTTGTCTTCGACTCTCAAAGCTCAGTTTACTAGAAAGGGAAAGAAATGGGCGGAAAAGGAGAAGGGAAGAGGAGGGGAAGAAGGAATGGGAGAGAGAGAAAGGAAGATAAGACAATGGATGAAGAAAAGCATATCCCCACCGCTACACGCGCGCGCACATACAAACGCACAATCTTCTGAGAATTGTTTTTTACAAGGCGGTGGGATTTGGGGGGTGGGTGGGGGTGGGGACAACTGGGTAGGGGGATGGGGAACAAAAAAAGAGTTCAAGCAATAGTGTGTGTGTGTGAGTGTGTGTAAGTGTGTGTGTGTGAGAGAGAAAAATCTGTTGTGTACAATCCTGTTTACAAGAACCCCCATTCAATTTCGTGTCTATATATATATATATATATATATATATATTAAAAAATATATCTTTCATTTCCATTTGCTCTTCGTTTTTGTTTAACTGGAAGTGCTCTTAGTTTATTCATCTATTGTCTATAATTATGCTCCTTCTCCATATTTTTTAACAAATATCTTTTGAACTTTGACATTCACATTTGCATTTTTCAGTGAGCAATTTTAATCTCACAGTGATTATCAGAGTGCATATTCTGGGTGACCCCCCAGAGTGTTAATCTGGAGAACGCACAACATTTGTACTTTGATGGTCAAGAATGCTCAGTGCATGCAAGATCTTGCAGCAGGGAACTTACTGGATGATCTACATACTACTTACTGCACCATCAGAAGAATAGTGGCAGTATGTGACGGGAAAGGAAAAACGCCACGTGTGATTAAAGGAAGACTATATATATATATATAGTAGGACTCCTAAACAGCATAGCAACGCCACTATTACGCATAACCTAACTGAGCCACATCGACACACACAATAAACTATAAAGGTGTCCCATAACCTAAAAGGTCGTAAGGGGGCAAGGCGTCAGAGACCTCACTTCCCTAGGGGCCAGCATATTTGAGGAGGGCAACAATGGACTATTATGCAAACGCCCCCCCCCCCCCTCCTAAAAAAAAAGAAAAAAAAAAGAAAGAACCCACGAACAAAATTAATTATGCCTTTGCACTGCAAAAAACAAAACACCTCCCCCAAAAAACATAACAACAACAAACCCACAACAAAACAACCCAACAACAATAACAACCTCCCCCCAAAAACCCAAACAAACAACCCAACAAACAACAAAAAACCAAACAACCAACAACAACAACAAAACAACCACACAAAAAACCGACAGAAATATAAAAATGGTATCAACAGTATAGTATGAGCTCCTCCCTATCATTCTCAGCTTAAATAACATCATCATTCTAAAGAGAGAGAGAGAGAGAGAGAGAGAGAGAGAGAGAGAGAGAGAGAGAGAGAGAGAGAGACAGAGAGACAGACAGACAGACAGACAGAGACAGAGACAGAGAGATTAATAGCCCGGAGCTGTAAGAAATGGAAAGGTAGGTAGGTAAATGGTAAATCGATACTGGAGGCACAGTGGATGGAAGTGGAAGACAGACAGATGAAGTATCTGAACTGCTTTGCCAGTAGCTAGCTAGTACAGTAGTAGTCTATAGCTAGCTATGTACGTGCAGGCGTGCGGGTGAATGCGCTATGTAGGGGCCTATTGCGCTCTGTGTGCTCTGTGTGTGTGTGTGTGCGTGCATGTGTGTGTGTGAATGCGTGTGTGTGTTTTGTGTCGCGAGTGTGTTTTGTGTGTATGTCCGTGTGTGCGCGTGCGCACGTGTGCTTCTTTCTTTTCTTGTTTTTTTGGGTGTTTTTTTTTTTTTTTTTTGAAGGGGTGGAGAGGGAAAACCCCCAAAGCCTTTTTTTTTTGCCCTTTTCCCCCCCCCCCCTTTTTTCCCGGGCCCCCTTTTTTCTTTCCCTTTTTTGGGTTTTTTTTGGGGGTTTTGGGTTTTTTGGGGGGCCCCCAAACCCCTTTTTTTTCCCCCCCCCGGGGGGGGGGGGGGGGGGGGGGGGAAAAAAGGGGGGGGGGGGGGGGGGAAAAAAAAAAAGGGGGGGGGGGGGGGAAAAAGAAAGTAAAAAGGGGGGGGGGGGGGGGGGGGGGGAAAAAAAAAAGGGGGGGGGGGGGGGGGGGGGGGGGGGAGAGGGGGGGGGGGGGAAGGGGGGGGGGGGGAGGGGGGGGGGGAAAAAAAAAAGGGGGGGGGGGGAAAAAAAGGGGAGGGGGGGGGGAAAAAAAAAAATTTTTTAAAAAAAGGGGGGGGTTTTTAAAGGGGTTTTTTTTTTTTTTTTTAAAAATAAAAAAAATTTTAAAGGCCCCCCCAAAAAAACCCCCCCAAATTTAAAAAACCTTTTTAAACTTTTTTCCAAAAACCCCTTTTTAAATTCCCCCAAAAAAAAAAAAAATTTTTTTAAAAAAAAAAAATTTTTTCCCCAAATAAAAAAATTTTTTTAAAAAAAAAAAAACCCCCAAAAAAAAAAACCCCCCAAAATTAAAAAAAAAAACCCCCAACAACCAAAAAAACAAAAAAACTTCCCCCCCCAAAAAAAAAAAAAAAAAAAAACCCCCAAAAAAACCCAAAAAAAAAAAAAAAAAAAAACCCAAAAAAAAAAAACCCCTTTTTTCCCCCAAAAAAAAAAAAACCCAAAAAAAAAAAACCCAAAAAAAACCCCTAAAAAAAAAAAACCCCAAAAACCCAAAAAAAACCCCCCCCAAAAAAAAAAAAAAAACCCCCCCAAAAAAAAAAAAATTTTTTAAACCCAAAAAAACCCCCCAAAAAAAAGGATAAAACCCCCCCCAAAAAAAAAACAAAAAAAAAAAAAACCCAAAAAAAAAAACAAAAAAAAAAAAATTTAAAAAAAAACATTTCCCCCCAAAAAAAAAAAAACAAAAAAAAAAAAAACCCCCCAAAAAAATTTCCAAAAAAATTTCCCCAAAAAACCCCTTTTAAAAAAAAAAAAAAAAAAAAAAAACCCTTTAAAAAAAAAAAAAAAAAAAACCCCAAAAACCCCAAAAAAAAACCCCCAAAAAACCCCCCCACCCCCCCCCCTAAAAACCACCCC
>CM054143.1:12068966-12078966 GCA_028751875.1 Rapana venosa | reverse complement strand
GGGGGGGGGGGGGTTTTTTTTTTGGGGGGGGGGAAAAAGGAAAAAGAAAAAAAGAAATTAAAAAAAAAAATTTTTTTTTAAAAAAATTTTAAAAAAAAAAAAACAAACCAAAACATTTTTTTTAAAAAAATTAAAAAAATTTTAAAAAAAACCCCCAAAAAAAAAAAAAAAAAAAAAAAAAATATTACAAAAAAAAAAACGGGAGGTTTTACCCCCCAAAAAAAAAAAAAAACCCAAAAAACCCAAAAAAAAACCCAAAAAAAAAAAAAAAAAAGGGGGGGGGTTTTTTAAAAAAAAAAATTTTTTCAAAAAACCAAAAAAAAACAAAAAAAAAAAAAAAAGGGGGGGGGAAAAAAAAGGGGGAAAGGGGGGGGGGGGGAGGGAGAGAGAGAGAGGGGAAAAGGGGGGGGGGGAAAAAAAAAAAAAAGGGGGGGGGGGGGGGGGGGAAAAGAGAGAGGGGGGGGGGGGAAAAGGAGAGAGGGGGGAGAGGGGGGGAAAAAGGGGGAAGAAAAAAGAAAAAAAAAAACCCGCAAAAAAAAAAGGGGGGGGAAAAGAGGGAAAAAGAAGGGGAAAAACAAAAAGAAAGAAAAAAAAAAAAAAGGGGAGAAAGACAGAAAAAAAAAGGGGGGGGGGAAAAAAAAAAAAGGGAAAAAAAAAAAATATAAAATAAAAAAAAAAAAAAAAAAATTTTTTTTTTTAAAAAAAAAACCCTTAAAAAAGAAAAAAAAAAGAAAAAAAAAACCAAAAAAAAAAAGGGAAAAAAAAAGAAAAAAAAAAAAAAAAAAACAAAAAAAAAAAAAAAAAAAAAGGAAAAAAAAAGGGGAAAAAAAAAAGGGGGGAAAAAAAAACCCCCAAAAAAACCCCCCCCCCAAAAAAAAAAAAAACCCCCCCCCCCCCAAAAAAAAAGGGGGGGGGTTTTTTTTTTTTCCCCCCCCCCCCCCCCCCCCCTTTTTTTTTTAAAAAAAAATTTTTTTTTTTTTTTTAAAAAAAAAAAAGGGTTTTTTTAAAAAAAAAAAAAACCCAAAAAAAAAAAGGAAAACCCCCCCGGGGGGGGGGGGAAGGGGGGGGGGGGAAAAAAAAAAATTTAAAAAAAAAAAAAAAAATTTTTTTTGGGGGGGGGGGGGGGGGGGGGAAAAAAAAAAAAAAGGGGGGGGGGGGGGGCCCCTTTTCCCCCCCCCAAAAAACCCCCCCGGGCCCCTTTTTTTAAAACAAAAAAACCAAAAAAAAAAATTTTTTTTTTCTTTTTTTCCCCAAAACCCCCCCCCCCCCCCCCCTTTTTTTTTTTTTAAAAAACCCCCCCCTTTTTTTTTTTTTTCCCCCCCCCCCCCCCCCCCCTTTTCACCAACAACAGAAAACCAGAAAGAGTGGAGTGAAGACAGTTGAGAGACGGGACAGAGAGAGACACAAGAGATATAACACTAATAGAACAGAAAGGGGCCCCAGAGAGAGAGAGACAGAGAGTCAAACAAGACAGAGAAACATGAAAAAAGAAAACAGATCAATACTAAAACTATCAGCAATCCAACGAAAGAAAGAACGAGGGAAAACAATAAGACAGATGAAGAAAAGGACAACAACAACAACAACAACAAACAACAAGAAAAAAAGGAAGACAAAGTGAATGAAAAAGCCAGGAAGAGGGCGGAGTCCACAAACAACTCCTCACCACTCTCTCCCCCCCCCCCCACTCTCCCTCTCTCCCCTACTCCCCACGCGGTTTTTGCTTTTTGTTGTTGTTTTTTTTAACAACTACCATGGCCCAGTTTTCTTCTCCTCCCATTTATTACACTAAAATCCTAAATAAAATTTGTATGTGAAGACTCCCCCCCCCAAAAGGAAAAAAAAAAGCGTCGGACATTTAAAAGGAAGAAGAAAAAACACACACACAAAAAACAACAACCGAAAACAGCAACATATGGGTGTGGTGGGTTGGGAGGAGGGTGGATGTTGGGAGGGGAGGGAGTGGGGGAGAGGGGTTTGACTCTCTCTCTCTCTCACATACACACACAAGCGCGCGTGCGCGCGCGCGCGCGTGCACACACACACACAACACACACACTCACTCACACACTAAGACAATGTTCTTTAGAATGCACTTGCCACACACACCCACCAAAAAAACCCAACCCACAAGAACAAATTTTATTTCAAATGACAATCAATAAGTCAAAACGTGTTGTGTGTGTGTGTGTGTGTTTCCTCTCTCTCTCTCTCTCTCTCTCTCTCTCTCTCTCTCTCTCTCTCTCTCTCTCTCTCTCTCTCTTTCTCTCTCTCTCTCTCTCTCTCTCTCTCTCTCTCTCACTCTTACCCCCCCCCCCCACCTTGCCCTCTCATCATGCGATTTTACTTTTTATGTTTTGGCCTTTCCATGCTATTGTTTTTCTTTTTTTGCTTTATTTCTTTGCTTTTTCAGAGTTTGGTGTGTGTGTGGTGTGTTGTGTGTGTGGTGTTTTGTGTGTGTGTGCTTGTTTTAACCACTATGAAAACATTTTCTGTTGACTTTTTATTGCGTGGAATATTTTTCCTGACAATGCTATTTCTCTCTGCACAAATTTATGGGGTCTTACACCCCCAAAAATGAAAAACAAAAGTTTCTAAAAAAAAGTTTTCTCGCAAAAACCGTGAAACAGAAGAGAAAGACAGAATGTTGAATTGAAAAAAAAAAAAAAAAGAAAAAAAAAAGCAGTAGTTGTTACAGATATACAAGGGGAGGGAGGGGGGGGGAAGAGAGAGGGAGGGAGAGGGGGGAGAGAGAGAGAGACAGAGACAGAGAGAGTTTGGAGACAGACACGGAGGGACAGAGATTGACAACAGACGACAGCAACAGACAGGAGAGAGAGAGAGAACAGACAACACAACGGGCGCTGTGCCTTTCAAAAAACTTTTTCATCATCAGAAACTTTTTAAACACACATTAACCCCCCCCAAAAAAAACCCAAAAACCAAAAACAACCCCAAAACCCAAAAACAAAAAAACCCCCAAATAAATTTTTTTTAAAAAAAAAATTTAAAAAACCCAACCCCCCCCCAACCCCACCCCCCCCCTTCCCCCCCTCATCCCACCCCAAAAAAAAAACCCCAAAAAATTTTCCAAATGCGCTTTTTAGCAGGTGTGAAGTTTTTTATACACCCTTTTCTTTCAGAGTAGTACGTGCACTGCTCTATGTATGTTTATATGCCCTTGATGGGGGAAAGGAATGCCTGTCTGGTAGAAGTCCCAGCTATATTTCTTCCCCTTTCCCCCACTCTGTCTTGCTGTGATGCTTAGATTAAATTATTATTTACAGTCATCAAAAAATTTTTCGGGGTCTTCTTTTTCTTCTTCTTTATTTGGGGGAAATTTTTGTGAACTTTTAAATAGTTTTAATTATTGAAGTCCTAGCAGCAGGTGTCATTTAATTAGGGAGAGGCGTGGTGTTTAAAAAACAACGAATTCCCCCCCTTTAGGGAGCAAAAAACCCAAGGACAGTTTCACTGCCGGGTTTAAATTTTCTGTCTGCTGTCCGGGCTGTCTCTGTCTCTCCTGTGTCTGTCTTGTGTCTCGTCGTCTGTCTGTCCCGAGTCTCTCTCATCCCCCCCCCCCTCTCCCCCCCCCCGGGGGATTCAAAATCGAAGCGGGTCATTTAGGGGAAACGCAAGCTGGAGTAGGCAGAGCACTGTAGTCAACATGCACTTCTGTCTTTTTTTCTTCATCATTATATTTTTTTTTTTTAAAAAAAATACTTTCCTCGTGATAATTACTATGGTAGGGGGATAAAGAGAAAAAATCCCCTTTGACATGAACCCCATTCATGGTATGGGAACTAAAAATGAAGTTGTCTCCCCCTCCTGTTTTCTTTGCTTCTCGCCCCTCTTTTCAGGGCCCAAAAAAAAAAAAAAAGGTTTTATAGTTCTTTTTATTTCCCCTTCCCCTCTTGTTTTCTGTCCTGTCTTTTTTTTCTTTTTCCCCCCCCCCCCCCTTCTCTCTCTCTGTCTTTTTCTCTCTCTGTTTCTCTCTTTCTGTTTCCCCCCTTTTCTCCCCTCTCTTCTCCCTTTTTCTTTCTCTTTTTTCTTTTCCCCTCTTCTCTTTTTCCCCTCCTCTCTCTTTCCCTCCCACCCCACAACCAAAAATCGCCTTTTTTTTCCCACTTTTATTTTTTTGAAAAAATTTAAATACATTTCTTCCATTCCCCCGGCTGCCCCCAAAACCTACCTATGGGCCCCTAGCCTCCCCCCAACCCCCATTTTTTACCCCTCCCCCCTCCTCCTCCTCCCCGGACTGTCCGTTGCCCGGTGGCGCGGGAGGGGGGAGGGTGTGGAGGGGGTTGGGAGGGGGGGGGGGGGGGGGACGTAGCAAAACGGGGGGGGCTCAACCTTTAGAAGGGGGCAGGGAGTATAAAGAGTAGGTGATGTGAGGGCATGGGGGGGGGGGGGGGGGGGTTGGGGGGGGGGGGGGAAAGGAGTGAAGAACAAAAAAAAAAAAAAAAGAAAAAATGGGCAGCGACGGAGGAAGCCATTACCTTCTCTCTCTCTCTCTCTCTTCTCTCTCTTCTCTCTTTTCTTTTTCTCCTCTCTCTCTTCCTTCCCCTCTCTCTCTTCTCTCTCTCCTGCCTCCTCCCCCCTTTTTTTCCCCCCCCCCCCCTTTTTCTCTCCCTCCAACCACCCCCCCCACCCCCCCCCCTTCTCTCCTTTCTCACAGGCAGGCAGGGGGCTTTCCCCCGAAGAGAGGGGCAGCAGCTCTGTCAACAAGCAAAAGCACCAAAAGACCCCCCGCAAAAGGGAGTTCCCGCTCCGTTGATACTTCATGACCCAAATTTAAAAAAACCCACCTGCAGACCCCCCCCCACCCCCCGCCAAAACCCCCCGGGGGGGGGCCCCCCCCCCCCCCCCCCCCCCCCCCCCCCCCCCCCCCCCCCCCCCCCCCCCCCCCCCCCCCCCCCCCCCCCCCCCCCCCCCCCCGGGAAATTTTTAAATTTTTTTTTTTTAGGGGGAGGGAAAAAAAAAAATTTTTAAAAAAGGACCAACCCAGGTGGAAAAAACCAAAAAGGAAAGGGAGGAAAAAGGGGGGAGGGGGGGAGGAGGGGGGGAAGGGGGGGGGGGGAAGGAGGGGGGAAGGGGGGGGGAGGGGGGGGGGGAGAGGGGGGGAAAGGGGGGGGAGGGGGAAAGGGGGGGGAGGGGGGGGGTGGAGAGGGGAAAGGGGGGAGAGGGGGGGAAAAAAAAATGAAAAGGAAAAGGGGAATTTTTTTTTTTTTTTCAAACCCTCTTTTTTTTTTTTTGGGGGGGGTTTTTTTTTGGGATTAAAAAAGGGGGGGGGAGAGGGGGGGGGAAAAAGGAAAAAAGGGGGGGAAAAGGGGAAAAGAGAGAGAAAGAGAAGGGGGGAAAAGGGGGAAGAGAGGGAGAAAAGAAGGGGGGAGGGGAAAAAAGGGGGGAGGGGGAGAAAAAAGAGAGAGGGGGAAAAAAAAGGGGAGAAAGGGGGGGGGGGAAAAGAAAAAAGGAGAGGGAAACCCTTTCCCCCCAAAAGAGAGGAAAGAGGAGACAAAAGAGGGGGGGGGGAGGGGGAGAGAAAGAAGGAAGGGGGGGGAAAAGTTGGGGGGAAGGGGAAAAGGTTTTTAAAAGGGGGGAAAACCCGAAGGTTTTTTTTTAAAAAAAAGGGGAAGGTTTCCCCTTTTTTTTCCCCCCCCCCCCCCCCCGTAAATTTAAAAACCCCCCCCCCCCCCCCCCCCCCCCCCCCCCCCCCGTTTTTTTTTTAGGGGGGGGGGGGGGGGGGGGGTTTTTATTTCCCCCCCCTTTTTTTTTCCCGGGGGGGGGGGGGGGGGGGGGGGGGGGGGGTTTTTTTTTTTTGGGGGGGGGGGGGGGGTTTTTTTTTTTTTTTTTTTTTGGGGGGGGGGGGGGGGGGGGGGGGGGGAAAAAAGGGGGGGGGGGGGGGGGGGGGGGGGGGGGAAGGGGGGGGTGGGTTTTTTTTTTTGGGGGGGGGGGGGGGGGGGGAAGGGGGGGGTTTTTTTGGGGGGGTTTTGGGGGGGGGGGGGGGGGGGGGGGGGGGGGGGGGGGGGGGGGGGGGGGGGTGGGAGGGGTTGGGGGGGGGGGGGGGGGGGGGGGGGGGGGGGCGGGGGGGGGGGGTTTTGGGGGGGGGGGGGGGGGGGGAAAGGGGGGGGGGGGGGGGAAAGGGTTTTTTTTTTGGGGGGGGGTTTTTGTGGGGGGGGGGGGGGGGGGGGGGGGGGGGGTTTTTTTTTTTTTTTTTTTTTTTTTTTTTTTTTCCCCCCCCAAAATTTTTAAAATTTTTACCAAAAACCCAAAACTTTTTTCTTCCTTTTCCCCCTTTCCCCCCCCCCCCCCCCCATTTCCCCCCGAAAATTTTTTTTTTCCCAAAAAAAGGGTTTTTGGGAAAAAAGAACCCCCCAAAAAAATTTTTTGGGGGGCCCCCCCCCCAAAAAATTTTTGGGGGTTTTTGGGCCCGGGGAAAAACCAAACCCCCAGGCCCCTTTTTAAACCCCCCCAAAAAGGGGGTTTTTGGGGGGGGGGGGGGGGGGGGGGGGGGGGGGGGGGGGGGGGGGGGGGGTTTTTTTTTTGGGGGGGGGGGAAAAAAAAAAAAAAAAAACGACCCAAAAAAATTGGGCAAAGAAAAAACCCCGGGGTTTTAAAATTTTAAAAAAGGAAAGGGGGGAGCCTTCGCAGATGATTCCGCGCTCTGGTGTGTGCGCAGTAAAAAGTAGATTAAAGAAAGAGACCGGGGAAAAAAAAAAGAAAAAAAAGAAAAAAGAAAGCGTGGGGAATGAGAGGGAAAAAAAAGTAGGAGAAAAGTAAACTAATAGTCATTATAAAAACAAAACAAAATAAAAATCATTTTTATTTTCTGGCAACCTACAATAAAATAAATGTTTTAAAAAAAAAATCTGAAAAAAAATTGCTATAGCACGTGGAAAAAAAAAAAAAATGCGTCCAGGTATGTCTTCTTTTCCCTCTTCTCTCATCTCTTCTCTATCTTTTCTCTCTCTCTTTTCTCTCTCTTTTCTTTCTCTTTTCTCTCTCTCTCTCTCTCTCTCTTTTCCCTCTCTCTCAAAAAATTTGCACCCAGGTATGTCTTTTCTCTCTCCTCTCTCCCCTCCCCTCTCTCTCTCCTCTCTCTCTCTCTTCCTCTCTCTCCCCTCTCTCTCTTTTGCGCGGCGTAACGGGAGTGTGTGTGTGTGTGTTGTGTGTTGTTGTGGTGTGTGTGTGTGTGGGTGCGCGCGCGCGCAGCAGCAGCAGCAGAGTAACTAAGGCAAAAAGCAAAAGGAGGTAGTACAGTATATAAAACCCAGGCGTGCGCAGTAAGAAAAACAAACAACAAAAAAAACAACAACAACCCCAAACCGAAACAAAGAAACAAACAAAAACCCCCAACCAACCACCCAAAAATCCTCTGACACACAGACAGCCTCCCGGGGTGCTGTGGTATTTGCAGAACAATGCAAGCTGACGCTACTATATAGGGACACAGTCTGTCATAATTCCAACACTCTCTCTCCCATCCCACTCTCTCTCTCTCTGTTTTGTCTCCCCCACCCCCCCCTCTCTCTCTCTCTCGCTCACTCTCTCTCTCTCTCTCTCTCTCTCTCGCTGACCCCCAAATCTGAATCTCTGACTCTCTCTCTCCACTCTCTCTCTCTCTGACTCTTTCTCTCTAACTCTTTCTCTCTGTCTAACTCTCTCTCTCTCTCTCTCTCTCTTTTCTCTCTTCTCTTCTCTCTCTCGTTCCTCCCTCCCCTCCCCCCCTCTCTTCTCTCTAATCTCTCTCTCTAGTCCTCTCTCTCTCTTTCTCTTCTCTCTCTTCTGCCGCGCCCATGTACAATCGATCATGCACTGTTGTCTGCCTACAGACTAGATGGATGATTTATACACACACGTACACGTCTATTCCCCTCTTCTCTGTCACACTGGCACAGAGGAGAGAGATAGAGAGAGACTCAGAGAGAGAGATCAGGAGAGAGAAAAGAGATGGGGAGGAGAAGAGAGAGGAAGAGAGAGAGAGAGGGGAGAGAGGGGAGATGAGAGAGAGAGGAGAGAGAGAGAGAGAGAGGAGAGAGAGAGAGGAGAGAGAAGAAACAGCAGCAGCAAAACCTGGCCTAGTAAAACGCCACACCTGACTTCGCATCTCGAATTTATAACAAAGCCCATTAGGGAGACGGAAGAAGAGGTCAGGAAAAGTGTGAAAATGCGTATGTCGAAAAAAGTTCATAGGATGGATAGGTGATGCATACTCCACCCCCCTCTTCTCTGTCTATGTCTGTCTGTCTCTGTGTCTGTCTGCATAACATCCCCCCTTCTCTGTCTATGTCTGTGTGTCTGTGTCTCTATCTCTGTCTGTGTCCTGTCTGTCTGTGTCTCTGTCTGTTCTCAGGGTGTGTGTGTGTAGTGTGTGTGTGTGTGTGTGTGTGTGTGTGTGTGTGTGTCTGTGTGTGTGTGTCTCCCTTCATTTCTTTTTCTCTTTTTGCAGCACATTAATTTGTGTGTGTGTGTGACATAATACAAAGTTCCACACGATCCCATATAATATGTGTGTATAAAATATTATATATATATAATATATATATATATATATATAATATATATATATATATATATAATTCAGCATTATTTCGTTAATCAAGACAGCGACTTATCGATAATCTATCTATCTATCTATCTATCTATCTATCTATCTATCTATCTATCTATCTATCTATCTATCTATCTGTCTGTCTGTCTGTCTATATATATCAGTATTCATTTCGTTAATCAAACCAGCAAGTTATCGATAATCTTTCCGGGCTGTGATCTACTACTTCCACAGCGGAAAATGTGTGTCAAATTTCAGAGAAAAAGACAACCAAAAACAAAAAACAAACCCCCAACAAAAAACAAAATAAAACTGCTAAGGTTATTATCACACGTTTGTCTTCCGAGTTTTTGCTGTTAGGTATGGTTTTTGTGTGGGTTTGTTGTTGTTGTTGTTGCTTTTTTTTCGTTTTCTTCAACACACATTCTGCATGCAATGTGAGAATTGTCTTGAAAGGTTTACTGCTACTGCGGCACTGGCTTTAAAAAAACAAGAGAGAGAGAAACAGAGACACAGATATATACACAGAGACACAAATAAAGACAGTGAGAGAGAGAGAGAGAGAGAGAGAGTCAGACAGACAGACAGAACTCAAACTCGAACTGTTTATTGAGAATAAATGGATAAGCTCAGGGCTTTATACACCATGCTCTAAAAACAAACAAACAAAAACCACAAAAAAAAAAAAGAAAAAAAAAGCAAAACAAAAAAAATTCCCCGCACAAATAGAAAAGAAGAGAGGAGAAAGAGAGAGAGAGAGAGAGAGAGAGAGAGAGAGAGAGAGAGAGAGAGAGAGAGAGAGAGAGACAGACAGACAGACAGACAGACAGACAGACAGAACTGCGCGAATGCGAATGTGAGGCTTAGACAGTAGCAAGTCAGCAACGTTTTCTACACATACAAAAATGTCAGCCACAGGTTAACAACAAGCCGTTCTTATGCGCACCTAATATCCAGCGTCGGTAGCTCTCCTGTCGCTGGCATTGATCGGCGGGGTTAATACAATAGTTAGCTAGTAGTCTCCAGTCACCCTCACAGCAATAATTCCTTGCCAGTCCCCCAACCCAGACTAGCCTTACACAGTCGTTTCACAACTTCCACAAGTGGCGCATTTTGCCACTATACACACAAATTGGACTGACAAATCCTTAATTTTAAGGCAAAGCCAGAACGTTCTGTGTGTGGTGGAACCGTTGTTATGTATTAAAAAAAAAGAAAGTTTATAGACCAAGAAAAAAAGGTAGACTTTTTTTGTCTTCTTCCCAGTTGAAGTGGGTGAGGTGCGTACTGCAATCGTTGTAATTATCTCGCCAATTACCTACCCCTTTCCTTTCCTCCTTTCCCTCTTCTCCCCCTTTTTTTTCGATCCCCCACCCCCTTTGTTTTTTGTTTTGTTTTGTGATAGTGTGTGTGTTTGGTGGTTTGTGTTTTTTCTCTTTTTTTTGTTTT
>CM054143.1:12046466-12063966 GCA_028751875.1 Rapana venosa | reverse complement strand
GTCTGTCTGTCTGTCTGTCTATAGGAGAGGGGGGTAATACAATCAGACACTTTCAGCACCAATAACCCAGTTATGCTTCAGCCTTCTACTTTCCTCTCAACAGCCAGGCCTCTCCAGTCCATAACTCCGCTAGCTAGCCAGCCAGCCAGCCATACTATTACTACAGTTACTTGTATTCTAGGAGAGAGAGAGAGAGAAAAAAGAAAGAACTGGAATGCATACACACGCACACACAAACAGAAAAAAAAGAAAAAAATTCTGAACATGATTTTCTCGCATAGCAAAGCTGCCAAGTTGTGTAAGAACAGTATTCCTCTTATCTCTTCTCTTCTTAAATAGTTCTATCAAGAAAAAAACAAAACCCGAAAAAAAATGTTGTTACACTGTAACAAAAAACCTTCTACATAATTCAACGGATTTAGTCCAGAAAGAAGAAAAGAATAAAAATCATCAACTGCCAAAATAAACTTGTGAATTTTTTTCCCCTTCTGTTTCAGGTTGCCTTCCCTCTTGCTCCGACAACAACATTTCTGTGAATCATAACCAAACTATTCTCAAGAAACAGCTCAGATTTCAACCAGAGGAAGGGAGTAAATAAGATTAATATGAAATGTGGAATATTTGAAGGTATGAGTGGAGGGGTGGGGGTTGGGGAGTGGAGATGTATCATCAGCAGCAGCAACAGCAGAAGCAGCAGCAGCAGCGGAGGTTTGTGTGTGGGATGGGGGTTGGCGGGAGGATCCACACCAGGTGTAACATCACAGATGCCACGAGCACGGAGACATGACAGGTGAAATTATTTCCCCTGAGGCCAGTGCTGCAGTCAGGGAGCATAGAAATATATATATATATGTATGTGTGTGTGTGTGTGTGTGTGTGCCCGCATCTCTTGTCCGTTTGTGTGTGTGCGTGTGTCTGTGTGTGTGCGTGCGCGTGTGTGTGCGTGCGTGTGTATGGTGTCTGTGTATCTGTCAGCCTCCTCTCTCTCTCACCTCTCTCTCTACTCTCTCTCACTCTCTCTCCTCCGTGAATGTGTTGTGAGTGTGTGTGTGTGTGTGTGAATAAGAAATCAGAATCAGATTGCGTGTATAGGACCAATAGTGTGTGTGGTGTGTGTGTGTGTGCGCGCGTGCGAGTGTGTGTGTGTGTGTGTTTCGCTCTCGAACTCAAAAAGAGAGCAAAATGAACATTGCAGAATAGTTGGACACAGACAGATAGACACATACACACAGACAGAGACAGCGAGCACTTGTGCACGAGAACAACCATCATTAAACAATACTTGTGGTTTGTTTAGGGGATTTTCCTTTTATATATAAATCTCAGAATAAACTGCACCAACAATATTTAATTCATGTTGAAAAATAGAACTCATTTAAAAACCAAAATCACAGATTACATAGAGAGTGAGCAAATATAAAGGGAAAGGAAGAGGGAAGAATTTTTTTTTAAAACCCACACATACCCTTCCTCCCCCCACCCCCCCCCCCCCCAAAAAAAAAGGAGAAAAAAATTGGAGAGGGGGGTGGGCGGACAGATATAGAAAACATTATACTTGACATGATAGAAACCATTGCAGGCACAGGAACAGTTTGGCACGACCTCACACACACACACAGACATGAAACATATGCACGCGCACACACTGACGTACACGTACACATTTCCATTTTCCTCACTAGCACTATAAATGAATAGATAAATAAACACGCACACGCGCGCACGCACACACACAAAATACCACACCCACCAATCTACACACACACACACACACACACATCACTGACTCACACACTAACGCACAAACATTTTCATTTTCCTCGATATAACAGAATAAATAGATAAACACAAATACACGTTTTTCCATTTTTCCTTGATATAAGAAAATAAATTAAATGAAAAAACACACACCACACAACATTTTCCATTTCCTCCATATAAAAGAATAAATTAAACGAATAAACACACTTTCCAATTTTCTCGATATAGTAAGAATAAATAAACACACACACACACATTTTCCACTTCCCTCGATATCATAAAATAAATACATACACACACACACCTACCCCCCCCCCCCCTCCCCCCCCCCCCACACACACACACACATTTATACAGAAGGGGTCTACTTCAACAGCAGAAGCAGTCAGGGATGGATGTGGATCAGGGATCGGGGACCAGTAGCACACACCACCACCACCACCATCATCATCATTATTATACAACCGGACAGCCGGCTGTCGGCAGCAGTACACCTGCACCCTATCATGGCCCCAGCCTCCTCCGACAGGCCTGCAGTCAAACCCATCCCTTCTCGAGTGCTGCTTCCCTGTTTACCTACCGCTGATGCCTGTCTTCAACCCTGTTGTGTATTGGTGGGGGCCCCAGCCTGATATCAGTGCCAATAGGCTACTACTACTACTACGCTACGCTACTGTCTCTCTCTCTCTCCTTGTCTGTCATGTTTATCGGGTCTGTTTGTGTGTGTGTGTGTGTGTGTGTGTGTGTGTGTGTGTGTGTGTGTATGTATGTATGTATGTATGAATGTAAGTATGTAAGTAAGTATGTATGGAAGTATGTATGTATGTAAGTATGTATGTAAGTATGCATGTAAGTATGCATGTAAGTATGCATGTATGTATATGTTATGTACAATGTTTTGTCTGGTTTTTTTTCTCTCTCTGTACCCTGTCTGTCCGTCTGTCTCTCTTTCTCTGTCTGTCATTCTGTATCTCTCCCCCTCTCCTCCCCCCCTCTGCCCCCTTCCTCTCCTGTCTCTCTCTCTCTTTGCCTGCTCTCTGTCTCTCTCTTTGCCTGTCTCTCTCTTTTGTCCTCTCTCTTGCCTTCTTCTCTCTTCCCTCCCCCTCTTTCTCCCACCTCTCTGCTCTCTCCTCCCCTCTCTTCTCTCCTCCCCCTCTTCTCCTCCCTTTTCCTCTCTCCTCCTTCCTCTCTCCCCCTCCCTCCTCCTCCCCCTCCCCCCCCCCCCCCCCCCCCATCCTCCCCCCCTCGCCCCCCCCCCCCCCCCCCCCCCCCCCCCCCTCTCTCTCTCTCCTCCCCTCTCCCCCTCCCCCCCCCCCCCCCCCCTCCCCTCCCCCCCCCCCTTCCCCCCCCCCCCCCTCTCTCTCTCTCTCACCTTCTCCCTTTAAAAAGCCTCAACTACTCCAAAAAACCCTTCGACTTCTCCAGTCCCTCTTTCTCTTATATACATATATATGTATACAGTAAACCATTACTGTATGTTTATATCCAATGACTGACACACTAGCAGACCACACATGAAGTTTCAGTGTATATGTAAGAGAAACGGACCAGATGAGTGATTAATAGCATAAGAGTAAACTACCAGGATTTAAAGGAGGGGTTTGGGTTTTGGGTGGGTTTTTTTTTTTTTTTTTTTTTTTGGGGGGGGGGGGTGGGGGTTTCTTCTGCTTTTTAAAGTGTATGGGTGAGTGGTGTAGAGTGGGATGTCTGATTAGATTGTGCGTGGGATTTTTGTTTGTTTGATTTTTTTTTAAAGTAGAACTAAAACGATTTGTAGGCCCTAGTTTAGGATAGGAAATGATTCAGATTGCTTTGTTTGTTTGGAAGGAGGGTTAAGGTGGGGGGTGGGGTGGGAGCAGAGTGTGTGTTGTGTGGGGGGGGGGGGGGGAAGAGGAGAAGAGAAGAGAAAGAAAAGAGAGAGAAAGAGAAGAGAGAGAGAGAGAGAGATGAGAGAGAGAGAGAGAGAGAGAGTAGAGAAGAGAGAGAGAGAGAGTATGTGTGTGTGCAAAGCAAGCGAGTTAGACATAGACAAAAGGCCAACAAGACAAAAGGACCAGACAGACATTCACACACAACACACACACACACACAACACAAACACAGTTACCACCACCACCACCACCACCACAAAGGCAACTAACTTTACATGTCCCCCACACACATAATCTTAAAAAAACATCAGGTCACCACCACACACAAAAAACCCCAACCAAACCACCCTCCTCCCTCACCCCCATCACCACCACCCACTCTTAACCGTTCACAAACTTCCTATCTCTCCCCCCCCCCCCTCCCTGCCCCTCTCTCCCACACGTCCTGTTGTTTTCCCACACAAAGCTTATAGACTAGCAGGTGGCCAAATCCTTTGTGTCAAGTGCACTTCGCATGCAGCGACGGAAGAGATTAGAGAGTCATTGGAGTAGTGTGGTGGAGAATTGGGGGGGGAGGGGGTGTTCGGTACCACACTTTAAGTGTGGTTTTGGTTTTGGTTTTTGTTGTGGTTGTTGCTGTTGTTGCTGGTGGTGTGTGTGTGTGTGTGTGTGTGTTCCTTTTTCTTTGCTGTTAATTGGGGAAGGTGAAAAGTAAAGATAAAGGTGTCCCCATAACCTATTAAAGTCGTAGGGGAGCGAGGCGTCAGACAAGAGACCTCAACTTCTCTTAGGGGCCATCATATTATTGAGGGCGGCGCCCATCTCCTCTCCCTCGCTGCTTTTACCTTCCCTGACTCTTACAAAGAGGGCAGGTACCCATTTACAGCTGGGTGAACTGGGGAACTGTACTGAAGCCAAGGCGAGGGTCTCAAAATTAAACTGAAGACTCGCTTGTCATTCACAGCAGGGAAATGGATGTAAAAAAAAAAAAAAAAGGCACACGAGTTGCTTATTCCGTTATCCTCGAAATAAAAGAATAAAATAAACTAAAAAACCCCATTTATCATTCCTAACAACTGCTAACATACGAAGCATTTCCGCATAGGCCATTGACGAATGTCTGCAAGAAAATAAGTTAACTAAACCCTCATTAGTAACAGTTAAACACTGTTATTATAATATATATCATAAGTAGGTTGGGAATGAATTGTGTTGTTGCTTTGTTTTTTGGGTTTTTTTTGGGGTGGTGGTGGTGGTGGTGGTGGTGGGCTGTTGGTGTGGCATGTCGTGTTGTTTTTTTGTGTGTTCGTGCTCCCCCCCCTCTGACCCTCCCCTCCACCTCCTCCTCCCCCCCCCCCCCCCCCCCCCCCCCCCCCCCCCCCCCCCCCCCCCCCCCCCCCCCCTTCCCACCACCACCACTAGATAAGCTCTCATAGGGTTTCCCTTTGACGTTCCAATTCTGCTAAGAATTTGTTTGGACCAAAGACTTACTTAACAACAACCTCTCCCCCCCTCCTCCCCTACTACCGAATGTGACCCTTCCTTCCTTCTCCATCTGCTCTCTCCCTCTCTCTGTGTCTGTCTGTCTCCCTTTCTCTCTGTGTCTGTCAGTCTGTCTCTCTCCTTCTCTTTCTCTCCCTCTCTCACTTTCTCTTTCTCTCTGTCTGTCAATCTGTCTCTCTTTCTCCCTCTCTTTCTCTCTCTCTCTTTCACACTCTCTTTCTCTCTGTCTGTCTGTCAATCTGTCTCTCTCTCATTCTCTCTATGACTGTCTCTCTCTCTTACTCTCTCTCTCTCTCTCTCTCTGTCTTTCTCTCTCCATCTCTCCCTCTCTCTGTCTGTCTCTCTCTTACTCTCTCTCTCTCTGTCTTTCTCTCTATCTCTCTCTCTCTCTGTCTCTCTCTGTCTTTCTCTCTCCCTCTCTCTGTCCCCCCCCCTCTCTCTTACTCTCTCTTTCTGTCTCTCTCTCTCCCTCTCTCTGTGTGGATTGTTCCAACTACAGGTCAAGCCAATGACGCTAGCTTTCTTTTCTTTTCTGTTTTCTTCTTTCTATTTTCTTCTCTTTCTTTTTTTAGCCTACAGTGTTTTGACAGTTGTCATTTATTTCTTTCTGGTCGTTTTCTTCTTCTGGCCATACATTTTTCTCCTCCTCCTCTTTGGATTCCACGACAGTGAAGACGGTGTATTCTTCGTGTCTCCAATGACAGGGACCTCATATTACTACAAGGCCTATCCTCTCTCTCTCCACCTTCCCCCCCCCCCCCCCTCTTCCTCCCACCATCCCCCTCATGTTCTAGTTCTTCCCCCCTCCTTCCTTGTCAAGCCACTTCACATTCTGTATTGGTCATCGGCCATATTATGGGTTAGTGGAGGGGTCAGCCAAGCTGCGGTCATTTATTTTATTCATTTCTCAGTGACTTAGAATGCCCGGCGTCCACTTTGCCGTGCTCCGTCCATCTCCAGCGATTATGACACCCCTGACCTTTCCTTCCTTCCTCTTTCTTCGTCAAGTTGGTCTCTGTCTCTTGGCCTGTCTCTGTCTGTCTGACTGTTTGTTTGTCTTTCTCTCTCGCCCTCTCTTTCTCTCTCCTCACAGACCTATATTATTATATGGATTTGATAAAAAAAATTATCAAGTATCCAAATATGTAGCCTAGATCCAAACAACCTTCTCTCTCTCTCTCTCTCTCTCTCTCTCTCTCTCTCTCTCTCTTCTCTCTCTCTCTCTCTCTCTTCTCTCTCTCTCTCTTCTTCACCTCTACCTAATATTATTTTATTATATGGATATGAAATATCATGTATCCAAATATGTAGCCTAGATCCAAGCAAATTTTGTTTGTTGTTTTCTCTCTCTCTCTCTCTCTCTTTTCTTCTCCTCTTCTCTCTCTCTCTCTCTCTCCTCTCTCTCTCTCTCTCTCTCTCTCTCTCTCTCCCCTCTCGGACCTATATTATTATTATATGGGTTTGATATAAAATATCAAGTATCCAAATATGTAGCCTAGATCCAAACTAAACTTGTTTCAAAGGGGGAAGGAAAAACAAACCTCGCACTGTGCATAGAAATGGGGAACAACATTTAATTAATAGCACATTTTTGATTTTTGTTTTCTTTTATTTTCAGTCAAGAATGAGAATAAAAACGGAAAGGTTTGGTGGGTTGGTTTTGTTTTTAAACAACACTACACAAAAGTGGGTTGGTTCGCGCTTTCCTTCTTTCGCCGAAATTTTTTTGGGGGCGCCATTTGTCACGTCACATCCGGGAAGAGGTGACCGACCCACCGACCTCCCTGGTCACCATCTTCCGCCCAACTGGGCAGTCACTATGTGTCCGAAGCGACAGTTAAGGGGTCAGTGTATCTATCAGCTTGTCGCTGGGCCAACGCATGACATATTATGGTCTGTCCTCTGACCACGTGACGCCCTGCACTGGCCCCAGCTGCTCTGCATGCTGGGCTGTTCAGCTGTGCTGCGCTGTGCTGTGCTGGACAGGCCTACTAGTTCTAATCCTGGATGGATGGATGCTTGGTTAATTTTAAAGAAAGAAGAAAAGAAAAAAGGATGGACTTTTTCGTTTTAGGGACTGAGGGTTAGGGTCTCAGCTGATCTGGTTGTGTTAAGTGTGTGTGTAGGGGGGTTGGGGTGGGGGTGGAGGGTGGGGTTGACAGTGTGTGTGTAAGGGAAGGGGGGGGTTGACAGTGTGTGTGTGTGTGCTCGGATGCATACATGCCTGCACGTTGACTCCTACAGAATACACACACACACTCTCTCACTCTTACTCTCTCTGCGTATCTATATCTGTATCTCTATAATGTACCACTCTCTCTCTTTCTCGCTCTCTTTGTATCTCTCTCTTACTCTCTCTGTATATCTCTCTGTATCTCTTTCTGTGTACCCCCCCCCCCCCCCCCCACCCTCTCCCTTTCCCTCCCTCCCACTAGCCTAGCCAGAGAACAATGCCTTGTTTCTGATATTCAACAAATTTCTCACGATGAACTTCCTTCCCCACCCCCCTCTCTCTCTCTCTCTCTCTCTCTCTCTCTCTCTCTCTCTCTCTGAGTCTTTCTCTAAGTCTTCTCTCTCTCTCTCTCTCTCTCTCTCTCTCTCTCTCTCTCTCTCTCTCTCTCTCTCTCTCTCAGCCTCTCAGCTCTGCTCTGCTCTATTCTCCTCTATCTCGCCCATCGTTTCGTCGCCAGTCCTCCTCTTGTTGTGTATATTTAACCAGAAAACGCTAGATCTTTCTCCTCCGCCTTCATAAAGAGGGAGGGGGGGGGGGGGTGTGAGGGAAACTAAACGGGATGGTAGGTGCTTGGGAAGGGAGGGAGGTGGTGAGGGGGGGGGGGGGGGGGGGGAGTGGGGGGGGGGGGGGGTGCTAGTAATAGGGCTTGAAAAAGGTTAAGAAGATGGCAAAGATGGATTATAGCATAAATAAATACGCACACAGAAAAATCTGCACAAACTGATAAAGTAACGGGGAAGGGAGTACAGGAAGAAAAAGAAAAAGAAGGGAAAAAATATCCCCCAAAAACGCGGGGGTGGGGGAAAATCCCTCGAAGGATTACATCAGAATAATCTGCCCTTTAGTTTTCCCGGCCTGCCTGCCTCTCTCTCTCTCTCTCTCTCTCTCCTCCCAATCCCCCCTCTCTCTCTCACACACACACTACCCTCCAATCCCCCCCCCCCCCCCCCCCCCCCCCCTCTTCCTGAAGCTCATTTTTCTTTCAGAAAGACAACAAGGCCGAAAACAAGCTAGCTACAAGGTCACCAAGACTGATTTCTCCGACCACTTCCCAAAACGTAAAGCGTGTTGATTAGCAAGCAGCCTTGTGGAACACCAATCAACTATGAGAATGTTCAGCAAGTACATACACACCTGGAAGGAAGGGGAGGGGGGGTAGGGAGAGCAAGGAAGAGGAGCAGGAGGAGGAGAGAGAGAGAGAGAGAGAGAGGGGGGAAGGGGGGGGTGAGGTACGGTGGACATCACGTAGGAAAACTGGTCTACGTGCTGGGTGGAAGCGAAAACCGAGTGCAGAACAATTAGTTCAGACTTGCATTTTTCGACTTCCATACTAACCACCCCACCCCCTACCCCCCTCCCTCCATCTCTCTCTCTCTTCTCTCTCTCTCTCTCTCTCTCTCTCTCTCTCTCTCTCTCTCTCTCTCTCTCTCTCTCCCTCTCTCTTCTGCTCTACTGGTGGTGACGTTTTTGTCCAGGGGGGCATATAAAGAGTTAGGGGAACAAGCGCATTGCCAGGTCCCTGATCCATCACAATCTTTGATCCCCTCCCTCCGTCCTTCCCCTCCACCCCACCCCCCTTTAGCCTGGGAAAATGAGGCCCCGGGCTATCCATCAGATTTTTACATGGGGGCCCCAAAAAAGAAAAAGAACACAACAACAAAAAGATTCCAACTTGTCTCGCCTCTCTTCTTAACTCTTACTCCTCCTCCTACTACTTTCTTTCTTTCTTTCTTTCCGTCTTTTCTGTTCGTTCTTATTGCTGCTGATTCAGATTGCATTGGCTGGAGCCACTATGCTTTCTCTCTGTCTGTCTGTCTCTCTCTCAGTCCCTATCTCTGGTGCACCTTCGGTCTATATTTTGTCTGTGTCTGTTCCTCCGTTTCTGTCCACCCCCCTCTCTCTCTCTCACTCTCCCTCTTTCCTCTCTCTCTCTCTCTCACACACATACACACACACGCACGCATACACAACACACGAGAGTTATCTTCTGCAGCATCAATGGTAAAATACCTCTAATCATCGCTTTTTTTGGTTCTATGAGGGCTCTTTCTTTCCTTTGTTGCTTTCCCCCACCTCTGACGCCCCCCTGTCCCACATCCCTAAGTACCTACATCTCTCTTTACTAAATGCAGCCAGATTCCACTCCATCCTCCACCCCCCCCCCCCCCCCCCACAGCCCCCCCTCCCCCACAAGAACATTCACATGAACCATACGGTATGTGGATGACTGTGTTAGGCCTTACAAGCTGCAGAAGCCGCCTACTCTCTCTTTTCTCGCTCTCCCCTTCCCCTCCTCATCCTATCCTTCATTCTCTGTATGGTCTGTGTGTGTGTGTGTGTGTGTGTGTGTGTGTGTGTGTGTTTGTGTGTGTGTGTGTGTGTGTTGTGTGTGTGTGTTATTAATCGGTAGCTGACTATCGTGAACCAGTTCCACAGGTAAGCCTTGTATGGCAGCTCATCCCTCAAATCCCTGCTACAGCCCCTTGTGAAATCACATCACCACATACCTCTTCTCCCCTCTGTCTCTCTGTCTGTCAGTTGGTCTGTCTGTCTACTGAACTTGAAGAACCGCACTGAGTAATGTGGGTGTTTTTTTAAGTCACTAAGTCCATTCTCTTTTACGTGGGAAGCAAAATTTTGAAGTTTTTATCGGGGGGGGGGGGGGGGGGGGGGGGGGGGGGGGGGAGGAGAGGAGACAGGTTTGCAGGAAATTGAGAGAAAGAAAAATGATACGTGATGCTCTGAAATGAAATGGGTTTCTTTTAATATAGATGATTTGATTTAATGTATTGTTAACGTAACGTTTTCGGAATTACTTGAGCGTCAGTGTGAGTAACCAAACCTATCTGCATTTTATTTTTAATGCAGAAGTATTAGTAGAGGAAAAACAAGAGCTGGAAATCACTTACATCTTCTCAATCATCATTTTGAACATGATTTGTCAAATATTCAATTGAAACAAGCAAACACACACACACACCCACCCCCACACACACACACACCCTCTATCTCTGCATTTTCATAAGATGTGCACCATTGTTCTTATCATACTGTAAGAAAATTACATTCACAACAATAGGGAGGCTTTTCGGGGAAATACACTTCTTTTTTTTTCATGAACAAACTTAATTGACTACCTGTGGTCTACATTTAAACATCGTTATGAACAATGGCCCAGAGAATTGTGTCTCTTTGCGAAGAAGAAAGTTGCTCTTCAACCTTGTGACTTTGCCTTATCTGTAAATGTATGTCGTATGATAGGCTAACACTTTCATTCTTGCTAATTCTTCAAGACAATAAAAAAAAAGGTGCAGACTCATACACGCTTGAGATCCTCCCCCCTCCCTTCCCATACACACACACACACACCCAGAGTTAGTTAAATAAAATCCCCACAAAATGTCCCGAGACCCAAGAGATCCAGCTTTTAAAAATAATATATAAACGACATAACTTCAAACAACTCCCAAAGCAACACACACACAACACACACACACCACACCACCACCCACACCACACAGAGAGTTAGTTAAATAAAATCCCACAAAATGCCCGGAGACCCAAGAGATCCAGCTTTTTAAAATAAAGTATAAACGACATAACTTTAAACAAGTCCCAAAGCAACACACACACATACCACACACACACACTACACCCCCTATGTAGATACACACACACTACACACACACACACACACACACACACACACTACACCCCCTATGCAGATACACACACACACACAAAACACAACACAAAACACACACTACACTATACACTCCTCCTTCAAAAGTGGTCTCATCCTAAGTTTCCTCCTTGAAACAACGAGCTTGTAAAACTATATTTTATCATATTTCTCCACCCCCACCCCCCCCAACCACTCCCTCCCCTCTCTCTCTCCTCCCTGCCTGTCTTTGATTCCCCTTTCATGTCGTCTGCTTCAAAGGAACGGCCGGGTCTGTATAATTGTAATAATGGGTCGCCACGTGCCTCCCCAGCCCCCCTCATGTGCAACACAACACGAGGGACTTGAAAGAACGCCACAAACGATGAATAATGTGCCATGGAGATTTGGGGGGGGGGGGGGGGGGGGGGGAGTGGGGGGGGGGGATTGGGGGGGGAGGTAGGTGTGGGAGGGGGGTGTGGAGGGGGAGGAAGAGAGGAGGTGTTGCTTTACGTCTTGGTATAAGTTACCTGTTGAAACTTCCAAGTCTGTTCACTTTTGTGACGATTATATATATGTGTTTGAGAGAGAGAGTGTGTGAGTGTGTGAGTGTGTGTGTGTGTGTGTGTGTGCATTCATTAATTGTTCGTTCTCTGATTTAACGTCCTCTGGATATTAGACTCTTGTGTGTGTATGTGTGTGTGTATGTGTGTGTGTGTGTGTGTGTGTGTGTGTGTTTGTGTGTGTTTGTGTGTGTGTGTGTGTGACAGAGAGAGACAGAGAGAGACAGAGAGAGACAGAAACACACACACACACACACACACACACACACACACACACACACACACACACACACACACACACAATCAACACTGACAGATTCTGTAGAACTTGGCATGCCATTACACTTTTTCCCCCAAAAGAAATCGAGTATTGATTGCAGAAAGCATTCATAGCTAAAACACGAAAAAAAAACAACAACCCAACAACAAAACCAACCATAAAAAAATCATAAAACTCTCTCTCAACCGAACAAGGGTATTTGTGTTGTGTGTGTGTATTTGCCATTACAGTACACATTACAGAGACCTCACAACCGTTTTACGGTTAGGTAACCGGGGTAACGCCGTAAGACCGCCGCCTTAATTTCCAAATCGATAATATGATAGCTTTGGCGCGCGTGCTGCATTATCATCAGCTAGCAAAGAAATAGCAAATCGGTAGTAAAGTTTTTTGCCGTGGCACGAAATCACGATGGTATTTTATGTTTTAGATAGATATAGTCTGATATAGTCTGCATACCTGTCAACCCAATTTGGTAGTTAAACTCTTTGTTTTTCAAGGGATTCTGATTCAGGTCTTTTCTTATGATCCAGAATCTGTGTAGGTTTGTAAGTTTTGAACATGAGCTCGGAAGCATTATTTGAAGTCATTTGAATGGTGGTGTTGCTTTGCATATCATTATATAAAATTGTGCAATTCAAATTGAAAATAAAGGTGGTTGTTTTTGACGAAAGAATGGAGTTTGCGTGAGCACGAGTATGTGGAAGGTGTGAAAATATGATAATGACAAGAAATAATCTTGATAATGCTGCGAAAATATAATAATCGCAAGAAATAAATAATCTTGGTAATGGTGGGAAAATATAATAATCACAAGAAATAATCGATCTTGATAATAAAAGGAAACAAAGCAGTCAACCAACCAATTAATAAAACACAACAGATATACTAAACAAGGACAATAGGAAAAATGAAGAACATGTGAGAAAAAAACCACAAAATGAAACCACCGCAAAATACCCACTACCACAAAAACGGAAATAGAAAATTTAAATATCTCACACACACACATCACCACACCACAACACACACACACACACACTATATTTTAACTATAGCTTTAACAGACCGGCAAAGACTGTTTATCTATTGTTGAATCCGAAATGTTTTATTGTATCTATTATCTTTTCCTTTTTTTCCTTTCTCTTTCTTACTTCCGATTCCATTTTGTACAAACCGTATAACTTGACAGGTCACAAGCCAACACACTTACATATCCACTCCAGATACTGTACCACCCATACAACTAGCTAATATTATAACAGAAAAGATCACACACCCCTAATATCACTGCATGTTAGCAAAAGCAGTTTTATTCTTGGTTCAGTTTCTTCTCTAAGACGCGCTTCTCCCGTAACATTCAGTTTATGAATGCGCTATTGAATTCCCATTTTGCCCTTCAACAAAATGAAAACGGGAGTCTTTCTTGATTTATAGCTAGACTAAAAACCCTAGTAAATGGCAGAACATAACAGAAAAGAGGAGAGGATGTGTCCTACAATAAAACCTCAACCCCGTAAACTTTCAAAAACCACGCACGATACTTTTTTTAAGAGAAGGGATCCTTTTCCACACGCTGAAAAGACAAGATCCAGTGTGTGTGTGTGTGTGTGTGTGTGTGTGTGTGTGTGTGTGTGTGTGTGTGTGCGTGCGCGCGCGCGTGTGTGTGTGTGTGTGTGTGTGTGTGTTGTCTTCCCTTAATGATGATACATTTTTGTTGATGATATATAAATTCAAATTCCTGGCTTTCTTTCATTTTTACTTTTTTTGGTTTTTGTTCGTTTCTCTGTTGAGATATTTTGGGAAATACAGTATGCTGGTTTCAACAATAATTTTTGTTGTGGCCTTCCCTGACGCTTTTGATATTTATTTATTTGAAGCTATTGATGTTTATTTCTTTGGTGTTTCATCTCAGCCCCTCTCTCTCTCTCTCTCTCTCTCTCTCTCTTCTCTCTCTCTCTCTCTCGTTTTGGGTTATTATACATTTAAAAACTCATGTTGGTTTGTTTTCATTTACTGTTATTCTAATCCTACCTCTCAAGCTTTCCAAATTATTTCTCCTGCGTTGTGATGTGATGTGATGTCTTGTTTGTTTGTGTGTGTGTGTGTGTGTTGTGTGTGTGTGTGTGTGTGTGTGTGTGTATGCGTGCGCGCTTGCGCGTATGTGTTCCATTTTCCTGCCTTTTTTCAGAAAGACTTATAGAATAACAATTCTCTCCCACGCCGAAGTTACATGCGCTGGGCCTGATTTGTCAGGCGCTTAACGGCAGCGCAACGCATTTTCGCTCATATGACAGACAACAGTAGTTGCTGTCTTGACCTTTCGACGACGACGATGACGACGACGAAGAAGAGAAGAAAAGAAGAAGAAGAAGAAGAAGAAGAAGAAGAAGAAGAAGAAGAAGAAGAAGAAGAAGAAGAAGAAGAAGAATCGCCAAAAGCTCATAATCACTACCGTCACTTAAAAATTATGTTCAAAGTGGAGATATACAATTGTGCAATGGCAAGTGTATACATTTCTTGAATACAAAATACTAATGATGATGGTGGGGAAAGATTTTACAATGGGCCCTAACAAGTTCCACAGGCTTAAGCAGCGTGTCTCGTTGGCAGTTTTTATCTCCCACTTCTCCCCCCCCCCCCCCCCCCCCCCCCCCACCCCTCTCCCAAATCTCTCGTCTCTCAAACTTGTGCAAACTTGACGAAAAACGCTTATAAAGAACAAGGACGAAGAAACTAAAAAAAAAGGGACTTAAATCCGAGGTTAAATGAACCCCCCCTTCCCCCTCCTACCCCCCCCCCCCCCCCCCCCAACCCCTCCAACACTTCTCTTTTTTTAGTTCTCAGCTGAGAGAGTGTCAAAGACATGGGTAGGCTAGTACATGGTGTGTGTGTGGGGGGGGTGGGGGGGGGGGGAGAGAAGGGGGGGGGGAGGGCAAAGAGGCCACTTGACAGCCACCCTGCACACCCCACCCTCAACACACACCACCCTGCCACCAAACTGGGTGGTGAAGGTGGGGATGGAGTTGGGGGTGGGGGTGGGGGGTCCCCAGGTGTCGCCCCCACCACCACCACCACCCAAGCCCCCCCCCCCCACCCCCGCAATTACCTCCCCGTTGACGACCCAAGCGGAAGATACACCTCCACCCAAGTCCATCCAACACTACCACAACCTGAGATTCACTTGTAACGGGTAAGCAACTTAGTAACTGTCTTGATTTTCGAGGAGCGAGGAAAAAAAGGAAAGAAAAAAAAGGAAAGAAAAAAAAAAGGAAAGAAAAACTTGGGGAGAAAAAAAACAGGAAAAAAAAGAGGCTAGGTACGTCATATTGTTTTTTGGGGGGTTATTTTAAATTTTTTAAAAAGTAGATGGGGGGGGGGGGGGGGGGGGTTTTGTGTGGGAGAAGTATCTAACACCCTCGCACCTCCCACCCCCCATCCTTCTCCCTTTAAAAGTAAAGGGAGACAAAAATAACCCATTAAATCGCTTGAAATCACACTACTCTGTTCTTTTTTTTATTTATAAAAAATCGTTGGGTTTTTCTTTTGAAAGTGGCTATCGAGGCATCATGCCTCAATTTCTCTTGCTGAGTTTGACAGCTTTGGTTTATTCCTGCCAAAGTGCGTTGACCTCTCTGTCTCTCTCTCAGCGTGTGTGTGTGTGTGTGTGGTTTTTAAAAACAAATTTATGTATTCTTTTAAATCGAGGATAATGGAATAAGCACTTATGTGCTTTTTTTTACATCCAGTCCTCCGTGTGTATGCAGTTTTTGTAAATTCTGTCATCTGTTCCCACTGGCACACAATGGCCTACTCTTACGAAAAGCGGAACAGGATTTAACGTGTGCGCAAGATGTTCTGCGTGCGTTCGCACACAGGGCCTCGGATTATAGTCTCATCCGAAGGACTTTTGGGGGAGAGTGGAGTCTGCACTGATGTTAACTCCAGGGGAAACTATCCCCATTGAACGGGAATCGAACCCGGGTCGTAAGAATGCGAGCGCAATGTTCTGACCACTAGGCTATCCCGTCCGTCCCCCCTCCCCGTGTGTGTGTGTGTGTGTGTGTGTGTGTGTGTGTGTGTGTGTGTGTGTGTGTCCTCTCTGTCTCTTGTATGTCTGTCTATCTCCATCTCTGTCCCCCTATCTCTCCTCCCCTCTCTCTCTCTCACAATCTCTCCCCCCCCCCCCTCTCTGTCTCTCCCCCCCTCTCTCTCTCCTTCTCCCCCTCTCCTCTCTCTCTCATCCACCCACTCTCTCTCCCCTCTCCCCCCACCTCTCTCTGCAACAAACAGCATGGACACGCACACACACACACATAAAACCACCCCGACACAACCTTCTTCCCCTGTACAGTGAGCGCTCTGAGCTAACAGATGAACAGAAAGCGCAAACAAGCATCACATTTGTTTTAAAGGGGCACATGAAAGAAACTAGCCAGACCCCCACAGCCAGGTGAGAGTTCTGGCAGGTAAGGACGAAGGAAGGAAGGAAGGAAGGAAGAAAGAAGAAGGAAAGAAAGAAAAGAAAGAGAAGGAAGAAGGAAGGAAGGAAGGAAGGAAAAGGAAGGAAGGAAGGAAGGAAGGAAGGAAGGAAGGAAGGAAGGAAAGGAAAGAAGGAAGGAAAGAAAGGAAGGAAAGAAGAAAGAAAGAAGGAAGGAAGGAATGAAGAAGGAAGGAAGAAAGAAGAAGGAAGAAAGAAGGAAGGAAAAAGAAAGAAAGGAAGGAAGGAAGGAAAGAAGAAGGAAGAAAGGAAGGAAAGAAAGGAAGGAAGGAAAGAAGGAAGGAAGAAAGGAGGAAAGAAGGAAGGAAGGAAAAAGGAAGGAAAGAAAGGAAGGAATGACGGAAAGAAAGGAATGAAGGAAAGAAGGAAAAGAAAGGAAGGAAAGAAGAAGGAAGGAAAGAAGGAAGAAAGAAGGGAGGAAGGAAGAAAGAAAGAGGAAGGAAGGAAGAGGAAGGAAGGAAAGAAGGAAAAAAGAAGGGAGGAAGGAAGGAAGAAGGGAAGGAAGAAGCAGGAAAAAAAGAAAGGAAAGGAAGGAAAGAAGGAAGGAAGGGAAGAAGAAGGAAGGAAGAAGAAAGGAGGAAGGAAAGAAGCAGGAAGGAAAGAAAGAAGGAGGAAGGAAGGAAGGAAGAAAGAAAGAAGGAAAGAAGAAGAAGGAGGAAGGAAGGAAGGAAAGAAAGGAAGGAAGGAAGGAAGAAAGAAGGAAGGAAGAAAAGAAAGGAAGGAAAAAATAAAGAAAGAAGGGAGGAAAGGAAGGAAAGAAAGAAGAGGAAGGTAAGAAAGAAAGAAGGAAGGAAAGAAAGAAAGAGGAAGGAAGGTCAGAAATAGAAAGAAGGGAAGGAAAGACAGGAAGGACTAGGAACAACCAACAGCGTGTGCCTAAAGGTTGTATGTAAATGATGTACTAGGTTATTGGGGGTGTGTGGTGTGTGTGGGGGGGGGGGGGGGGGGGGAGTAACTTCGCGCCTGTGCACAAACAAGTCCTATCTGGATTTTTGGACCACAAGTGATCACTTACAATTTTGTAGGACTTCTTGTACGCACGCACGGCTGCGCGCGCGCACAGGCACACCACACACACGGGGGGGGGGGGGGGGGGGGGGGGGGGGGGGAGGGTTGGAGGGGGGTGG
>CM054143.1:12033966-12038966 GCA_028751875.1 Rapana venosa | reverse complement strand
TATGTCATGATTGTATCTCGCCTTTTAAAAACGCTTTTCTTTCCCACTCTCATCCTCTCAAATTTTTCCTCTCCTCTCTCTTTTGTCTCTGTCTGTCTGTCTCTCTCTCTCTGTCTGTTGTCTGTCTGTCCCGTCTCTCTTCTCTCTCTGTCTGTCTGTGGGTCTGTCTGTCTGTTGTCTCTCTCTTTTTTCCTCTCTCTCTCTCTCTCTGTCTGTCTCCCTCTCTCTCGCTCGAGGGGTCTTGGAGGCAGTTCAGCTGCCAAGGCGGTAAATAGTGGCAGGCGATTATGAATCATAGACTAACATTTCGGCACAATTTATGGATGGAGGGGGGGAGAGGAAGAGAAGAGGGGGGGGGGGGGGGGGGGGGAAGAGGAGGAGGAGGGAGGGAGGGAGGCTCGTGTGGGAGTCCTATAATACGGGGAGGAAAAGTTCTTGGGTGGTAAGTCAAAGTGTTGTTTTGTGTTGTGTGGTGTTGGTGTGTTTGGGAGTGTGGTGTAGTTTTTGTGTTTTAGTGTAGTGTGGTGTGTGTGTGGTGTGGTGTGAGTGTGTGTGTGTGTGTGTGTGTGTGTGTGTGTAGTGTAGTGTTGTGTAGTGTGTTGTGTGTGTGTGTGGGTAGGGGTGTGTTTGTTTGGGGTGTGTGGTAGGGGTGTGTGTGTTGTAGTAAGTGTTGTGGTGTTTGGTGTAGTGTGTGGTGTGGTGTAAGTGTGTGTGTGTTGTAAGTGTGTGTGTGGTAAGTGTGTGTGTGTGTGGTTGTGTTTTTTGGTTTAAATGTGTTTTGCGTGTTGTGTGTGTGTGGTAAGTGTGTGTGTGTGTGTGTGTGGTAAGTGTGCTGTGTGTGTGGTAAGTATGCGTGTGTGTGTGTGTTGCTAAGTGCGTGTGTGCGTGGTGTGTGCATGTGTGTGGTGTGTGTGTGTGGTGTGGTAAGTGTGTGTGTATGGAGGGATGCTGGTGTGTGGGGGGAGGGGGGTGTAGAGAGATGTGCCTAAAGGAAGGGGAGAGGAGGGGGTGGGGTAGGAGGGGGTGGGGTAGGTGGGGGGGGGGGGGGGGGGGGGGGGTTTAAAGGCAAAAAAGCTAGCAGTCGTTTTCTCCGCTTGTTATAATAATTATGCTGTACAGGTCGGGTGTGTGCGTTTGTGGAAGATGGCGGTAGGTATGTCAGGTTGTGTGTGTGTGTGTGTGTGTGTTTGTGTGTGTGTGTTGTTGTGTGTGTGTGCGCGGTGGTGAGAGAGGAGAAAGTGGGAAGGGGGGGGGGGAGGGGGGGGGGGGGGGGGGTTGAGATGAGGAATTAAGAGTATAAGGGACGGAAGAGGAAAAAAAAAGAAAGTAGTAGGAGAGAGAGAGGGGGTGGGGGGGGGCGGCAGGGGGGGGGAGAGACAGACAAAGAGGTGGTGGGAAGATGGGGGAGAGAGAGAGAAAGAGACAAAGACAGGCAGACAGACACACAGGAACATAATGGTTGAGAGAGATAGCACACACAGGACAGACAGAGACAGAGACAGAAAACAGACAGACAGGAACATAATGGTTGAGAGAGAGAGAGAGAGAGAGGGAGTGAGAGAGAGAGAGAGAGAGAGAGATAACACACAGACAGACAAGAGACAGAGACAGAAAACAGACAGACAGGAACATAATGGTTGAGAGAGAGAGAGAGAGAACGAGAGAGAGAGAGAGAGGGAGAAGGAGAGAGTGAGATGAAGAGAGTGAGAGAGAGAGAGATTGAGAGAGGAGAACGAGAGGAGAGAGAGAGAGAGAGAGAGATACACAGACAGAGACAGAGAAACAGACAGACAGGCAAAACAGACCACAGACAGAAACATATATAGAGGCTAAAAAAAAAAAAAGAGGAAGAAAAGTCACATACACAGAAAGACAGAAAAACGAAGAGAAAAAAGAGAGGAAGATAAACGTAAAGAGGGCAGGAACTTGCCATCCCACCGCCACCCCCTTCATACCCACCAACTCCCCTCCCCTTCCCCCCTCCCCAAAAGAAAAAAACAAAAAGTGTACAATTGATGGAGTGGCACGAGTAGCAAAACACATAACACAACACAATCTGAACCTCCATGAACCACAGCAAACGTCAGGCGAGACAGACAGACAGACAGACAAGACAGGAGAGAGAGAGAGAGAAGAGAGAGAGAAGAGGAGAGATGAGAGAGAGAGGAGAGAGAGAGAGAGGTGTGTGTGTGTGTGTGAGAGAGAGAGAGATGAGAGAGAGAGAGTGTGTGTGTGTGAGTGTGAGTGTGTGAGAGAGAGAGAGAAGAGAGAGAGGGGGGGGGGGGGGGGGGACGGAGAGAAAGAGAGGGGGGGGGGAGAGAGAGAGAGATGTGCGTGTGGTGGTGTGTGTGTGTTGTGATGAGAGAGAGAAAGGAGAGAGATGAGAGAGAGAGAGAGAGAGAGAGTGAGAGAGAGAAAGAGACAGGGAGACAGACAGACAGAGAGAGAGCGCCTTCCCCTCCAAAAAAACAGAAAGCAAGAACAGAAAAACACTCTCTGTTCCTTTTAAAAGAACAAAAACAACACAACAACAACCCCCCCCCCTCTCTCTCTCTCTCTCTCCTCTCTTCTCTCTCTCCCCCTCTCTCTCTCTCCACTAACGGCCACCCACCCAGAACATTTTCTTAACACTTTCTTCACCTTGTTGTTGTTTTGTTTGTAAGTTTGTATTGTTTTTGGTTTTTTTTTAGGGGGGGGGGGGGTGGGCACGGGGGGGAAGTTTTCGGAAACTTAAAGTTTTTGTGCCGTGTTTGTGTTTTTGAATCTCCTCATCAAAATTGATGATAGCAGAATGAGTGAGTGAATTAAAGTGAAAAGTTGAAATTTAAGTTTGTGTCATGTGTGTGTGTGTTATGAATCTCCTTACAAAAATGATGCGATTGCATCGTGAATGAATTTCAGGTGAAAAGTTGAAAGTTTGTGTCGTGTTTGTGTTCGAGTCTCCTGATAAAATGACGACTGCATTGTGAAAAAAATTAAGGTGAAAGTTGAAGAGTTAGTTTGTATAGGGTTGTGTTCGAATCTCCTTACAACGAGGACTGCATAGTGCATTATATCATGATTGAAGGTATAAATAAAGCTGGGGACTGGTTTGTGTTGTGTTTTTGTTTCTTCTTCATCGAATGCTCAGGCAGCTAACTACTGATGCCTGTCAAGTGTCATGAGCGAAAATACATTGCGCTGCCTTTAAGCGCCTGACAAGTCAGGCCCTGCGCATCCGACTTCGGCAAGGGAGAGAATTGTTATCTTATAAGTCTTTCTGGAAGAAAGGCAGGAGAATGGACCAAAAAAGGCAGGGGAGGGGGGGGGGGGGGGGGGGGAGGGGGGGAGAGGAGGTGACAAGAAGAAAAGGAACGAGGTAGAAACAAAGAGTGATAGAAAAGAGGGAATTCTTAGCAAAAAATTTCCAGTAGGTGGAGATGCTATTTATACTGACAGGTCCCCGGGTATCCCCACGAATCTCGCCACAAAATGACCATTCCATAGTGTATTCATATCTGAAGGTTTTATATAAAAATTTGGAGACTGGTTTGTGTTGTGTTTGTGTTTGAATCCCGCCACAAAAAAACGATGATTGTATACTGTATTCAAGACTGAAGGTGAGAAGTTGGAAACTAAGTTTATTTTGCGTTTGCTTTTGATGAAATCCCGCCACAAAATCATAATTGCCTAACGAATTCATAACTAATGGTATACAGCTGGAAACTTAAAAAGCTTTTTTTGCGTTCGATATAATCGCGCCATAGTGAATTCATGACTGATGGTGCAAAGTTGAACACCGTGTTTACATCGCGTTCGATACAGTCTCTCCACAAAATTACGATTCCGTAGTGAATTCAAGACTAAAAAGGCTTGCGCAAAAACTGGAAACTAAAAGTTTGTGTATTCGAACCTCGCCACAAAATTAAGATTGCTTAGTGTGTTCACGACTGAAGCGAAGGAGAAGCCATCTTTACTCATGCCTGCTTGAGAAAGAAGAAGGAAAACCCCCCAACCTAAGCTTAACTTAAAGTGTATACTATGTGATAAACAAGTCATTTGACACAGCGTTGCAGGATGAGGGGCAGGACGTTATGGTTTATTTTAGTCCCGCTCTTTTAAAAAAAAAAAAAGTGGGTAAATAAGGTTGTGTATGTGTGTGTTGTTTATTTTGATTTTATTTTAGCCTCTGTGTGTGTGGTGGAGGCGGTGGCGGGGGTTGGAGGGAGGGGGGGCGGGGGGGGGGTAGGGGGCTGCGTGACGATCAAGCTACCTTATTTAATGGTGTATATATATATTACATACATGTATAACTTTGCATGATACACAAGGTGTAAGTTTGGAACCTTTTGCAGAGAGAGAGTACACAAAACTTAGGACAAAAACACAAGTTAGTAATTTTACCAAGAAGAGTAAAATAAATGTTAAAAATCACACACTAAAATTTTTTTTTTACCATGGGGATCCTACCAAACCTTAAGTTAAATTCCATAATTATATTCTCCAAATAATTATATAACATTGAGAATGAAGAAAGCAACTTCAACTACTAAGTTAGAAATGAGGTTGCTGTTAAGACAGACCCTTGTAACCTAAAGCTAAGACGGCACTCGTGTATTCCTGTCTCTTCTCCTAGTATATAGAAGATTACTCGTGGAAATTTCTTTTCCATGATTTTCTTTTAGGTGTGTGTGTGAGAGTGTGTGTGTGAGAGAGAAGAGAGAGAGAGTGAGAGAGAGAGAGAGAGATGAGGAGAGAGAGAGAGAGGAGAGAGGAGAGAGACAGAGACAGAGACAGAGACAGAAGAGAGATTCAGAGAGAGAGAAAGTGTGTGTGTTGTGTTGTGGTTTTTGTTTTAGCGCCCCCCCCCCCCCCCCCCCCCCCCCCCACCCCCCCCCCCCCCCCCCCCCCCCCCCCCCCCCCCCCCCCCCCCCCCCCCCCCCCCCCCCCCCCCATTTCTAAACGGTTGCATTTTGGGATTCCTGTATTTGTGGGGTATGCATTTTGGGATTCCTGTATTT
>CM054143.1:12026466-12028966 GCA_028751875.1 Rapana venosa | reverse complement strand
CACACACACACACACACGAGCAGTTACTCTTAGTAATAGTAATACAATAGCAAAACGAAATTTCAACTGGCATAACAACTCTATACTTCAGTAAGCTAAGAAAATGGTTTGGGGTTGGGTTGTTTTTTTTTTCTCTCCATAAAATAGTTCAGTGCAATTGCGCATTAATTTAAAAAAAAATTATTTTATTCTTTTTTTTATTTCGAGGATAATGGAATAAGCACTTGTATGCTTTTTTTTACATCCAGTCCCCGTGTGTATGCAGTTTTGTAAAATTTTGTCCATCCGTTGCATTGATTACATGACTGTGTAGTATCAAACGCTGTAGTGAGTTTGTTTGTTCTAAATGTTTGCTCTAAATGAAACTAAACAGAGAGAGAGAGAAACCCAACCTGTCTGCTAACTGCAACAAAAGGAGTGGTGTCTCTTTCTGACTCTCCCCCCCCCCCCCATACACACACACACACACAAAGCAAACGACAAGACGAGTTGGTACCAGCAGGTTGTAAAATGAATAATTAATTATCTGTATTAGCTTTCTTATCCGTCTTGAATAGCTTCCTATTTAGTACGCCTCTGTGTGTGTGTGTGTGTGTGTGTGTGTGTGTGTGTGTGTGTGTATGTGTATGTGTGATATGAAGAGTAGGACGTTAGGATACTATCAATATAATTCTTGTTGGTTTTGTTTGTTGATATCCTTGATTGTGATATGAAAGTGTGCAAAGCACAATATAATGTTATAAAATAAATGTGTGTGTCACTGTGTGTGTTGTGTGTGTGTTGTATATGTGATAGGAGAGAAGGAGGGGTACACAGAGTCACAGACACAAAGAGAGAGAAATAGAGACAGAGACAGAGAGGAGACCGTTTGTCTGCCTGTCTCTGCGTGTTCAATCAATGCGATCACACACGACGTATAATTTCTATCTGTATCTATATAATCACTGTATACTATGAACTCTTCGTGCAAGAAGACTCTGTGACACTGACAGCGTGTAAAAAGAGAGAAGAGGTGCATGCAGCAAGAATATTTACTTATTATTGTTTTGCTACTTAGCCTACGAACGAACGAACGACTGTAGTGGTTGGTAAGCGTGTATATAACCAACCAACTGGTGAAGTGCAAAATTTGTGCAAATGCGTGCATTAAGGGCGACACCAATCAAACACAGACGAAATACATACAAAACATCGCCCCCCCAAAAAAACCCCAACAACAACAACAAACCACAAAACAAACAAACAAACAAACCACAAAACGAAACAAAAACAAAACCACACACACACACAAAACAACAAACAAAAAACCCCAAACCCCACAGCGGTACTTACTCGTGCCTCTCTGGCAGTAGCCCCGGTAGGCCTCAGGCGTCATGGGCATGTGGAGCTGGGGCAGTATGGCCGACTTCAGGGCGTCAGTCTCCCTCTGCAGAGCCGTCAGAGACGAAGAGCTGTACTGCGTGTTGCTGCCGCTGCCACTGCCGCTGCTGCCCCCGCCGCTACGCCCGCCCTCGTGTTTACTGGACGAGCCGCCGTGAGGCCCCCCAATCCCCAGCCCGCTGTTGTGGGTCATGGAGGACAGGGCCGACAGGGAGGACGACGTCACTGCCGACAGCGGAGTGGTCGGGGTGAGGGAGGAGAGGTACGACGACATGGACGACATGCTAGACGACGACGGCGTGGCTAAGAGTGACGAGGACAGTGACGACGACAGTGACGACGAGGAAGGCGGTTTTTTCGACTCGGAAGAGAACTCCTGCTTGAGCTTGGAGGCGTCCCCCCCGCTGAACTCGCGGTCCACTTGCTTGACCACCTGCTCGATGTCCTTGGTGAGGTCCTTGGGAAGGTCCTTGAGGATGCTTCTTCCTCCTCCTCCTCCTCCTGCTTCTCCTCCTCCTCCCCCTTCCTCCTCCTCCTCCTCCCCCTCGTCCCGCACCGCCGCCGCCGCCTCCTCTTTCAAAGCCTTGGCTTCTTCCTTCTGGAGCTTGGCGGCGTGAGAGGACAGGTAGTCGGCCATGCTGTGCTGCGACATCATGACGGCAGCCATGTCCAGGCCGGGCGCCGCCGAGGCAGCCAGGGGCATGCCCGCCGCGCCCGGGGCCGCCATGCCGAACACGCCGGCCATCACCTCCGACACGTTCATGCCTTGCTTCAGCAGGGCCATCTGCATGTGGCGGATGATCTGCTGGTTCATCATGTCCTTCCGCTTCAGCTCCTCCAGAGCCTTCTCCGTGGTGGTGTTGCTGGAGGAAGAGGAGGGGGAAGACGGCGGGTCGGCGTCCGCGAGCTGCGACTGCGAGAGCGGGAACTGCGCCACGGCGGCCTTGGTGGCCGGCATGGGCTCCAGGGTGACGTTGTTGCCGGAGAACATGCCGGAGAGGGTGGCGGCCACGGCGGGGCTGAAGCCGCCCACGACCTCTCCGTTGCTGGGCTCCGGGTCCTCGCCCTCCTCCTCCTCCTCCGGGTGGTTGCTCAGCCCCGCGTTGTTCTCCTTGTTCTC
>CM054143.1:12003966-12018966 GCA_028751875.1 Rapana venosa | reverse complement strand
AAAAGAAAGAAATGAAATGAAAAAAGGAATACAAAGGATGGGGAAAGTAAGACATGGAAGCCTTCGTTTTTTTTCTTCTTTCCTTTTCATTTTTCATTAAAAACATAGCAAAGCTAAACAAAATGAAAAATGAAAGGGGAAACAAAAACAAAAACAAATCAAAACATAACAGAAGCCCGCTTTCTCTGATAATCACGGAGTATAGGCTACAGCCTAAAATTTATTCCCATCCAGCATTATGACGCGTTAAGTTTGCTATTGAAAAAAATCATTCCTCTGTCTGTCTCTGTCTCTCTGTCACACACACACACACACACACACACACACACACACACACACACACACACGGAGCAGGCGAGTAGGCCATTGTGTGCCGGTGGGAACGGATGACAAAATTTACTCTAAACTGCATACACACGGGAACTGGCTGTAAAAAAGCAATGAGCGCTTATTCCATTATCCTTGAAATAAAATAACAAAGTAATGAGCGCTTATTCCATTATCCTTGAAATAAAATAACTAACTAATGAGCACTTATTCCATTATCCCTGAAATAAAATAACTAACAAATGAGCGCTTGTTCCATTATCCTTGAAATAAAATAACTAATGAGGGCTTATTCCATTATCCTTGAAGTAAAATAACTAGCTAATGAGCGCTTATTCCATTATCCTTGAAATAAAATAACTAACTAATGAGCGCTTATTCCATTATCCTTGAAATAAAAGAATAACTAACTAACTAACTAAATAAACAAACACACACACACATAAAGAAAGTCTACCAAATTCTTAAACCGCACTATACGTAAGACTACCCCCCCCCCCCCCACCCCCAAATACTTTATCATAACAACCTAGTATAATCTCCTCCGACTGTCACTGGTAAAGAAAAGGAAAACACAAAGACGAAAATCCTGTGTTTAACTAAACGAATCTCTCTTTCTCTAAGGCATCGCTGGTGGACAATACAGAGTAAGCATGTGTCCACTTGGCCGGCTAATGATCCCCATTTGTCATCTGTCCAGGGGATGGTCACCAAACAGGAGGGAGGAGGGGGAGGTAGGGGGAGGGAGAAGGAGAAGGGAGAGGGGGGAGAGAGGGGAGGAGGGTGGGTGGGGGCTCAGTCATTGCCTGCCAGAATGTCAGAATGGAAAATGTTTGGGGAAAACCGTTCGGCAATAAGACGCTTGAAATTGAAAAATCCCTCCCACCACTTCCACTCCCCAACCCCCCACTCCTCCTCCCCTCCACCACTTTGGGGAGTTTTTGTTTTTAAACCTGAGGGCAAACGGGGGCTGTGTGGCTTCATCTTTATTTTAATACCACTGTGGAGGGGGGAATAAAGAAGAGAAGGGAATTTGGGGAGGGGAAGGGGGTAAGGAAGGGAGAGGAGGTAGCATAGTTTGGATGGGGGGGGGGGGGGGGGGGGGGGGGGGGGGGGGGGGGGGGGAGGCGGGAGGGAGGAGGAGGTGTGCCGGATGCTGGGATGCTGAACGGGAGTGATGTTCCTTTAACTTGAACGATTGATGGATTAATTCAGTTGAACCTATAGATGGCTTGAGAAGAAAAAAAAAGAGAAAGAAATGGTATGGAAAAGAAATGTAGACTGCGGTAGGTGGATGGATAGAGCAACTACGTCTAATGATCTATATTCTAAATCTGATCGTTTTTGTTTTCCTTGATTTGTCTTTTTATGTGGTCGTTTTGTTTTTTCGGTCGATTAAAAAGTTTAATCATTCAGATTCGGAGCAAATCTTTCTGAATCGCTGATTTTGTTTGTTTGTTTCTTCATTTTCACTACACAACAGAAAAGTCCTCCAGCCGTTCACACCATCTCAATCCACACAAAGAGTTGGTTTTTGGTTTGATTGCATTAAAACGTTTCAGCGGGGCTATCCGATCTAGAGACTGAAGCATCAACCAGTCATCATATTCATATCGTGGTTTGCCTTCTTTGTGGGTTTGGTGGCGTCGCTTCATTGCGTCGCTTCATCATCATCATATATTATTCTGTTATCATTTTACATCACAGTGCAGAGCACTAGCTTGTCACAAGGACTATTCTTTTTTTTTAAAAAACAACAACCAAACCCACACACCTAACAATAGATAAGTTATTACAGGGTAAACTTTGTTTTCGTGGTAATGCGTAAATCAGTCAAGATTCACTCTAATGATGATTATGAAATATGACACTAAATGAATGCAGTAAGAAAGATGATAAGTGAATATTATTATGTATACACAAAACTGTTCAGATGAAACGCCAGCTTGGAACTCTCTCTCTCACTCAAATCCCCCACCTGTCTCTCTCTCCCTTTCAATCTCTCTCTCTCTCTCTCTCTCCTCTCTCTCTCTCTCTCTTTCTTCTCTCTCTCTCTCTCTCTCTCTCAAATTAAAGTAAAGCCTATAAAAGTACACACACAGAGTTTAGCTAGCGGCGATCTGGTTCCAAACATTCTATCAATGATTCGTCTTCACTGCAACAACAAGATAAAAGCCATGATTGAAGCAAACGCCTACAGATCCATCATCCTAAATCCATAAATCTTCAAGAGGGGTTTTCCTCATCCACCCTACCACCAAAGAGATACCCAAAGGAACTGACAAAACAAAACTATACAGGGTAGGGGGGATGGGATGGTTTCAACAATTTGCAGCCTTCAATAGCCTAGCTAGCCTACAGGCCAAATCTGTTGTCAGGTCAGGTCTCAGGCAGACAAGGGCCTTAGGGTATTATTGTCCATCCAGGCTACATCTCCACTGCAGAAGATTCGGCCCCCCCCCCCCCTCCACCCCACCCCCCACCCCTACACAACTGTTGTGACTGATAGCACAGAAGGATATCCACTCAGAACCCCCACCCCTCCTCTTCCTCCTCCTTGAGAAGGCAAGTTGACCACTTCAGCAAGGATGGTCCATCCCAGAGAGGCGCCAATTAGACAGGAGAAAGGGGGGGGGGGGGGGGAGGGGGGGGGGGGGGGGGGGGGGGGGGGGGGGGGGGGGCACAGGCTGGACAGAAGCTGGGGGGGGGGTGGGGGGGGGGGGGGGAGGCACACCAAGTCACAACACTCTGCTTAATCGTCTTTGAACACATCAGGGAAGATTTCTTCTCCTATCCCCCACCCTTCCCTGTACCCCCACCTTCAATACCACCCCCCACTCCCTCTCTACTTTCCTCTCCTCCAGCTACCTACCCCAGTGGGGGCTCAACTGTCAACGTTTGTGAAGGCAATTGGTGCTGGCCAGGAGTTGAAAACCTACTGTCACTTCTCCAGGGATAAGGAAGAGAAGGAAGGGGGTTGTGGGGTAGTGGGAGGGAGTGGGGGTGTGGGGGGGAGCTAGGCCTAATGCCTTTCCTTCCCCTTGGTGACCAGAGAACTGGTCAGTTCACAGTGGACAGCTCATAGACAGTGCTGAGGAGCTGAGGGGTCACTTTTGATTTATGAGCTGCTTTTCCCTCCCTCCACCCTACCCCCCATCTCCCTCTTCCCCCACCCTACCACCTCTCTCTCTCTCCACACACACACGTCCAGTTTTTGTTCTCTTCAACAACAACTATTCTTCCTGGCCCCCACACAAGAAGACAGTGTACAGACAGACAGACAGACAGTCTGGCATATCCACCTGTCCTCTCTCTCTCTCTCTCTCTCTCTCTCATCCTCTCTCTCTCTCTCTCTCTCCTCTCTCTCTCTCTCTCTCTCTCTCTCCTCTCTCTTCTTTTCGCCCACAGCCTCAACTCCCAACGTCTCCCTGTCCGTTTATGGCTGGTCAATTGGTCATGCCTTGATGACTTTTTACGTCAAAGCTTCGAAATGGCGGGAAAAGAGTCCCCACCTCACCCCACCCCAACTCCACCCCAACCCTCCTCCTACCCGGGGTGGTTTCTTCATGTCAAGCTTCGTTTTGGGGTGGTCATTCTCATCCCGACTATTGTCCAACCATAAAATGTCCTGTCCAGCCCTGCCCTGTTCTGTCCTGTCCCGGGGCTTAGGGCTACAAGCGTCTAATTTGGGGGTGGGGTGGGGTGGATTGTTTGCCAGTGATTTCCTTGGGTGTATAAATAAATTTATGGTCCTGTTTGTGGAGAAGCGTAGCAGCAAGCTGGAACAGTTTCGTCAGGTTTTTGTGTGTGTGTCGTGTTGGTGGTCTTTTCTTCATTTCTGGTTTCCTTGATAAATTCTAGTTCAGTAGCTAGTTTATTTCGGCTTTTAATGTTATTTTACATTCTTGAGTTTTATCTAAATGTATCGGGGGGTAGTATGTTATATGTATATATCATTTTATATTGGCCTCACTGAGAGACAGACAGACAGATACAGATACAGACAGAGATAGACAGACAGCGATAGATAGACAGACAGAGAGGGACAGAGTGTGAAACAGAGTGTGTGTGTGTATTCAAGTGTCTTTCTCCCAGAAAGAAACTCAGACTTTCACTCTTATGCACCCCCCCAAAAAAAAAAAAAAAAACCCACAAAAAAAACAAAAAAAACAAAAAAACAACAACCCACCAACACAACCCGAAACAAAAAAACAATCAAACAACAACACCACACACACAAAAACAACCCCAACCCCCCACCCCACACCAAAAAAACCCATTCATCCAAATAACTCCCTGTAAGCTTAACATCACAAGCCAGCGATCGAAATAAACAAAACACATTTAAAAAAAAAAAAAGACACCACACCCACATATCACGCCCGGCCCCCCGCCCCCCCCCCCCCTTACTAACCTAACCAAAAGACACTCCACTCACATAGGCCCCACTAAGGTTGCTTCCCTGGCACTTAATGAAAGACAAAGACCCGCTCCCTCCCTGGATCCCTCCCTCCCTATAGCCCCATAGCAGACCAAGTCCGTGTCAGGACACACTCTCCCTTACCCCCAGCCAGATGCCCCCCCCCCCCCCCCCCCCCTTCCCCTACCCCACCCGGGCATGACCGTGCATCCTACATTTTCATTTTTCACGGGACGATCCCAATCCAGGGGATCTCTCTTTTGGACCAGAAGCCCGACCCCTGCCTTGCCATATGATATTGGATCATCACAGACCTCCTTTCCTCCCTCCCTTCTCCCTTTCTCACTCTCTTTCTTGGCAAAAAAACCCAACCCAGCTAGGGTACTTAGAGCCTGGTTAAACAAGAACCCCAAGCCGGGGAGAATGTAATTATTGGGAAAACAAGTCCTAGCTATGCTAAGGCTAAGGTCTGCCGTACTACTACTACTACTACAGTGTGGGGTTTGGACAAGGGGCGGGTGCATGCATGGCGCTTATGCGTCTGCCACCCTCTCCGTTTCGCGCATTTGCATTCGTGGGTGTTGAAATGAAACACGAGAGGGGTTTGAAGGCGATGACGATCTGTGCCTTGCAACTGTTGACGAGAAACTGAGAACCGACCCCCCCCCCCCCCCCCCTCCCCTCCCCCCCCCCCCCCATCCTCCACTTACAAAAAAAAAAAAATCGAACCCTCCTCTCCCCCCCTTAACCAAAAACGTGCACAGTGGTACCAACTATGATGTCACAGAACTGTTTAAAAAAGTTCACACTGGAAACAATGACTCACATTCTTTTTCTTTTATTTTTTTTTTTTGAAATCTCCATCACTCCCCCCTCCCCCCCCCCCCCCCCCCCCCCTCCTTTTTTTTTCTTTACAGCATGGGGGGTGAATTTCACATTTGCTAATTAATGAATACCAGGATCAGCCGACCCCCCCTCTATCTTGACTTTTAGACGACAGCCATTGCAGACACATACCCGTATCTTTAGTTTGTGCTTAATACCCGGGCCAGCCTAGCCCAGCGCATGACGGAAGCAATTATGCACGTCTGCTCTTGCCCTCCCTCCTTCCCCTCCCTCCCTTCCTTCCTTGTTTGGCCTGGTACTCCAGGACTTAGAGACAACAACACACACTCACACACACACACACACAAAACATGGTGTTTTTTAGTGTACATCACTTTTAGCCAAAATAGATAATAATTATAATTGATGTTTTTGTTGTGATAAGTCTACATGACTTAAAGGGCAATACAATATTCTGGATCTGAATCTGAATCTGAATCGCGCGCGCGCACACACACACACACACACACACACACACACACACACACACACAACACACACACACACACACAACACACAACCATCCATAATGAGTGCTCAGAGAATTAACAGCTTACCTGGTGAATATTTATTATTTTTATTTTAAGCAGGGGGGGGGGGGGGGGGGGGGGGGGGGGGGGGGGGGGGGGGGGGGGAGAGATGAAGGTGATTATAATTATGTTAACGCTTATGTCGTCAAGGCTTATTCATTTTATATTAACACTTTTTTCTGCTGGTAGGATTTAAGAAGCTTCAGAACTCTGAAAAGGCTCAACAGACATTGTCATTTTTCATTTTGACGATAATTAAAAAAAAAAAATCTTTTATACTCTTTCATGGCTCTGTTACTTTCATAATGATGGTAAAAACCCACCATCCTCCATTTTCAACTTTTTGTTCGAGAGAATGAAGCTCTCTCTCTCTCTCTCTCTCTCTCTCTCTCTCTCTCTCTCTCTTCTCTCTCTCTCTCTCTCCTCTCTCCTCTCTCTCACTCCTCTCCCTCTCTCTCCTGCAAGTCCCCTCTCCCCTCTCTCTCTCTTCTTTCCTTGCAATCACAGATCCCCTGGATTAACCGGGACACTTCATTAATGAACAGTTATTGTAGCATTGAACCGTAATAAAAATAAAAAAATCCAACAAACTTTTCTTTTTTGGTGTCTGCTTGTAAATGCGCTATTCCGAAAAGAAAAGGGAAAAAAGCCTAGTTTCTGTCCTTCTCATTTGAAAATAATGAGCAGGAAAAAGCGGCATACACACGCTGTCTATAAGCTCCATAAAGCATACCACTGATACGGCACACAGTTCCACCCCCCATCATTCACTATAACCCGTGAAAGGCGAACAAGATTTTTATTTCCAAGGTGGGGCTAGGTTTCAAAAGGGTATATGAAAAGGCCGCAATCCCTCGCAACAAATCATTCAATCAACTCTCCATTACAACCCCCCCACCACACTTAAAAGCTTGCAGAGATAAAAGACTTTTTCGCTATCCGGGATAATCCTCACTTTTGGGGAAGATCTCTGAAAGCGAGCTTAGCTGTGGGACAAGCCTATCTCTTCGACTAGACAAAAGCATAACTGTTGTTCTGATAATGCTAGCGGAGACAATGCCTTGCCGTAAATTTCCATCAATGTCGGATTATTTACAAGAGTGCAGCCTTACTTTGTGAGCGGCTATTTTGTTCGGGTCTATTTAGGGGTCATCATCACGAGTGGTCACAACTCGTTAAGAGTTATAGCAAGTTTTTTTGGTTTTAAAAACCAACAACAACCCAGCCAATAAAACAAATCTGTGAGGACAGGGCCGACAACTCTGCGGCTAGACCGCAAGGCCGGCTGGTCTCCCCCAAATCAGGGAGGACAAAAGCTGGCGAGCCCCATAGATCAACAGTGGAGGAATCAAAAGCATATTTATCAATATGCGCCCCCCTTATCACATATTATTCCTTTTATCGAGGAGGGGCCGTGTAGGGGGACCTCACAGTGCTGTAATTTATGTCCTCCTCTCCTTTTGTTCCCCGGGAGTTAGTTCTCCCTCCACCAAGTCCGGCCTTAGACCCTGCCCCCAAAAAGACCAGCCCGGAGTTTGACAAATCCCTTTTCCACAACCCTTCTTCCCCTTTTGCTTTATGATGCTCAGCTGATAAATATGCCACAAGCCTTCACACCCCATCCCCCTCCATCACCCCCCATCTCCACCCCCCCCCCCCCCCCTCCCACCTCAACCCTTGGCTTAAAGCCTCCACATCCCCTTCAATCCCAGACGACATAGATCACACTGTACGCTGCTGTCTTCCCCTCCCACCCCCCTCCCAGCCAGCCACATCATGTTCTCTATTATATTTGATATGTGGAGTTTGCAAGGCGCACGCGGCACCCAGCTCCCCAGCCCGTCCATCAAACGCAGGGTCCAAACACCACTCATTTGCCCCCTGCACCCACCCTCCGCTGGCCTTTTTCCCCGCTGCCAGAGAGCTGACAATATGAAAAATGCTTTACATCACCCGCCATGATATTTCCGTTCCGAGTTGGTAGTAGTTACAGATCCAGGAGGAGGAGGAGGAGAGGGACTTAGGGAGGGGATCTGCACCTTGGACAGGAGCCCCATCCATCAAGGAGGCACCCCCTTTTTTTGGGTTTTGTGTGTGTGTGTGTGTGTGGCTCCCCCCCTTGTCATTATTACATAATTGTGGAAAGGAGCGTGAGATTTATATGGCAGGCTGGGATGAAGGAGCATTTTGCATTGAAATCTGACAACTGGGGCGAGCTAATTGGCGCCGCGGAACCGTCCCTGGTGGGATCCCATAATTATGGATCCCTTGTCCACCAGGAACCTACCTAATGATGTGTTACACTGCTCGGACGCAAAAGATGAAAACTTTTCATAGAAAAGCCTCCCCCACCCCCCTTTCCCACCCCCCCTCCCCATCCCCGACCTAATGGCACGGATGATGCATTAAACAGGGAACCCCTTTTTACCCTTTCTTCTTCTTCTTTTTTTCCTTCTCTCTCTCTCTCCTCTCTTCTCTCCTCTATCTCTCTCTCCTCTGTCTGTCTCGTTCTCTCTCTCTCTCTCTCTCTCTCCTCTCTCTCTCTCTCTCTCTCTTTCTTTCTCCTCTCTCATCAACCCTGTAAGAGACTTGAGTCCACGCCCTCCCCCCCCCCCCCCCCCCACCCCCCCAAAAAAAAGGACAAAAAAAAGAAAACAAAACAACCAGAAAAAATGAGAGAAAAGCGGGAAGTCATAAATTCTGGCGCGTCAAAAAGATAGCCTGCATGGCAAGAAGTGGCGCGCGCGCGCGCGCGCGCTGTGTGTGTGTGGTGCGTGTGTGTGTGTGTGTGTGTGTGTGTGTGTGTGTGTGTGTGTGTGTGTGGTGTGAAGAGGGGAGGAGAGGGAAAGAAAGCGCTTGGCAGTCAGTCCGTCAGTCCGGGGCAGTAAGCGAAGCCTGGATTATGCAGCAGATTTGACACGATGCTACAAGGGAGGGATCGATCAGCTACTACCATGGACTTCATGCCTGCCTTCAGCTGTCGGGCCCCGATCCCCCCCCCCCCCCCCCCCCCCCCCCCCCCCCAAACCCCCACCCCACCCAGCTAATGGGATTCCCCCACCAGTCAACTGAAAGCTGCAACGACAGTCGATCATCATGTTCGGAATAAAACCCCCCCCCCCCCCCCCCCCCCCCCCCGTCCCCCCACCTCCCTTCCAAGCCTTAACTGTTCACAAAGTTGCCGAGCATCTGACAGGAACAATGCTGATTTATTGCCATTAACACAACAACTTTTTTGTGTGTGTGTGTCGTCTCTCTCTGGTGTTTGAACTACACGCGTGGTGATTATGGGTCTTACATAACAGCGAGGGTATAATCAAGACTTGAAAAATAAAAAAAAAGTATGATGATTTATATTCCTGGATTTTTGTCAATGGATATTTTTGAGAAAAAAAAATCTCATATAAAGCCTTATCTTCAGAAAATGTGTTTTTACATTTATCAGTGGTGTGTGTGTGTCTCTTAGGAATACTTGACGCGTACTGGTGTTGAAACTATTGATTTTCTTTTTATTTAGAGTATTTTCAAAATGTGTTATGGCATTTATCGCTGTCTCTACGGAATACTTTACACGTAGCAGTGTTGAAACTATTGATTGTTCTTTTCTACTTGAAATACTGAAATACTCAGTAAAGGACTAAGAATATCTATCTATCTATCTATCTATCTATCAGCAATCAATTACTTTCATAGCATAGCATCATTATTATAAACAATTAACGCAAACACTTCACCTTCTCACAACAGAGAAAGACAGGAGGGAGGAAGCAAAAAAAAAAAAAAAGATTGGTCAGTATTCATAGCACCACAAAGCAGCTGTAACGTCATGTAACAACTCTCCCCCACCCCCCCCCCAACCCCACCCCCCCACCCCCACACCACCCCCAACCACACCCCCAACCCCACCCCCTCTTCACTGACCACTGACCAAACCCTAACATTTACATAACAACCACTGCAAGCGCACGGTACTGACCAGCTTTTTGGCAACATACCAACATTTCACGGTCTGCGCTGCCACTTTGAAGACAAAGACAGAAGACTGTGTTAAGGCCAAAAATCGACAGCAATGCGAGGAAGAAGAGAGAGAGAGAGAGAGAGAGAGAGAGAGAGAGAGAGAGAGAGGGGAGAGAGAGAGAGAGGAGAGGGGGGGGGGGAGGGGGAAGGGGGAGGAGGAAGGAATAATCCAGATGAAATGAACCCTTGTCAAGAGACCATGGCGAGAAGCATGACGGGCTGGAACTAGCCAGGCCTTAAATACAATTTCAACGCAAAAACATGTTCGAGGTATGTCACAGATGCCGCTGCTCAGATGCTGGGATTTTTTTTGGTGTTTTTTGTCCGTCTTGTTGTTTTCTTTGTTTGTTTTCAACATAGCATGGACAAAAGTCTAACCTTGAGATAGTTTTGCTTGGTGAATTGGCTGCAGGAATTTTTGTGGTTGCAGTTTTGGCTTGACAGTTTTAACTCACTTGTGCAACAACAGCCAGTAAGTTTATGTATGCTCTCTTCTGAGCCTCTGATGTATTACGCTAGGGGTAGGGTGTGAGAGTGTTATGTAGATGAGAAAGAGAGATACTATAGGGGTGGGTGTGAGAGTGTGTGAGGGTGTGTGAGTGTGTGTATAGATGAGAGAGAGACAGACAGAGACAGAGATTGACACAGACAGAGAGAATGTTTGCTAAACCTCAACATACAGCAATATCTTTGCAACCACAACAACAAAAAATTAACTCCCTTATGAGTCACGTCAAAACTTTGTTCTTCTTCAACTTCAAACGCTTATTACTGCAGCCACTTGTCAACACAACCTAAATTCCTGAGGTGAAAGTGTGAAACTCACCCCCCCCCCCCCCCCCCCCACACACACACACACACACCCTCAACTACCCAACATAACAGAAGACCCCCATTTTACAAGGGTTAACTTTTTTTCTCACCCCCCAAAAACAATGAATCACACACACACACACCCAAGAAAAAGGTGTATGTATATAACACATACACACGCCTTCCAGCTTTTTGTTTGCCCTGGCTGAGAAATAACACCAGGGCCAAACTCGTTTATGAAAAAGAGTGATAATTTTTTTCCCACCATGTACAAATATAGCCATTTCAAGCACACAAAGGCGGACACTTCAGGCAGCAAACTGGAGCAGCAATCTATAGCCATTGTTGGCCACAACAAGCCAGTTTCAAGTTTGAAGGCTGGCTTTTAAAAGGGAGCGGCCGGGCAAAAACAATACGAGAGAGAAAAAACACCACACAAAAATAACTGGAGCAGTTCGATTTTTAAAAAAAAGCACGCAGGTATATATTATATATATATAAATATTATATATATACATGTACATACACATCGTTGTTTCAACGGCCAATCTTTCGCCGAGTTATGATACGAACCCTCTCTCCCCCCCCCCCCCCCCCCCCCCCCCCCAACTAAAAAAAAGGGAGGTACTAAACTTAAAGGTAACAACAACCTCCCACCCACCCCCACCCCCAAAGCCCCCACGCCCCCACCCTCCAAGCCCCCCCCCCCTCCACCCCCACCCCCCCTTCCTTGCTTTTAGATGTTGAAAGGAAGTTTCTAGCTTGACATTAAATTTCATCAAACTTGGAACTATAACTGGTAAAGAAAAGAAAACATCGCCTTTAGGCAGTTTCAATACCTCGGCTTCCAAAGCCAGGACCACAATCACCACTGACAAAAGAACAGGGAGGGGGAGAGGGGGGGGGGAGTGAGGGAGTGAGGAGGAAAGTAACAATCTATAAAAACAGGGGACGTAACTTAGCCTCTCTGCCACAAGAGGGGAAGTTACACTGCAGTTTAAACATACTCCCCCCCCCTCCCCCTCCCCCTCCCCCTCACTCTCTCTCTTTCTTCCCTCACTCTCTCTCTCTCCCTCTCTCTCTCTCTCTCTCTCTCTCTCTCTCTCTTTCTCTCTCTCTCTCTCTCCCTCTCTCTCTCTTCTCTCTCTCTCTCTCCTCTCTCTCTCTCTTCCTCTCTCTCTCTCTCTCTCTCTCTCTCTCCCTCTCTCTCTCTCTCTCTCTCTCTCTCTCTCTCTCTCCTCCCAAATGGCCATCTACGCCAAACACCCCACCGGCGCCTGTCCCTCCCTCCCTGCCTGCCTGCCTACCCGTGTCCACAAAGCCTCTCATCTGTGGCCTGCAGAAATGTCAATACTGGGGACCTCGCTTCATAATACACTAAACCCATCAGCTTCAAACGTCCTCTTGTTTGATTCCGCGCAATACCTACGGGCGACAGGCTACTAGGCTAGTCTTTAAAAAGAGGGAGAGGAGGGGAAGAATATTCTGAACAAACCAGGAGGCTGCGTGAGTGGAGAGGTTGCGCTGGACTTGTGGCGCTAGACTTGTGGCTCTCTCTCTCTCTCTCTCTCTCTCTCTCTCTCTCTCTCTCTTTTGTGTGTGGAAATACCTTGCACATGACATTAACATCTCCTGACGGCCTTACACGGGTAGATAAGCTAAACCAACCCAAGCTGGGAGGTTCCTTAAAAAAAACAAAAAACCTAAAAAGATCAGGGAGATCTTGAAACAACGTGTGCACATTCTTTCCTTCCTCCCTCCCCCCCTCCCTCCCTCCACCCTTTTGCATACTAACTTGGACATCGTCCCTTCTCTCATCCACCACCACCATCTCTATCCTACACCCTTCATACTAACTTGGACATCGTCCCTTCTCTCATCTACATCCCCCCTCCCCCCTATTACCTTACCGTACCCAGACTTACACAAGCGAGTACTAAGAACCAGCCTCAGCTTTAAAACTGACAGTGCTCAACAACAACGAGGACAACATCTCCAATTCCCTCTACTCTCCTCTACCTCTCTCCCACAAATGACAGACAGACAGACAGACAAGCTCTGCCTGCATCCTTCACCTCCCAGCCAAAGCCTAAGCAGGTCCGACACTTGCCCTTGCCCAGCTCAGCGCAGGCAGGCTCCCCCCCCCCCCACCCCCCACCCCTACTACTACTGCCCATTGTCCACGGCTGGCTGACCACCAAGAATCCATCCAGAGGGGACTGACTGGACCAGCAAAAAGCTCAGCCGACATGAAATTGTGAAGTTATCTGAAGGATTAGATCATAGACTTGAAGCAGGGCTGGGCACATCCAGCGTTTGTGCTGCCTGAAGGCTCCCCACACCCCTGCCTCCCCCCATAAAAGAAAATGAAATTGTGGGGTATGTGGTTTGGTGGTGGTGGTGGTGGTGGTGGTGGTTGGAGTGGACAGTGGCGCTGCTTACAAGGAACTAACTAGGGGGACAGCCATCACCATCACCATCACAAATCCACATTCCCGCCGTTCGAAAAAGCGTGTGCACATCAAAGAGAGAGAGGGGGGGGGAAAAGAGAGAGAGAGAGAGAGAGAGAGAGGAGAGAGAGAGAGGAGAGAGAGAGAGGAGAGAGGAGGGGGGGAGGGGGAGGGAGAGAGAGAAAGAGAGAGAGAGAGAGAGGAGAGAGAAAGGAGAGAGAGAGAAGAGAGAGAGAGAGAGAGAGAGAGAGAGGAGGGGGAGGAGGAGAAAGAGAGGAAGAGAGAGAGAGAGAGAGAAGATGAGAGAGAGAGAGAGAGAGAGGAGAGAGAGAGAGAGAGAGAGAGAAGAAGAGGAAGGGGGGAGGAGGAGAAAGAGAGAAAGAGAAAGGGGAGGAGAGAGGAGAGAGAGAGAGAGAGAGAGAGAGAGAAGAGAGAGAGAGAGAGAGAGAGAGAGAGAGAGAGAGAGAAGAAGAAGAAGAAAAAAGACGGTAGGGTGAAGGAAGATGTGGTTGGGGAGAGGTTGGGGGAGGGTGGGGTGTTGTTGTCTAATCTACGCTTTTGACCACTGTCACTTGGTTAAATTTACATAAAAAGTGTTTGTGTGTGTTTGCGCGCGCGCGCGCGTGTGTGTGTGCGTTGTGTGTGTGTGTGTGCATGTGTGAGTGTGTTTGTGTGTGTGTGTGTGTGTTGTGTGTGTGTGAAGAGGGTGAAAGGAATTACATCTTGAATCTTGAGTGTGTGTGTGCCTGTGGTAAAGAGGCGATGCTATCTGCTTCTGTAACAACTCGGTGGGGGGTGGGGGGGGGGGGGGGGGGGGGGGGGGGGGGGGGGGGGAGGGGGTAGAGGGGGGGGGGGGGACAACAGCACCCCTTTACCTGTCTGCCCCCACCCTGTACAAAACTATCAAGATTACATATATAGACAGAGTCTAGTCTAGTCTAGCAACTCCAATCGCTTTCTCACCTTCTTCACTCTTCATGTTGTCATCTTTCTACTCACTCCTTTGTACTGTCGCTTTTATATGGACAGAGAGAAAGAAAGGGAGGGAGGGGAGAGAGAGACAGACCGGCAGGCAGGCAGGCAGGCAGACACAGGCAGGCAGGCAGACAGACAGACAGGCAGGCAGGCAGGCAGGCAGGCAGGCAAGCAGAGACAGAAAGAGAGTCGCTTTCATGGAAGAGAGACAGACGGACAGACAGACAGACAGAGGCAAAGACAAAGACAGGGAGACAGATTAAGGGTGTTGGGAGGGGAGGGGGGGGGAGTTGAAAGTCCAGTTTAAAAAACCCACCTCAGTTATGTAAAAGTATTTGCACTTTAACTTAAGGTGACTGACTCATCAGACAGAAATGTACTTTGTGTTCTCAGCCAGATAATCACATTAATGAGTTGTGTGAGTGTGCGTGTGTGCGAGTGTGTGTGTGGTGTGTGTGAGTGTGTGAGTGTGTGTGTGTGTGTGCTCTGCATTCTTCAAACATCGTTTACTTCATTCGTTGGGTTTTTTTAAAAGTCGATTTTTTTTATTCTCATTTTTTCAATCACCCAAAAAAAAAATGAT
>CM054143.1:11980019-12003466 GCA_028751875.1 Rapana venosa | reverse complement strand
AAAAAAAAAATTTTTTAAATCATCTCACCTATACTGAAGGGCCCCAGTAGCTGCAAAACAAAAACCAAAAAAAGCAGATGGGAAAAACACTTTCCCCTTGAACGCGGAAAAAAAAAAAACTTCCCTTTCAAAAAGTTTTTCCCCAAAGCTTCCCTAGAGTTCCCCAAAACCCTCCGCTTTCCCCCCTTCCTCTTCTCCTTTTTTTTTTTTTTTTCATTCTTGGGGGCTTAATTTTCGTTTTGACTTTTGTTTTTTTGGGTATCTTTCGTTTTTTTCTTTTACGGGCAACTGAGTTGTTCTGGTTTCTTTCATTGGGTGATCACCCCATTTCCCCCGCCTGTAATTTAAAATTTAAAATTTTCTAAAAAAGGGAAAGAGGTTTTTGGAAAAGGGTACTGTAAACAAAAAGGTTGTGTAGGAGGAAGAGATGATTTTTTTTTTTTGTCTTTTTTTTTTTTAGAGTTATTTCATCAAATTTGCGGAAACAAAAATTTTTCGGTTTTTGTCGGGGGTTTGTGACTTTTGGCTTGTTTTGTTTCTCTTTTTTGATGTTGTTTGGCCCTGAAGTCGCGGTTTTATTCCCTTTTTGAAAAGTTTTTTCTCGTCGTCGTCATGATCATCAGCATCCTCTTCATTACATGATATTATCTGTTTCTTATGTTCTTGCCGGTCTTCTTGGGGAAGAGGGGACAAAAAGGTCCACCATCCCAAGAGGCAATAGATCGAAGCTTTTTTGTTTGAGTATGTTGTGTTCTGATTATGTTGCGTGCCTATTTTCCTGAGTATTTTAGTGTGTTTTACGTTTCTGATGTATTTTTTATTGTGCTTTTTTTTTGTTTTTGTTATGTTTTTTTGTGCTTTATGTTCGTTATTTTTTCCTAATTTTCCGATGATTTTGCCGTAAATTCCCGATGAGTTTTTTATTGAGGTTATACCCCTATTATGTTATTGGGCTTTTATCCCAAATTTTATGAAATTGGCCCCTAATTCCTAATTTGTTATTGTCCTTATTTTCCCCCCCGGGGGGTTTTTATGTTTATTAATCTGATGCGGTTATGGTGCTTGTGATTTTATTTGTTATTGTTTTTTGTTGTTATGGCAAAGGGTTGGTGTATGTTTTTGTGTTTAGTTTGTGTGTTATGGCAAATGTTTGTATATTTTTGTGCCTATTTTTCCCTTTATGTTTTTGTGCCTATTGTTCCTTGTATGTTATTGTGCCTATTGCTGGTGTATGTTATTGGGGCCTATTGTTCCTGTTAGTTTTTGCCTATTGTTCCTGGTGTATTTATTGTCCTATTGTCCTGTGTAGTATTTGCAAATTTTCGGGTTATGAAATTTGCTTTGTTTTTTTTGTACTTTTGTTTCGGGTGTATGTTATTGTAAAAAAATGCCGGTGTAGAGTCTAATGTTCCGGGAAAAGTTTTTTCCTATTTTTTGGGTTCTTTTTCCCCTTTGTTCCTGTTTTTAAACTTAACAGGGGTTTTAACCCAATTTTCCGTGTTAGATTGTACCTAAAAGCCGGTGTATTTTTGTGCTTAATCTACGTGTATGCTATTTGCTTTTTTCCCTGGTATGCTATTGTCCATTGTTTTGGTGTATGTAGGGGCATTTTTCCAAAATTATGCTTTTGTCCCTATTTTTTATGGGGTATGTTTTTGTCCCCCAAATTTTCCCTTTGATTATGTTTTTTGGGGCCCCTGATGTTAAAAGTTGTTATGTCCCTGATGTACTTTATTGTCCCTATGTATCTTCCAGACTTTTTTCTTCTTTCGTTGGTTGTGTTGTCAACAAAGAGAAAACAATTCTTTCAGGGCTGTTCGGTAAATTGTTTGTTTTGTTTGAAAAGTTTTCATTTCTAGTGATGTTTTCCAAAAAAAAAAACACGATAGAATAAAGGGGAAAGGGAAGGGGTGCCAAAATTTCGTTGAACCAAATCCTCGATTTCAAAAGTACCCGTTTTTTAATTTAAAAAAATTCCCGTTTCCACCAATACCAAAGTTTTTCTTTTCTTGTTTCAGATAAGGACTTTATTGGTTTTTTGTGTTTTTGGTGGGGCTTTTTTAGCTCTGATTCTACCAGGGAATTAGGTGAAAAAAAAAGTAAAGTGCTGAGAAAAATTGAAATACCCCCCCAAAAGATCGTCGTGTCTCAAAGCGTTTTTCTGTTTGTAATCTGTATTCCCCCTGTTAAATTTTTACGCGGTTTTCGGAAAGTGTGTGGTGGGGGTGAGAGGTGTGTGGTGGGGTGTGTGTGTGTGTGTGTGTGTGGTTTTTGTGTGTGGGGGTTTTGTGTGTGTGTGTGTGTGTGTGTTTGTTCTGCTGTGTGCTTTGTGGTCTGGGGTCCTGGTTGATCTTGTTTTTGTTTTGTATGTTTTGAGGGTGGGGGGGGGGCAGTGCGTGCCTGCATGCGTCGTGTGTTGGGGCGCGCTTGGAGTGTGAAGCCTATGTACGATAATTTAAAGCGAACTGTTTTATGGTTTTTCATTGAACAGTCTTAATTTAAACATTTTTTTCCTATCAGTTAGATTTGTAAATTTCTCCTAAAAGATAAAATTTTTGTTTAAAAGGGCAAAAATAAAAAATTTTCTGAAAAATTTTTGGCTTTCTCTTTTTTTGTGGTGTTTCTGCACGCGCGCGCGCGCGTGGGATGTGTGTGTTTATTTATAATCTGTTTTTTGTAAGCAAAGAAGGGGGTTTAAAAAAACTCAAAATTAAAAGCCCTTGAGGGGGTAATCATCCACAGACAATATATTAAGCAGAAAGATTTACAATCTGGGCAATAATCACTACTTAACTATTTATTTTTAAATTTATTCTCCCCCGAAAAAGGCCCGAAATCTCGTTGTTGTCTGTATCTCTCTCCTTCTGTCTCGTCGCTGTCTTCTTCCCTATCTTGCAGACTCCACTTCACCAAAAAATCCCTTCTGATGAGACTACAAACCGGGTCCCGTGTGCGAACGCACGCAGAAAAATTTTGCGCACACGTTTAAAACCTGTTTCCCCTTTTGTAAGAGTAGGCCCTTGTGCGTCGGTAAAACAGATGACAGAATTTTTCAAAACCGATAACCGGGGATAAATGTAAAAAGCCAAAGGCTTATTCCCTTATCCCGATATAAAATAAAATTTTAAAAACCCCTTTTGTATCTTCTCCCTCTTTTTTCTGTTGTCTATCGTCTTTTTGTCGTTCTCACGAAACGGCCCGAAATCACCCCCACTCACTCTCTCTCAAGAAAAACAAAAAAAAAAAAATAACAAACAAAAAACCAAAAAAAAAAAACAAAAAACAAAAAAAAAAAGAAAAAAGAGAGAACCAGAATGGGCCCCGGTTTACAAATTTTTTTTTTCTTTCTAATTTGAAAAAAAATCGACCGGTTTTGGGAAGCTTTTCCTTTTAAAAACGTTCCTTCCCGATTTCTCGTTTTGCAGCAAAACAAAAAGTGCCCCTACTCTTTTTGTCGGCTGCCTTTTTGTCATCTACCTGTCTGTCTATGGGTCTGTTTTGTCTGTCTGGCTGGCTGGTTGGCTGGCTGGCGTTGTGGACAGGCCACACGAAGGTAGAGCATGAGCCAGTCAGAGTCTGGATAAGTTGTTGTTTTTTAGCTGGTTGTGTCTTCCAGAAATTATTTGTAGTTCTGAAAGCTGAGTCGCTTGCTCCTGGGTTAGGGATGCACAGGTGGGAGGGACTTGGGAGGGAGTGAGTTCTGTGTCCCGTGGTGTGTTTGTGTGTTGTGTTGTATGGGTTGTGTGTTGTGTGTGTTTGTGTGTGTTGTGTATGTTTGTGTGTGTGTGTTTGTGTGTTGTGTTGTATTGTGTGTGGTGTGTTGTGTGTGTTGTGTTGTTTGTTTATGTTTGTTTGTGCGTTGTGTGAGTGTGTGTATGTGTGTGTGTGTTGTGTGTGTGTTGTATTGTGTGTGTGTTGTGTTGTATGTGTGAGAGAGAGTGTGTGTATGTGTGTGTATGTGTGTGTGTGTGTTTGTGTGTGTCTTTGTGTGCTGTATTGTATTGCGGTGTGTGTGAGTGAGAGAGAGTGTGTGTGTATGTATGTGTGTGTTGTGTGTGTTTGTGTATGTGAAGTGTGTGTATTGTTGTTTTTTGTGTTGTAAGTGTGAGAGAGAGACAGAGTGCGTGTGTATTTTGCTTGTGTGTGTGTGAGAGAGACTTGGTGGCAGGAAAGGGGTGCAAGGTGGGGAAAAGGAGGGGGGGGGGGGGTATAAAGTGGAGACCAAAGTAAATGCTTTTTGTATGAGTGTGTGTCATCTTTGTTTTGCTTTTCTCTGTGTCTCATATTCGTTGTTTCAAAGTTTGCAAACAAATGACCCATACAGACACGGACACACACACACACACACACACACACACACACACACACACACACACACACACACACACACACACACACACACACACACACTTATCTGCTGACGCGGGTTCGAATCTCGTTCAAGAGAATTTTTTCTTCTGGAGTTAACATCTGTGCCGACTCCTCTCTCCCCAAAAGTCCTTCGGATGAAACTATAAACCAAGGTCCCGTGTGCAAACGCACGCAGAACATCTTGCGCACACGTTAAAAACCGTTCGGCTTTTCGGAAGCGTAGGCCATTGTGTGCCGGAGGGAATGGATGACAAAATTTGCAAAACTGAACACACACGGGGACTGGATGAACAAAAGTACATAAGTGCTTATTCCATTATCCTCGATATAAAAGATTAAAATAAAATATAAATAAAATAAAACACACACACACACACTACTGTTAAAACAAGATAGCTGATAATTATGAAGTCTTCATATACTTCAGGTATGAACGTACTTTCGAAAATTTACTTCTTCTATGCGGAACTCAAATAAGACATGATTAAACGCGTAGATTTTGCGTTTGTATCCCACCCAGTCACTATATTTTATTATACTGTACGAAAAAGAAGAAACCCATCAACGTAAATGCGTCGTTCTGCCGTTATGCGCTAGGGACCCAGTTTATTTTGGAAAAAAGGGTGGATGGGAATGAATATGGGAAAGCGAGATAATGGTGAAGAGGTGAATAAACCCCTTTTTTCAAAAAGACTTTCTGAGGGAAGAAAGGTAGGAGAATAGACCACGAAGGCAGAAAATGGTAAAAGAATAAGATGCCAGGAAGTAGGAGGAACAAGGCAGAAACATGGAGAGGGATAGAAAAGAGGAAATTTCTAGCACGGTGTTTCCAGAAGATGGGGATGCTGTTTATAGTGGCATTCCCCGGCCATTCTCACGGGGGAAGGAGAAATTGGAAAGGCGACATCTACCCCTACTCTGAACTCTGAAAGAATTAAATAAAAGGCCGTTGGTCAATACATGAAGGGGTTGGATCGGTGGTCTAGAGGTAACGTGCCTGTCTAGAAAGCGAAAAGTCCCGGTCGGAAGTGGGCGGTGGTTCGTATCCCGTTCGGGCCCGAAAATTTTTTGGGGGGGGTTTTTAAAAAAAAGGAAAAAAAAAGGGGGGGAAAGAGAGGGGGGGGGTTTGGGGGTTTTTTTTCCCCCGGGGGGGGGGGGAGGGGGGGGGGGGGGGGGTGGGGGGGGGAAAAAAGGGGGGGGAAGGGGGGGGAAAGGGGGGGGGGGGAAAAAGAAAAATTTTAAAAAAAAAACCCCCAAAGGGGGAAAAAAAAGGGGGGAAAAGGGGGGGGAATTTTGGGGGGGGGGGGGATTTTAAAGGGGGGGGGGGGGGGGGGAAAAGGGGGGGGGGGAAAAGGGTTTTTTGGGGGGGGGGGGGGGGGGTTGGGGGGGGGGGGGGGGGAAGGGGGGGGGGGGGGGGGGGGGGAGGGGGGGGGGGTTGGGGGGGGGGAAAGGGGGGGGGGGGGGGGGGAAAAAAAAGGGGGGGGGAAAGGGGGGGGGGGGGGGGGAAAGGAAAAGTGGGGGGAGGGGGAGGGGGGGGAAAAGGGAGGGGGGGGTGGGGAAGGGGAAAAGGGGGGGGGGGGGGGGGGGGGGGGGGGGGGGGGGGGGGGGAAAAAAATTTTAGGGGGGGGGGGGGGGGTTTTTGGCTTAATTTTGGGCCCTTTTTGGTGCGAAATTTTTTTTTTCTTTTGGGGTTGGGGGGTTTTTTTTTTTGGGTTTTTTGGGGGTCTTTGTTGGGCGCGTCGGGGGTTTTTTTGGGTGGAGCGTGGGGGGGGGGGGGGTTTTGCAGGGGGGGGGGGTTTTCCCCCCTTTTTTTTGGGGGCCCGGGTTTTGGGGTTTTTTTTTAGGTTTGGGTCTGGGGGGGGGGTTGGGGGGGGGGGGCCCCGGGGGGGGGGGGGGGGGGGGGAAAAGGGAAAATTTTTTTTTTTTCGGGGGTTTAAAAAGGGGGTTTCGGTGTGGCCCCGGGGGGGGGGTGCCGGTGGGGGGGGGGGGGGGGGGTTTTGGTTTTTGGTTTTTTTTTTGGGGGGGGGTTGGGGGGGGGTTTTTGTGGTTTTGGGGTTTTTTGGGGGGGGTTTTTGGGGTGGGGTGGGGGGGGGGGGTTGGGTTTTGTTTTTTTGGGTTTTTTTGGGGGGTTTGGGGTTGGGGGGGGTGGTTGGTTTTTTTTTGGGGAGTTGGGGGGGTGGTGGGGGGTTTTTTTTTGGGGTTTTTTTTTTGGGGGGGGGGGGTTTTTGGGGGGGGGAAAAAGGGGGTGGTTGGGGGGGTTTTGGGGTTTTGGGGGGTGAGTGGGGGGGGGGTTTGGGGTGGGGGGGGGGAAAAAAGGGGCGGTTTTTATTTTGTTGGGGTGGGGGGGGTTTTGGGGGGAAAAGGGGGGGGGGGGGAAAAGGGGGGGGGGGGGGGGGGGGTATAAAAAGGGGAACCAAAGTAAATGCTTTTTGTTGGTGTGTTCTTTTTGGGGTTTTTTTTTCTTCCCAAATTTGTTCAAATTTAAAAAATGAATACAGAAACCCCCCCCCCCCAAAAAACACACAACAAACACCCCCCCCACAAATCCCCAAACCCACAACCCACATCCGAGGGGCAATTGTTAAAAAATTTTTTTTAGTTTTCCGTCCACCCTTTCCCCAAAACCTTGGATTGAAAATTCCAAAAATTGTAAAGCACCCCCAACATTTAAGTTTAAAAAATTGGGTTTTTTAAGCGTAGGTTGTGGCCAAAAAAAAAAAATTTCAAAAACTGAAAAAAACGGGGACGGGGAACAAAAGTCTTTTTTTAAAACCTGATATAAAAAAAAAATTTAAAAAAAAAATAAAAAAACACAAACCCCACTTTAAAAAATAATGATAAATTTATTCTTTTTATTTTGGGGGGCGTTTTCTTTTTTTTTGGGAAACCCAAAAAAAAAAATGTTTTAAACAAGGGTTTTTTCCCACCCATCCAAAATTTTTTTAAATGTCGAAAAAGGCCCCAAAAAAAGCCCCCCGTTTTGGCCCAGGGGGAGTTTATTTTTAAAAGGGGGGATGGGGGTGAATTTTGGGGGAAAAATTTTGAAAGGTGAATCCCCCTTTTTTAAAAAACTTTCTGGGGAAAAAAGGAGGGAAAGAAAAAGGAGAAAAGGAAAGGGAAAAGGAGGGAAGGAGGGGACAAAGGGAGAAAAGGAGAGGGAAGGAAAAAAGGAAAAGCTGTTTTGAAAAACAAGGGGAGGACCAAAGGAAAAATTGGGGGTCCCCCCCAAAAGAAAAAATTTAAAAAAAAAGGGGGCAAAAGAAGGGGTTTGGGGGGGGGGGGGGGGGGGGGGGGGGGGGGGGGGGGGGGGGGTGGGGGGGGGGGGGGGGGGGGGGGGGGTTTTGGGGGGGGGGGGGGGGGGGGGGGGGGGGGGGGGGGGGGGGGGGGGGGGGGGGGGGGGGGGGGGGGGGGGGGGGGGGGAGGGGGGGGGGGGGGGGGGGGGGGGGGGGGGGGGGGGGGGGGGGGGGGGGGGGGGGGGGGGGGGGGGGGGGGGGGGGGGGGGGGGGGGGGGGGGGGGGGGGGGGGGGAGGGGGGGGGGGGGGGGGGGGGGGGGGGGGGGGGGGGGGGGGGGGGGGGGGGGGGGGGGGGGGGGGGGGGGGGGGGGGGGGGGGGGGGGTAGGGGGGGGGGGGGGGGGGGGGGGGGGGGGGGGGGGGGGGGGGGGGGGGGGGGGGGGGGGGGGGGGGGGGGGGGGGGGGGGGGGGGGGGGGGGGGGGGGGGGGGGGGGGGGGGGGGGGGGGGGGGTGGGGGGGGGGGGGGGGGGGGGGGGGGGGGCGGGGGGGGGGGGGGGGGGGGGGGGGGGGGGGGGGGGGGGGGGGGGGGGGGGGGGGGGGGGGGGGGGGGGGGGGGGGGGGGGGGGGGGGGGGGGGGGGGGGGAGGGGGGGGGGGGGGGGGGGGGGGGGGGGGGGGGGGGGGGGGGGGAGGGGGGGGGGGGGGGGGGGGGGGGGGGGGGGGGGGGGGGGGGGGGGAAACAAGGCAGAAACTGGAGAGGTAGAAAGAGGAAATTTTAGACGGTGTTTCGAAGATGGGGATGCTGTTATGTGGCATTCCGGCCATTCTCACGGGAGGGAAATTGGAAGGCGACATCTACCTACTCTGAACGAAAGAATTAAATAAAAGGCGTTGGTCAATACATGAAGGGTTGGATGTGGTTAGAGGTACGTGGTAGAAGCGAAGTCCGGTCGGAAGGGGCGGTGGTTCGTACCCGTTGGGCCCGAACTTTTCTCCATCCATTAGACCTGAGTGGTGGTTGGGCGAGTCTTTCGGATGAGACGAAAACGAGGTCCGTGGTTACACAATTATTCAGCGCCGTAAAAAACCCACGGCAACAGCGAGTGTCCTGGCAAAATCTTAGAAAAAAGCACTCTGATAGGGAAAGAAATAAGTTGCAGAACAAAAGAAAAGAAAGGGGGCGTGTTGTGCGACGTGCTTCCCGGGGAGGGCCCCGATTTCAGCAGAGAATCTCGTGCTTAAGTGGTGAAGTTATAAAAAAAAAAGGGTTGTGATCAACCATGATTATGTGTCCAGGGCGAATGCGCGTGATAAACATCGCAAACAAATACAAGGGGAAATTGTACGAGCTTAAGACAACAAATTCTCTTATTTTAAGTGTTATGTAACCGAAGTACTTTATGATATCAGGATACTAAATAGGGAAACAGAGTCTAAATGCTTGGTGGTTGGTATTTGCTGGGTCTATTTTTGGCTAATGTCATGAAGGGGGAAACTTAAACAAAATACTTCATCTTCTGGCTTCATTAATAAAGAGTGTTCTTCATATTCACTATGCATTCGTATTAAGTTATGAATTTTTCTGAAACCCACCCCCAGCGTTAGATGAAGATGCAGTAGATAGATACGATGATAGATTTAGTTGGCGAAACAGCAATTATGAAAGGAGACAAGTGCAGTTAATAGATAGATAGTAGATAGATAGATAGATGATATAATACTAGTATGGAAAAACAAAGTTTGGAGGAGACAAATGCAGGTAACAGTTACAGCTCTTTGAGACTTGTTGAGATTGGGTTCGTTTTTAATGTCAAACTATCAACCTTAAGACTAAGCAATTGGTTATTTCAAGTCATATTTTGGAAGGGGAGGGGGGGGGGGGGGGGGGGGGGGGGGGGGAGAGGGGGGTGGGGGGTGGAGGGGGGGGGAGAGAGAGGGGGAAACTGATTAGATTTGATTGATTGATTGGTGATTATCTTTATTTCCTAGCAATACAGATAAGTATTAATAGACTGTTTACTTCGGGCCCTTGCTTTGAGAAGGGATTATCAGTGATACTTGCAACTTATGATTTCATGTAAACGTAGAGAGAGAATGCGAATGTGAATAGTTTATTCAGATTTTAGGCCATGGCCCCTTTCTGTAGGGGGTGACACATCATCATGAACAACAAGAACCACAATAGTTTCCCAGCTATCCACAGTCAACGTAAAGTTGCAACAAATAAGTATGCATTTCTAATGTTACGATAGCGCAGTATTTACCCTTTTCAATGCGTGATAAACATACATGGCAAGATTTGTTAAAGTTGCCTCATGTTTTGTCGACAGAAGAACATTTACCCTAAAGTTACAAGGCTCATTATAATATTTTGGTCTAATGAATTGCATCCTAAAGTCATGTAAGGTTGGACAAAAAAACCCCAAGAAATTAATTTCGTCTTCTATTGCACTATGACATAAACGGCATTTCAGTTCATCTTCAGTTCTGTTCTGGTATATATTTCAGTGACATGCAATATCTGAAACACCAAACCTAAATTTAGTAAGAGGAGATTTAGTAAGGTAGAGAGAGAGAGAGTTTATTCATTTTATGTTATTCTTTTAATAGAATAAGGACTTATGTGCTTTTTTACATTTAGTCCCCGTGTGTATGCGGTTTTGTAAATTATGTCACCTGTTCCCACAACACACAATGGCCTACTCCTACGAAAATCCGAACAGGATTTAACATGTGCGCAAGATGTTCTGCGTGCGTTCGCACACGGGGCCTCGATTTATAGTCTCATCCGAAGGACTTTTGGGGAGAGTGGAGTCTGCACTGATGTTAACTCCAGGGGAAAATATCCCCTTGAACAGAACCGGGTGTCAGATGCGGAGCGCAATGTTCTAACACTAGGCTAGAGAGAGAGAGAGAGAGAGAGAGAGGAGAGAAGAAGAGAGAGAAGAGAGAGAGAGAAGAGAGAAGAGAGAGAGAGAGAGAGGCGAGAGCGAGAGCGAGAGAGAGAGAGAGAGGGGACACAGAGACACAGACAGGAAAGCAGACAAATAGTTAAAAGAGACCAAAAAACACACCCCAAAGCAAAGAAAAAACAACAACAACCAAAGAAACTCTAATTCCTTTTTTCTGAAAATGTAACAAGGTAATACACAGAGAGAGAGAGACAGAGAGAGAGAGAGAGAGAGAGAGAGAGAGAGAGAGAGAGGGAAAAGGAGAGAGGAAGATGGCGGGTTACAGCAATACATTATAACGACTGGCAACTCACTAACCTTGACTGAATTCTCTCTGACTGTATGCCCCGCCGCTATAAAAACACGCCCACTGAAAGTTAATATCCAGCATACTGTCAAAAATGCATTAGGCTTTTGATCATGAGGGCTGTGTCAAATTTCCCCCTTCACGACTAGTATATGATTTACTACTGCTACTTCTACTACTACTACTGCTACTGCTACTACTACTACTACTACTTCTACTACTACTTCTACTACTACTACTACTACTACTGCTGCTGCTGCTGCTGTGCTGCTGCGCTGCTAGCGATACAAAAAACTGCACTTACTACTACTACTAATACTAATATACAAAATACACTACTTTTAAATTAATAAAAATATAATAATTGGAATTTAAAAATAGCGCTGAATCTTGTAAAAAACAAACAAATCGAAAACGCTTGCACTTCAATCAGAATGGAGTGCAGCGGTTTGGGGCCTAGATTGGTGCGTAAGGGAATAGCGAGGGCCGCATGTGATGCGCCTATTATCTGACGGGAGGAGCCGCGACTCGGTGAGTTATGGTGTTATGCGGAAGGTGCTGGTTCCCTGGGCCTGTATGAGCTCCTGCCGTACGCGGGGTGCTGCGTACAGAAGGATGGCGAGGACGGCGAAGGCTGGGTGGTGCGTCTCATGGGAATGGGTGATGGGAGCGCCGCAAGGGTAGCAGCGAGGGCGTACCATCAACCCGTGCGTGTCGAGCGTGGCGCGGGTAAGGGCATGGTGGGGGATGCGTTGGAGTGTGACCTGTGCGGAGTGACGCGGAGTCGATGGACGCGCGGGGTGGCGAAGGCATGAATGTGCAAGGGGGAGATGAGGGACGCGGCGGGCGAGGCAAGTGCTGGGGGTTGGGGGGGGGGGGGTGGGGGTCATCTATGATCGATAGGCGAGTGTGGGGGTAGGGGGAAAGATGTTGAGGGGGGTTGGTGTAGCGGGACTCAGGGCAGGGAGCGAGGAGACGAGGGACCAGGTTCATGATGTATGGGGAAGTGACGGGGGGTCGGTGAGGGGGGGTGGGTCGGTGGAAGCAGTCAACAACGATGCGGGGGGGATACAGAGGCGATGAGATAACGGAGCGATGATAGCGAGTATTAGTAGCAGATGCGGGTTGTTTATCTATATTGTCGCTTGTCCGGGGCAAAGTGGGGCTGGGGAAGGGGGGAAGGAGGGTATTCGAGGAGGGAGACCGCGTGACGTGCATGAGAGGGGAAGAGGGAACCGGAGTGCATGAAGGCCGCGGCGAGATTGTTGGTAGTATTGCTGGCTCGTAAGTTCAAGGGGGAGTGTGGTGAAGAGGAGGGACGCAGACAAGAAGGTAAGCGCAATGGGAAGCAATTGGCTCGGGTGGAGTTATAGAGTGGGGACTCATCCCGCCGCAGGAGTGAGGAGTAGGGAGCGGATGTAGGGTTGTGGATTATAGATCCGAGGCTGTGCGGGCGCGGCCGAGGTAGGTAGCTGTGGTGACATGAGGCATTTGGAGTGAGTCTTTTTGTAGTGGTACTGGGAGGGAAAGCACGGGGGGGGGGTGGGTGTGGGGGGTGTGGGGGGTCCTGGAGAGGAGTTATTTAGCCTGGGGTATCTATGCAACAACAGCGGCGCGTAGGGTGTGGGTCAGGAGTAGATATAGACTGCATCTGATATGCGAGATAGGACGTTGTGATCCTGATTATGTGTGTCTATTTCGAGCGTTTATACTATCGCTACAAAACAGACTATAGAGTCTCGACAGTTCTCCTTTCGGTTTTGACCCTTATGCGAGAATGAGTATCATGAGGGAGATAACATACGAGTGACAACTTTCTAAACTTATTGTCATTTATCAATGTCATCGCGTAGAGAGAGTAGAGCAATGACACAATCAGTGAACTAGTACTTACATACATTCAATTTTCTGTGGCTCACGATGGGTGAGCCATCCATTCTGTTCAAGGGGAGTTGACACGGAGTCTCATCATGAATCCTCTCATAAGGCGACCATACTAGAAGAGTGACAGTTTGTTGCCCTGGGCGTATCCCGCATCAGCCGGGGGCAGAACGTTTGCGTACCAGAAGAAGAGTGGTAGGATTGCACGAGTTCTAATTGTTACGATAGAGCGCGAGAATTTAGAGCCCGTTTCAAGTGCGTATTGAAAAGCCATGCGCGATAGGTGGCACTATGTTGATTACAAGAGTGTGCCGGGCGGTTGCATTGTTGAGTGTCGACAGAATAACGATTGATACCGCTAGAAGGTTAGACAACGTCCTCATTATATAGAAGTAGGTGCAAGGCTGTGCAGATTGCAATCCCAAAGTCATGTACGGGGAGTATGGGTGTGGCGCAGCGACAAAAACACCACAGAAATTTAACGTTGGATACGTGTCAGGACTAGGTGTGCACTAATGCAGCGGCGAACTGGCGGCAATTTCAGGGATCCACGAGCGACACAGGTTGCGAGTTCTGGTATATATTTTCAGTGACATACAACACAACTGAAACACCAAACCTAAATTTAGTAAGAGGAGATTTATAAGGTAGGAGAGAGAGATTTATCATTTTAATGTTAATTCTATTAATAGAATAAGGACTTATGTGCTGTTTTACATTTAGTCCCGTGGTATGCGGTTTTGTAAATTATGTACATCCTGTTTCCCCACAACACACAATGGCCTACTCCCTACAAAAATCCGAACAGGATTTAACATTTGGCGCAAGATGTTCTGCGTGCGTTCGCACACATGGGCCTCGTTTATAGTCTCATCCGAAGGACTTTTGGGAGAGTGGACGCACTGATGTTAACATCCAGGAAAATATCCCCTTGAAACAGAATAACCGCGGGTCGTCAGATGCGAAGCGGCAATGTTTCAAACCACTAGCTAGAGAGAGAGAAGAGAGAGAGAGAAGAGAGAGAGAGAGAGAGAAGAGAGAGAGAGAAGAGAGAGAGAGAGAGAGAGGGGGGGGGGGGGAGAGAGAGAGCGAGAGCGAGAGAGAGGGAGATAGAGGCACACAAGACACAGACAGGAAAGGCAGACAAATAGTAAAAGAGACCAAAAAACACTCCACAAATGCAAAAGAAAAAACACAAACTAACCAAAGAAACTCTAATTCCTATTGTCATGAAAATGTAACAAGGTAATACACAGAGAGAGAGAGACCGAGAGAGAGAGAGAGGAGAGAGAGAGGAGAGACAGAGAGAGAGGGAGAGAGAGAAGGAGATGGCGGGTTACAGCAATACATTAAATACGACTGGCAAGTTTAACTTGATCTGAGTCATCCATTTTTTGAAAGGCTTGAAGGCAGAAGGACATATTTGATCAGGATGAAGAGGCAAGTTTTACAGACAGTATCGCTGCACGAAGCTGATTACATCGCATAGAAAAATGATGAAACAATAGGGTGGTTGTTTTATTATATGGTGAGAGTGAGGAGCATAGTAGAGAGTAAAGAGAACAGGGCCCAGGACTGATCCCTGCGGGTACCCTAAGTCCATTTTTGAGTACAAGGTTATGATGAATTTTGTTTATCAATAACTTTACTGGATACCGTTCTGAGAGGTATGAAGTAAACCAGATGAGGGCTAGTGCCATTAATCCAAACGTATTTTGGAGGGCGAGAAGAGAATATTTGAGTGATCTATGAACAATCAAAGGCTTGCAGAAGAAGTCAAGAAGAGTGAGGAGGGAGATTTTTCCTGCATCAAAGCAAGTAGAAGTGTAACTAAAGTAGGGAATAGGTGGTTTCGTGCTGTGGTTGGGGCGTAGTCAGACGAAAAGTGGAAGAAAATCATTGGAATGAAGGTGACTGTGAGCATGTGTTAGAACCACTTTTTCAAGTACTTTTAGAGACCAAGGGAAAGTTTGAGACAGGCCTATAATTCTTCAGAACGTTGGGATCAGGTCGAGCTTTTCAGTAAAAGTGTGACTATGCTGTTTTAATTGAGCTGGATGGAAAATTTCCTGACTGTAAGAGATTATTTTACGATTTTAAGTGATAATAGGCACAAGTTGTTGAAGGCTTGTGAGAAAACGGAGCAGGGTAAGGGACAAGGTTCGCTTGATTTTATAGTCATTTCCTCAGATTGTGTCGATTTCCTTTCTCACTTTTGGGGAGAAGGCAGAAAGGAGAGGAGTGCCCGTGGAACTGGGGGTCAGGAGGACTCAGGAGGAATTGAGTTTGATCAAGTCCTGAGCGTATGTTTCGAACTTTGACTGAAAAGAAGCAGAAAAATATGGATGGAAGTTCAGACAGGCGGGGGGTGAGTTAGGCAGAAGGAGTTTGTTTTTGCAGGATCCAAGGAGATTGAGGTAAGGGAAAAAATAGATATAAGGATGTAGCACAGAGAATTTGGGAAGAGTATATAGTCTGTCTTTGCTGAATGGATTAAGATTTGACTTTGTTTAGTTGTTTTCCGGAAAGCGTTTGTTGATTATCGGTTTTTGACTAACGCCACTGCCGTTTCTAGTTGCCTGGCGTTGACGCTTCGTCTATCAAGGAAATAGTCCTTGGGTATACCATGGCGTCCCAGGATCAGTCAGGAGGAATGGGGGGGGGTGGGGGGGGGGGGGGGGGGATCAGTAGCAGGTTCATGCTCATCAATCCAGTTGGAGAAGAGTAGTGTTTAAAAGTGATCAGAGAGGTGCATGTGCTCAAGGTTTTGTGCACAACGTTCGAAGCTGGAAGAGAAGTAATGAAAGTCTAAGTCCTTAAAGATTGCGAACGAGTAACATATATCATCTTTCTGACTGGTTTTGTTATGTGAGATGGAAAGAATGGCGAATGATCAAATGCAGTTCGTGGTGACAGAAACATAATTGACAAGATTGAATGAAGCATTCGAAATCAGCCGGTCTAAAATATGAACCAGATCTGTGGCGTTGCTATCGTTTACCAGTTTGAGAGAGAGAATGGTTGGACAGAGAAAGAGAAAGACGTTAGACATCTGGAGAAGACTGGTTGTTCGAAATGGAAGTTGAAGACACCAAGAATTATAAAGTTTAGTGGGAGAGGAGGCTGTAAGAGGTCGAGGATGACATGGAATTCTTGGTGAAGAAAGAGAAGATGTTAGGTTACTACTTCTACTAAACTACATCTGACTGCTCTGCTGCTACTACTCTACTACGTATTTTTACTACTACTACTACACTAACTACCACTACTACTACTATACTACTACAACTACAGCTTGCTGCAGCTGGCTGCAGCTAGCTAGCTGCTTATCAGCAACTCTACTAGCACAGCTGCTACAACTGCTACACTACAATTATACTCGACTACTACAGCTGCTTGCTATCTTACTACACTAAACACCTACAACTAACTACTACTACGTTCTACCACAACTACTACTATCTACTACTACTACTACTACTACTACTACTACTACTACTACTACTACTACTACTACTACTACTTCTACAACAACTATTGCTACAACCTTGGAAATGTAATTCATTTTCTTCTCTTTGTGCGTACACTGCACTTGAATCGGATCTCTGCGTCCTAGTTTCTGCTCTGTTTTTTCGATTTGTTACACAGTACATATAGCCTAGGTTCGTGTCAATAATGAACACCGCGCGCGCGCGCACGCACAGAAGAGATAGAGGTGGGGGGAAGGACGAGAGAGAGAGGGAGAGAGAGAGAGAGAGTAGAGAGAAGAGAGAGAGAGAGAGGAGAGAAAGACCTGAACGCGTTTAATATGTACACTGGCCTTAGGCCACAATACACGGAATTTGGGGCCAAGGAGGAGAATCAACAAACTGGTATTTTGTAAAATACTATGTACATAGAAGGAAACCCCCCCAAACAACGGAACAAACCAACAACCAGTTCTTGCGAATCATGACAGCAATGATCATGTCTTGGACTATGAACTTGATAAACAATGATATTAGACTGCATGGATATTGTTAATAGCATACATCGAATTGTCAAAATGTAATGTGATGTTTCAATTCAGGTTGATATAGACAATATTTGTAAAAGACATATTTAACACATGCATCAAGTAAGTCAGATTATGACGCAAATATTTCTTCCTTCTAGTAATGGTATGGAACATGTATATGGATAGATAAAGGCTCGTGTGTGAATGTGTGTGATATATCTATTTATATCTCTCTCTCTCTCTCTCTCTCTCATCTCTCCCTCTTATATTTATTATAATATAAAATATAAATAGTAGTAATAATTATATAAAGGAAAAGAGAGAGAGAGAGAGAGAAGAGAGAAGAGATTGATACAAGCAGACTGACATATGTTGGGAATAGAAACACACATACAAACAAATCGATGATTCTGTTTACAAGGTAATGTTGGGCTGAAGGAAAGAAGCGACCACAAATCCCACATAGCAACATCACTTGGTCATGTCCTGGGAGGAGGCTACAGAGATGTAGAAATCGCAGAGACAGGGAAAGTTTTGCGAACCCTGGTGGAATTTGCGGTGAAGTCTCCTACCGACGACAGCAGTGATGGAGACATTGAGTTGGAGAGAAATCCCTGAATATTTTTCCCAAGTGTTACAGCACTAAAGTATATCACAACTTTCTTGTGGAGACATGCATCGGAAACTGGTATGGGACGCGTTCAAAGTCGTGTTTACAGGGCATTTGTAATTGTTTATACAAATTAATGCACCATTTATCTTTGGATCTTTGTTTCGCTAAACATTGTCTGCTAAATTTCATACTCAGATAAACGTTCAGTAAACCGCATGTTTTATTTTAGTTTTTCCCTCATGTTTTAGTGGCTTTTTTCTTTAACTCGTTTTTAAAACCGTTGATATGTACCACACATCATCTATCTATCTATCTATCCATCTAGTAGTATGTATGTATGTATTATGTATTTTTGTATGTATGTATTTTATGTATGTATCTGTCTGTCTGTCATCTATTTTTATCTATCTATCTATTTTCTAATCGTCTAATAGATAGATATACGATTCCATTTATATTAAGGATGACCCTCCATTTATCTATCTTCCAACGTGACTTTTTCTGATTTTAAGATACTAGAACTGAACATTCTGCGTGTCTCTGAGTGTTTTGCTGTCAGCATATTTTGTACAATATTCTTTTTAAAAAAGTTTTCAGGCACCTAACAGCTATAAAATTGCAGTACGCTCAGAAACTAACACACTTTTTGTGAAAGCTAGTCATCTTTGACTTCTAGAAACAAGCTCGCACAATCTCTGTCTTCCACATAAACTGTTCAACCACTCAAAACGCTGCGGCTTATGGAGAGAGCTCCATATGATGATATATAGCGGTATCGTTATTTAGCGATGGCGGGTATGAAACATGACCACCTTTGCTAATGCTTTGATCTCCGATAGATACCCTCTGTCTGTCTGTTTGTCTATGTCTCTCTGTCTATGTCTTTCTTTATCTGTCATCTGTCTGGGCTGTGTATGGTGCGTATTTCCTCTATCTCTTCGTCTCCTCTGTCTGTTCTGTCTGTCTTTTCCTGTGTCTCTCTGTCTGTCCTTTCTGTCTCTCTCTTTTCTCTGTGTCTGTGTACCGTGAAATGCCCGTCATCTGTAGAAATGCTATATCTTTATAAGAAGTCATAAATCGGAAATTTACCAGATCCACCGTTTTGAAATTTCGACACTCAACAACACCCGCCCCCCCCCCCCCCCCCCTCCCCCACCGATTCATAACAACTCCCCCCCCCCCCCCCCCCCCACACTCACACCCACCCCACCTTTCGTTTTTTCTCACCTAACTCCCCCTCCTCACCTCCTCTCCACTCTTCTTCTGCTCTTCCCCCTCTCTCCCCCCACCCCCTCTATCTACACCCCCACCCCTTGTCCTACCCGCTTCCACCCACCCACATCCTCACCTCATGGCGGGCACGACCTCCCCAAACGACTTAAAACTATACCTCAGACAAAGAAATCTGAGCAATGGTTTATGAGTCCGGGTGAGGAATGGAATCAATAGTCAAACGCTTCCCTATTTTGTGCGAGTTTTGTTTGGGTTTTTTTTGTTTTTGTGCTTCTTCTTTCTGTGTCTCTGTCTCTGTCTATCTGCAATGCGATAATGTTTGTTTTTTGTCTCCCATATTCCATTCTCCCCTCTCTTCTGTTTTCTGTCTTCTCTCTCTCTCTCCCATCTATCTTAATCGCGCTGTATTTCTCTCTGTTTCTCTCTGTCTCTCCCTCTCTCTTTTCCCTCCCTCTCTCTCTTTTATCGGATGACAAAATTTACAAAACTACATACACACGGGGGACGGGATGAAATAAAGACATGAATGCTTATTCCCTTATCCTCGAAATAAAAGAAAAAATTAAATAAATCCGATCTTATCTTTTTACCTCTTTCCAATTTTTCTCTGTATTTGTCTCTGTCTCTCTCCCCCATTTACTTTCTCTTCCCCTGTCTTTTTATGTCTCTCTCTCCTCTCTTCCTCCTCTCTCTCTCCTCTTCTCTTTTCTCTCCCTCTCTCTCCCTCTCTCTCTCTCTTTCTCCCTCTCTCCCTCTCTCTCTCTCTCCTTCCCCTCTCTCTCTCTCTCTCTTTCTCCCTCTCTCCCCCTTCTCTGTCTCCCGCCTTCCTCTCTGTTTTTTTTTTTTTAAATTAAAAAAAAGCATGTAGTAGTAGCAGTAGAAGTAGTAGTGAAGAGTAGTAGTAGTTTGGGGTTTGTATAGTAGTGGTAGTAGTAGTATAGGTAGTAGAAGTATAGTGAGTAGTATAGTTAGTACAGTCGTAGGAAATTTAATTCCCAAAGGTTGACAACAAACAGAACAAGTAATTTACATTTCAAAAGTAATCTCGCATCGGACCTTAAAACCCCCCTCCCCTCCCCCCTCCTCCACAACCACCACCACCACCCCACCAAAAAAAAGGGGGGGGTTTTTTGTTTTTGCTCTCAATTTGGCCAAAAATCGTGCTCCGTCCCTGCCGTTCTTAATGTTTAAAAAGGGGTTTTGTCAGCTGGTGGTCCTTTTTTTTTTCTCTTTTTTTTTTTTTCCTTTTTTTTTTTTTTTTGCTGGTGGAAGGAAGAAAGGGTGGATTTTGTTATGAAAATTTTAATTTTAATTATCCTCTCTCTTTTTCGCCCTCTCCCCCTTTCCCATTTGGGCTCAAATACGGGGTTTTTTATACACGGGGGAATATGGCACCCCTTGCAAGGCTGCGGGGAACTGACTAAGTTGGGGGGGGGGGGGGGGGGAAGAGGGGGGGGGGGGGGGGGGGGGGGTTTTTAGTAGGGGAAAAGGGTTGCTTGTAAGGTATTTGTGGGTTAGGGGTTTAAAATTTTTGGAAAAAGGGGGTGGGGGGGTGGTTTGGGTGGAGAGGGTTAAGGTGTGTGTGTGTGGTGTGTGTGGGGTTTGTGGGGTTTTGTGTGTTTTTTTGTGTGTGTGAGTGTGTTGTGTGTGTGTGTGTGTGTGTGTGTGTGTGTGTTGTGGTGTTTGTGTGTGGTGTGGGGTTTTAGATGTGTAATAGGTGATGTGTGTGTGTGTGCGTGGTTTGATGTATGTGTGTAAGGTTTTTTTAGTGGGGGTTTGTTTGTGTGGGGTGTGGTGTGTGGTTTGTTGTGTGTGATTGGTTGCTTTTCGCGTGTGCATGCATGCATACAACTGTTTTAAGATTTTTTGTGAATTGTGAATGGGAGAAAGGGAAGAGAGAGAGAAGAGAGAGAGGAAAAGAGAGAGGGGGAAGAGAGAAAGAGGGGGAGAGAGAGAGAGAGAGAGAGAGAGAGAGAGAAGAAGAGAGAGAGAGAGAAAACCGAATGTTTTTACAAAAAAAGGGCCGGGGCCTGGCCCAAACAGAAGGGGTTCCCGAACTCTTAGTATTTTGGTGGGGGAAAAAGAAATAGTAAGACATGTTACTGTTTTAACAAAAAGTCACTACAAAAAAAAGATTGGGAAAAAATTTCTCTCTTATTCTAAAACTTTACACAAAATAAAGTGAGGTGCACACAACCCAGAATGATTTGATGCCGGAAAAACAGAGTCTAAATAAATTAGGCGTCACTAAATCTAACAGGATGAGTTTGCCTAACCCCTAATAGGGCAGCACAAACAAAATGACTTCTCCTCCTCTGCTTGCTTACATAATGGGCAAAAAGCCCTGAGGCGTCTTTTCATTTTCTCTGATCTAAATTTTATGAACATTTAAATTATCTGAACACCAAGCAAAATTTAGCATAATTCTTTTCAAATGTAATCCATATCAATTTTAGATATGGTTTGACTTGTGAAAAATTTTAAAAATTGTCTGTACATTCGAAATCTTTCACGTTTTTGTATATGATCACTCCATTTCTCTCGCCATTCAATCAATCTTTGCCTGAAAGCGTAAGCGAACGAGAGAGAGAGAAGGAGAGGAGAAAGAGTAAGAGAGGAGAGGAGGAGAGGAGGAGGAGAGAAAGAGAGAACAGAAGCGACAGAAGACAAAAATTTAAAAAAAGAAAAGAGAAAAGGGGAACATACCAAAATATGACGATGAAAAAAAGAAAGCGCGTGCACACAACACAAAAACCCCCACATGCACGGGCGCTCCCTGCACACACCACAAACCACGGTATAACAACGGATGTGCCCAAACCCACAACAAACGATATCCTACAATGAAGGACAAAACTGAACCCAAGTGTCGACTAACATCATTCAAAAATTTTGGTTTTATTGTTCCGGTTTACGCAGTCACACCAGCCTGTCTTTTTGAAGCGTTGCCTTGCTTGCCCTGATACTCCACCTCCTTTGTTTAAACGTTGGTTCTGTTTTTTCTTTTTTCTGACATTTTTCCAATTTTAAATACTTTTAGTTATTTTTTCTTATCGTTCATCTATTTGATGGAAAATACCTTTTGCTGCAGCCCCTTCCTGCGTAGTAATGATGTTAGAGTGCTCAAATAGTCATTGCTTGGGGAAACTCATTTCATGTATTGCTGCAAACGCTGTTACTGATGTGATAATTTTAGTTTAAACCAAACAGACACGCAAATCATAACACACATCACACACACACACGATCTGCACACACACACACAACCCCACATAACAATGACAGAATTTCCCAAGCACCACATACACACGGGGACTGGATGTAAAAAGCACTTGAAGGGGCTTATTCCTTTTATCCTCGATATAAAATAATTTTTTTTAATAAAAAAATAACCCTACTCACCCCCACCCACCACACACACACACCCTCTCCTCCCCCCCCCTCCCACACACACAAGACACAAGACACAGAGAGAAAAAAGACAAATCAAGAAAAACAGAAAAAGAAAACACACAACAACACAACACAAAAAAAACCACCCCAAAAAAGAAAGACTTATAACACAGCGAAAGAAACTCAAAACCACCCAGCAAAGACAGACAAAATATAAAAGCCAAAAAAAGAAAAAAAAAGGGGCAAAAGACGGTGAGGGAGAAATTTAATAATACGACTTGGACAAACTGAAACCCAGATCTGACAAGAAAGCACATAAGTTTTTCCACAATAACACCCCTTCCCCCACTCTTATTGTTGCCTAGAAAGGGGACAAAGGGGGAAGAAGGGGGGGGGGTGTAGGGGGAGGGGGAGAGGTGTGAGAACCTCAGAAGACAGTAAAAAAAATCATAAAACACTCCAAGACAGAGAGAGAGAGGAGAGAGAGAGAGAGAGAGAGAGAAGGAGAGAGAGAGAGAGAGAGAGAGAGAGAGGAGCCCTTACAGGATTCCACTGGCATCTGTAAAAAAAAGGGGAAAGGGTTTGGGTGGTGGCCTGATTGTTACACAGGTATGCTAGTGACGGTGTTGTTGTTTGTTTTACTTGACGATGCTTTATTATTATTATTGTTTAAATTTTTATTATCATCATTATTATCAAACATTATTATTATCATTATCATTAGTAGTAGTAGTAGTAGTTAAATAGTAGTATCACAGTGGGGGCAGTATCTCATCATCATCATCAGCACAGCAGCAGCAGCAGCAGCACTGTAGAATTAGTAGTAGTAGTAGTAGTAGTAGTAGTAGTAGTAGTAGTAGTAGTAGTAGTAGTATGTAGTAATTAGGGAGTGTAGTATCATCATCATCATCATCGTAATATCATCATTCATCATCATCATCATCATTATTATTATTATTAATTTTTGTTGTTGTTTTTGTTATTATGTTGACGGGGATGTTACTATGCTTGACAATAATAATTTTTATTATTATAAAATAAATTATAAAATATATAAAATATATATATATAATATTTACGCATTTTATTATTATGTTGACGCGATGTCCCTTGTGTTGACGACAGTATCGTTTTGTTGATGAGAAAAAACTGCTATACCGACAACCGCATCTTAGTATCTTGACTATCATGTTACTAAAGTTGACGATAATATTTCCTATACGAAAAACGATATTGTTATTATGTGACTGTAATTTACCTATGCTGACGAAATTTACTATACCCCCTTCAAAGCATACAAAACCTGCACCCCGATTAGTCCTAGAAAAAAAAAATCGGAACACATCACTCCTCTTTTGCGATTTCTTCACTGGCTGCCTTCTCACCAAGAATAAAATATAAGATTTAAAAACCCTTTTTTTTCAAATGTTCCCCCCAAATCCGCACCCCTATCTTTTTTTGTTTCACCGGAC
>CM054143.1:11975178-11979519 GCA_028751875.1 Rapana venosa | reverse complement strand
GTTTTAAAAAAAGGGGGGAAAAAAAAAAGGGGGGGAGGGGAGGGGGGGAGAGAGGAGAGAGAGAGGGGGAGAGAGAGAGAGAGGAGGAAGAAAGGGACGCCCATCTCCTCTCCCTCGCTGCTTGACCTTCCCTGACCCTAAAGAGGGGCAGGTACCCATTTACAGCTGTATAAACTGGGGGACTGTACTGAAGCCAAGGCGCGCAAACGGTCACCCATCCTCTTGGTAATCACGCTCGATACCGCTTCATTGGAAAGCGAGCGCTCTGACCACTGAAGCTATCCCGCCCCCTCTAAGACTTCTACATCCATCTCAACATTCAACCAAAATCCCTTCCACACACCAGACGATGACGGATGATGGATGATGGCCGAGACAAATGCATCATGATGCTGAACATGAGGTGATCATTGTTTCCGCACAATACCCGCCCTGAAAGAGCTGACGTGTGACACGACAGCTCATGACGAACAACGCGAATATTGTTTCGTCACTCGCCCCCCCCCCCCCCCCCTCTCTCTCTCTCTCACTACTACTACAAGCAAGCTCAGCGCGTCCATCACGTCATAAAAGTCATGACGCGACAGCGGTTTACGTCATAAACAAGCCGCGCCGGTCGTTTGAGCGCGTGCGCGAGTCACAACCCGAATCGTCAATATCGGTTATGGGCGACGTTAACATTCTATGGCGCGGGGTTTTACGGCGGTGTCTATGACAGAGGCTGTATGATCACCAGTCCCCCAATGGCTTTCCGAAACAGCGCCAATTGTTTCTGATTATACATCTCGTCTTTCCAAGGCTTCCTTCCTTCCTTCCTTCCAGCCTGTCTCTCTGTCTCTCTGTCTCTGTCTCTCTGTCTCTCTCTCTCTGTTTCTCTCTCTTAGTTTATCACGCACGCGGACGCAATATTTCCCAATAAACTTGTTCTTGGAGAGAAAAGGTTTTGGCTTTGTTTGGTTGTTTGTTTTGTTTGTTTTGTTGTTTTTTATTGGGTGTTTTTAGGAGGTGTTTTGTTGTTGTGTTTTTGTTTTGTTTTGTTGTTGTTGGTTTTTTTAGGAGGGTGTTTGTTTGGGTTTTTTTGTGTTGGTTTTGATTTTTGTGTGGGCTTTTGTTGTTGTTCTTGTGTTTATATTGAACTGATAAGTCTAGCCGTTTAAGATATGACATATTTGTGTACGGGGTTCGGTTAAAACTATATGCCAATTCATATAGGTTGGGCAGGGTGGAGGGGGGGGGGGGGGGGGGGGGGGGGGGGGGGTGGGGGGGGGGGGGGGAGAGATACGCGGAGGAGTGGGGGGGGGGGGGGGGGGGGGTTTAGAAATGGGCGGGGGGGGCCTTCAAATTTTTTCCCTTCCCGGGTTTTAACCTTTGGGGGGGGTTTAGGGGGGGTTTTGGGGTTGTTTTTTAAAGGAGAGGAAATAGGGTTAATGTATATTGGGGGGAAAAGGTGGGGAAAAAGATTTTTGGGGGGGAGGGGAAAAGAAATTAGGAAGGGAGGGGGGGGGTTTTTGGAAATTTTAAGGGGAAGGGGGGCCCGGAAATTTATTTAAAAAAAGGGGAAAAAGGGGGAAAAAAAGGGGGGGAAAAAAGGGAAATAGAGGAAAAGGAAAGAAAAAAACCAAAGTTTATTACAAAAAACCTTTCCCTTTAAAAGGGGGGGGGGTTAAAACGTTGGATTTTATAAAAAAAAAAAAGGGAAAAAAAAAAAAAACCCCCAAAAAAAACCAAAAAAAAAAAAAAATTTACAAAAAAGAAAAAAAAAGGGGAGAGATAGAACAAGAGAAAACGAGACATGAAAAAAGGAAGAAAAAAAAAGAAGAAAGGGGAAAAAAAAAGAGGAGGAGAGAAAACCAAGAGAGGAAAAAGGGGAAGGGGGGAAAAACCAAAAAACAAAAAAAGCAAAAATTTTAAAAAACCGGGGGTTCCCCCCCCCCCCCCCCCCCAAAAAAAAAAAAAACCAAAAAAAAAAAAACCCCCCCCCAACCCCCCCCCCCCCCCCCCCCCCCCCCCCCCCCCCCCCCCCCACATGCCCCACCCCAACCCACCCCCACCCAGTCTGCACACCACACGCCGACATGCGAAAAGTAGTTAAATTGTACTGTCAACGCTTTTGCCGCCCAGACCTATTTTTTGACAAATGGTCAGACAACCCCCCCCCCCCCCCCTCCCCTTCCCCCGTCTCCACAAAAACCCCCTGCCCCACTTTGGTTGGCAGAAGAAACGTGCGCGCGCGCGCGCGCGCTTTGTGTGTGTGTGTTTTGGGGTTTTACCCAAAAAAAATTCTTGTATTTCGGGTGGGGAATTTAGCCGGTGGTGTGTTGGTTTTTTTTTCATCAACTGCCCCCGTGTTGTATGCAGTTTTGTCCTTTTTTTTGTGTCTCCTTTTTCCACCGGAACAATGGCCCTCTTCCGAAAAGCGGAAGGGTTTTAACGCGGGGAAAAAGTTTTCGGGGTTGTGTGTGTGCGCGGCGCGCGCGGGTATACTTATTATATATATTTATATTATATTTATATATAATATATTTTATAATTTTTTAAATTTTTTTATAGACTATTTATATATGTACATCTTGCCCCTTGCGAACCCCCCCCCGTAGTGGGGTTTTTTTTTTTTTTGTGGGTTTTTGGGGGTTGTTTTTTCCTCCTGTAGTAGTAGTTAGTGTCCACTGTCTCAGTGTCTGCTTTTTTTTATAAAAAGCCAAAATGCCAACCTTGGGGCCCGGGGCAAGAATTCATCCAGCAAATTTTGATGATGAGTTTGGGGAAAGTACTAATTGTAACCCCAAAAATTAGTTTTTTTTAAATGTGACAGTACAGAAGCTTTGGGAAGGGTTTTTTATTTTTTTTTTTTAGGGTGGGGGGAAAACCCTGACGGAAAAAGGAGGGTGGGAGGGGTTGAGGAGAGAAAAGGGAAGAGGAGAGGAGAGAGTGAGAGAGAGAGAGAGGGGAGAGAGAGAGAGGGGAAGGACGAGATACAGAGGGGAAAAGGGGCGAGAGAGCACAGGACAAAAAGGGTTAAACATCATAAGGCAAAATCTCACAGTAACAACAAGCCTATCATTACTAGGAAGATTTTTTTCTTCTTCTTCTAGTCTAAAGCAGACTTGGTCACGCTGACTACAGCAAAACAGAGAGGAAAACTTCACAGTTCATTTGAAAAGTCAGTACAGAGGAAAACTTCACAGTTAATTTGAAAAGTTAGTACAGAGGAAAACTTCACAATTCATTTGAAAAGTCAGTACAGAGGAAAACTTCACAGGTTATTTTGAAAAGTCAGTACAGAGGAAAATTTCACAGTTCATTTGAAAAGTCAGTACACTTGGTGAATCACCCTGCCCCCTACTACTCCAGAACGTTCTGTGTTGACTGGTCTAGGCCTTCAATATGCATGTCAAAACCTGTTGTGACATATTCCAGCTGGGCATACCATGAATCTATAAAGCCTGTATCCCAGGGAAGAAAAACAACAACAGAAAAACAGAGCCTGCTTTTGTTCACCCATCCCAGCCACTACCGCTCTCTTGTGGATGCCACAAGTGAAGTGTCATCAGGAATCCTATGCTAAGCAGGCTTACTGCAGCAGCAATCTGGATCCTGCCACAGCAAAAAGTTAACATGCAAATGAGGCCCCCTGCCCCTCTTCAGTGTGTGTGTGTGTGTGTGTGTGAGGGACCCACAACAGGGACTACCATTGTTTTTAGGGGCCAAAGCTGTGAGCAAGGGTTGAATGATCCTTCATTGGTGATAGGTGGAGGGGATAGGCAGCCAGTTAGGTAAAGAGCGATAACTTTGACAAGCTGGGCGCTCTGACAGGGCGCGGTTCTTGGTCGTATGTTTGGCGTGATAAAGATATAGGTAGAGGGAGGATGGATGCTTATTAATTAAAATTCAAGACTGTAGTTTGGTTGTTTGTCAGGGGTGGTGTTGTAAACTGGGTGTGTGGTGTTTGAAAGTTTTGTGTGGTTCAAGAAAATGAATGTCAAGATAAACATGAAAGTGAATGTCAGAAATTTATATACTGAAGTCAATATAATTATTTTTTTAAAAGTTGAAAGTAACCATACCTAACTCTACTGTAGATCAGGGAAGGTGGCTATACCTCTTTCAAATCATTTCACATTTCAGGAAAGACATAGCTTTTGATAAAGTGAAAAAAAAGAAGATGCCACTTTAAAAAAAACACCTTGTGACTGTAATGAAAAAAGCAAAACAACATTTAAAAAAACCCACAAAGCACAAAGAAAACACATTTTTTCTTGAGACAAAACTATCACCTTTTTGGGCTTGTGTCACTCTCCACCTCTTACAACACACAACACACCCACCACCCACCACACACAC
>CM054143.1:11960178-11970178 GCA_028751875.1 Rapana venosa | reverse complement strand
ATAAAAAAATTTAACTAAAAAAAAAAAAAAAAAAAAATTTTTAAAAAAACAGATGGGCCCCCCCCCCCCCAAAAAAAAAAAAGGGAAACGCCCCCCCCCCCCAAAAAACCCCAAAAAAAAAAACCCCCAAAAACCCCCACCCCAAAAACCCACACCCCCCAAATTTAAAAAATTTTTAAAAAAAAAAAAAAAAACCCCCAAAAAATTTAAAAATTTTTTTTTTTCAATTTTTAACCTATGCTAAACAAAAGATATTATTATCAGAGTTGATTTCAATATGACCTGTGCTGTAATTTTGCGCGCTGTCTTTTGTTTGTTTGTTGTTTGTTTGTTTGTTTGGTTTTATTATAAGAGTTGATTTCAATATGACCCTGTGCTGTAGTTTTGCGCACGTTGTTTTTGTTTTTTCTTTTTGGTTTTTTTTGTGTTTTTTTTTTGGGGGGGGGAGTCTTTTGTGTGTTTTTGTTGTTGTGTGTGTGTTTGTTTTTTTTGGGGGGCAGGGTGGGGCTGTTTTTGCCTGTGGGTGTTTTGTTGTTTGTTTTGTTTTGAGGTTTTTCTTGTGCTTTTTTTTTAAAACAAAAAAAAAATGAACGGTGACATGCAAAGATGTTTTGGTTGTGTGTAACTGAAGCCATCACCCATTAGAAAATATGAAACTCGTTTTACAATCTGGGACACCTGTTTCTATAACGAGGGCAATAAAATGTCTTGAGTTGGAAACCAAAAAAAAAATAGGTTAGATGGAGAAAGACGAGAGAGTCTGCTTTCAAAACATCTTTTACAATCATAAAGAAAGAGCGGTAAAAGCAGCCCATAAACTAAACTGTTGCAAAAAAAGGACACACACACACATCGATCTATCTATCTATCTCTCTCTCTCTATCTCTCTCTCTCTCTCTCTCTTCTCTCTCTCTCTCTCTCTCTCCCTTTTCTCTCTCTCTCTCTCTATATATAATATATTATATATATATATATATTTATATATTTTATATATATAATATATATCACCATTATGCTCTCTGTCTGTCTGTCTCTCTCTACCTTCTCTCACTCTGTCACACACACACCACACACACACACACACACATCACACACACACACACACACACACACACACACACACACACAACACACACACAGATGACGCGATGATTTTATGATAATTGACAAGCTTTTCAACAACAAATTGAAACATACAATGAACAATGCAGCCTTAAAAAAAATAAACAAACACAAAACAACAAAAAATTAGATGAATAATACAATCAAAAATTAAAAAAAATTTCTGGGAAACATAATACAAAAAAAAACACACCCCACAAAAAACGAAAAAACACCCAACAAACGAAAAGACAAAATTCAGGAATATCGCAACATCCAAAGGGAAAAGACAAAGGAGAAAAGAAGAAAAGGGGAAGAGATGGGAAAGAGAGACAGAACCTAAAAGGAAGAGAGAGACAAGAACAAAGAGACAGAAAAGAGAGACAGAGAGAGAGAAGAAGGCAGAAGAAAAAAGACAGAGAGAGACGAGAGAGAGAGTGGAGAGAGATAAGACAGACAGACAACGAGAGAGAGGGTGAGAGAGATGACAGACAAACGAGAGACAGAGAAAGACATATGCAAAGACGAGAGACACAGAGCCAAGAAAGACAGAGCAAAGAAAAGATCACAGAAACAGAGAGAGAGACAGACAGACAGAGAAAGAGAGAGAGCCGCCTACAATAATGGCATTTGCACCACTCCCAGTTCAAGAGAAAAACTTCGAATCAATAAATTCTTTTTTTTTTTCCTTTTCGTTTTGTTTTTTGGTTTAAACAAAAAGCTAGGTCATAAAACGCGACACCGAGTCCTCCAGTCTCCTTGTCATTATTCATTATGATGCTTTTTTGTTTTTGTTGTTTTTTTTCTTCCCACTTGGCTAAGTCTTCTTGTCGTTTAATGTATTGAATATACTTTTTATGAATAACAAAATAAAAAATAAAATAAAAAACCCGAAAGAAAAATACCAAACTCATCGCAACTTGATTCAGAGCTATAAAGAGCGCGCAGGCTTAGTTAAAGCATAGTATAATTATTAACCTTTACTAGAGTAGACATTCTCTTGATCAACTAAGCACATGCTTTTATATATATATATATATATATATATATTTATATATATTTTATATATATTATATATATATTATATATAAAATATATTTATATTCTTAGAGAGCAGAATGAGGGCGGGGAAAGAGAGGCAGGAAAGAGACAGACATAGAAGGGTACAGTCACACACCACACACACACACACACCACCCACCACACACACACCACACACACACGCGCCGGCGCGCGCGCGCGTTAAGACCCGTTCCGCTTTTCGGAAGAGTAGGCCACTGAGTGGCCTGTGGGAACGGATAACAAATTTACAAATCTGCACACATGGGGACAGGATGTAAAATGTAAAAATTAAAAGCACATGAGTGCTTATTCCATTATCCTGGAAATAAAAGAATAAAAGAATCACCCCACACAACACACACATACTACACACACCCCCACACTACACACACACACACACACACCACACACACACACACCCCACAACAACACACACACACACCACTAAACACCACAAAAACACACACAGATTAAAAAAAAAAATCAATCTCATTTTTAAAAAATCCACAGAAACACACACACACACACACACACCACACACACCAAAACCACACACACAAACACAACACCAACACACACACACACACACACACACAAAACAAACACACACACAACACCAACACCAAACACACACACACACACACCCCACCACACACACCAAACACACACACACACACACAACACTTACACACACACACACAACACACACACACACACACACACCCACACACCACACAAAACACAAACACAACACCAACAAAAATCAAAACTAACAAACAATATACATATAAAATACAGAAATCCCGGGGAAAGGATGAGTGGCTGGCTGACTAGCTTGCCAGCAAGGGAGAGAAGGGGGGGGGGGGGGTGGGGGGGGGGGGAGAGATCATTATTTACGGCCTAAGCTCTTTGGCCAAATATCATTTGTCTCTCTCTCCTGGGTTTTTGTTGTGTGGTTTTTGTTTTTGGGTTTTTTTTTTTTTTTCTCCTATCCACGCGCGTGCCGGTCAGGCTATGCTGAAGCATAAACAAGCTTAGGGTAAAGTGTGGTGTAATTCGGAGACATTACTGAGTGGAGGAAAAGGTAATCACTTTGCTTGACAATGCCTCCTTACTACTAGTAGTAGTAGTAACAAAACAAAACCAAACGAGGCTGCTGCTGCTGCCGCGCCTGGTGTGAAAAGTTCTGGACAGCAATCCGATTGTTTGGGTTTTGTTTGTTTGTTTTGGGGTTTTTTGGGGCATTGTAGTCTTTTATCTTTTATCTTGTAAGGTCGTCTTGTTGGGGTTGGTTCCATCTTGTGGTTTGATTGTATCGGGTCTTTTGGTTTGGGGGTGTTTTTCGGGTTGTTTTGGTTGGTTGGTTGGATATATTGAAGGTGGTTTTTTGTGTTTTGTTTTAAAGGAGTGTGGTTCTTTTATGATTTGAGATGACAGTTTTGGTGGGATATGGAAAGTATATATAATTGTGTTGAAGGGAAAGAAATGCAAGCAGGAAAGGGTAGTGCTGATTGTATGATGGTAATAGTGATGATTATGATAATAATAACAGCAATAATAATAATAATAATGATAAAATGATAACGATGACAATCATGACGATAAATGTAATAATGATGATGGTAATAATAATATATGATGATGATAAATAATTAGAGAAAACAAGAAAAACCTAGGAGCGAAACTTTTTCAAAGTAGACAAAAAACCCCCAAAATGATAGCACTGTGTTGAACAAACACGATAATCTTAAACTCCAAGTATGCAGTCTTTCCAACCATGCAATGTGTTGTGCAACTGTGAAGGTCAGCCACTTTAAAACTTCAAGAATAAATCACAATTATATACGATCAAACCCACCAAAACAAAGCAACCAATAAACACAGAAGAGCCGTACCCAACAAATAACAAAACAAACAAGAATCGTATAACCACAAATTTGATACAGAAGAACTGCACCTTACAAATAACAAACAAGAATTGTATAACTACAACCCTACACTCTACAACTGACCACATCAGCAGAACAAGAAAATTGTTTACAAACATCTGTCAACAACCACTCAGCCTCACTGTGTCCATCAGTATAATTATCATCTTCAGATAATGAACCACCAGCTAAACAACACACACACCAATCACACAACACACACTGTGTACACACACACACACACACACACACACACACACACACAACACACACACACACACACACACAGGGAGAAATCTCTGGATCTAAACTACCTAATTAAACCCCTATACTCTCCTGCCAACAACACAATTCAGTATGAAACCTCTGGTGTCTTCAAATCCTTTCCTGGGAAACACCACTCAGGTTAGAGGAAAAAGAGGAGAGATCATCCTTTTGTTGCTTCATACAGGAAAAGTGATAGGCCTATCTCCACCCCCAACCCCCAAACTTGAGTAATACGCCCCCCCCCCCCCCCCTTACAAACCCCCTTTCCTCCCCCAATCCTATCATCCAATTCAGTGTAAACCCAGATCATCACGCTAATGTGTTTAAAACTGACTACAACCCCCTCACCCAGCTTGTCTCATGCCTGCTGTAATGAACGTCATCATCTTCAACAACCACCACCCACAAGATAGTTTCCACCATTCCAGTTCCTTGACACTAAACCCCTGGAGTCTAAGGATAAGCACCAGTCCAATTTTAACCTGAGCAACCAGTATCCCTCCCTCTGACTCAAATCGCTTTTTCACGGCTTGTTCACGCGCCACACAGAAAGGGACGCAACTCCCATGTCAAACACAACCCTCAGTTATCTGTGGCTGGGCTGGGCTGGCTGGCTGGTTGGTTGGTTGGTCACCATGGGATGATACTTCTCAATGTCCAGGAGATGGTCATTGGGCTTATCAAGACAGGGGATCTGCTAGCTTGGCTGGTTGGTGGGTCAGTGTTAGTAGCCTAAAGACTCCACTGTTGACAAAAATGACTGCTGAAATCGTCCAGAGTACTAGGTCCTAGCCAGCTGATCATCTTCATTGACACAATCATCTTCATTGACACGCTTCTTCAGTGATTGTCCGCTTCTTTGTGATTGTCCACGTTCCTTCTTTTCTTTCTTGGGTATTAGCGTGTGGGTGGGTTGAGTGGCGTGTGGGTGGGTTGAGTGGCGGGAATTTCGGGGTGGTTTTGGTGTCTGGGTGTGTGTTTCTTTCCGTGTATGTTCGTTTTAGGTGCTTAGACAATGATAACCTAGCACATTTATTTCTGAGGGAGTTGGCTTTTTTGTTTTACTTTTTTTTTTTTTTTGTTTGTTTGTAGACATTTCTGGTTTTAATGTGTACAAGCACTTTCAGCCTAGTGGAGCTTTTATTTCCTGTGAAAATTCTCAAACTTCATGGAAAATTTTACGAAGGAAAGTCAAATTTAAACAAAACAATGAAATGATGATAATAATAGTAATGATGATATTAAGAGTGACGATGGTGATCATGATAATAATTATGTTTTAAAAAATCTCTACCATTATAGAAAGCTTACTTCATACTTTTGTGTTTGTCAATACAGGCCACCACCATCATACCAATCACAATCAAGATAATATAATACACACATACACAAGCACACACAAACATCCCATCTTCAATCAAACCAAAGTGACCCACCCAACTTCCCAAACTAACACTCCAGCCTCCATCCACCTACCCTATTCCTTCCCAAAAACACCCTCTGAAAAAAACAACAACGACAACAATCCACCCAGCCCATCACCAACCACCACCATCATATCAATCATCATCAATCATCAACCATATCACCTTGTTGACTTTCGAGCCGGAAGACGAAGACAGGACAGGCAGGGCTGGCAAGAAGAAGAAAAACTTTGAGAACTTTGGAGCCCGTATGATGGGTGGGGCAGATATGGTGGACGGAGAACTAAGAAAGGTAAAGGAGTCCCATAACCTAAAGGTCGTAGGGGACGAGGCGTCAGAGACCTCACTCTCTAGGGCCAGCATATTAGGCGGCGCCCATACTTCTCCCTCGCTGCTTTACCTTCCCTGACCCTAAAGAGGGCAGGTACCCATTTACAGCTGGGTGAACTGGGGGAACTGTACTGAAGCCAAGGCGCAGAAACGGTCACCCATCCAACTGGTAACCACGCTCGACCCTGCTTAACTTGGCTGGAGGAAAGCGAGTGCTCCGACCACAGAGCTATCCCGTCCCCTAAGGTTAGCAGATTTTGGGTGTGGGAGGAAGAGAGAGGTAGGGGAGAGGGGTAGGGGGGGTATTGGGGGGGAGGAGGGGGAACTAATAGGTCTTGTCATGACGATCTTGTGTGTGTGTCCAGGCCGAGAGGTTAATCTGTGAAGGTGATCCGTGTAGAGTTTGGGGGATGACAGCTTAAGCTGGTCAGACCTTATCGGGGACCCCGGAATGTCTTCTGCTCCCGGTACCCCACTTATGTTCCTTCCTTCCTTCCTTGGTTCGTTGGTTGGTTGGTTGGTTGGTTGGTTGGTTGGTTGGTTCCCCCCTACTCTGTTACGGGTGTGTTAGGGCCTAGTAGTAGTAGTAGTAGTAGTAGAGATTTGTTGAAGATGTGCTGGCACTGAACATTACAGGTGGTTTGTGGGGTATGAGAGGGGGAGAAAAGATGAGGGGAGAAGACAGTGAGGGGGAGAGAGAGGGAGAGAGGCTAGGGAGAGAGATAGAGAGGAGAGAGAGTGGAGAGTAGAGGGAGAGTGAGAAGAGAGGAGTGAGGAAGGAGGGAGAGAGAGAGAGAGGCTGAGTAGAGAGAGAGAGAAGGAAGATGGAGAGAGACTTTCAGCTTTTACTGTGCAAAGGCAGTAAAGTGTGAGAGAGCCGCCGCCCCCCCCCCCCCCCCCCCCCCCCCCCCCCCCCCCCTCAAACCGAAAAACAGAAACTTTTTTTTTTAAACTCCCAACTCATCCACCTAAAAAAAAAATCTTAAGTCAAACACACACACAAATACACACTCTGACTGTGAAGGTGTGGTGCCGATACCCACTCAATCACTCACTACCAGACTGGCCACACAACTATCGACCATCCTAATGCAAACAAAACAGCTCAAGACAGACAACAAAAAGAAAAGAAAGAGAAACCCCCCCAGAAAAAACCAGAAAGGCTCAGACAGAAAGAAAGAAAGAAAAAGAAAGAAAGAAGGAAACAAAGAAAGAAAAACAAAAAAACAAAAAAACCCCAAAAAATTCACAAAAGAAGGAAAGAAGGAAAGAAAGAAAGAAAGAAAGAAAAAGAAAAAAAAACCCAAACAGAAAGACACACAAAAGAAAGAAAGAAGGAAAGAAAGACACAAAGACAGAAAGAAAGGAAAAAAACAAACAAAAAAAACACCACCCAGAAAAACAGAAAGGCTCAGACAGACACACAGAAAGAAAAAGATAGAAAAAGAAAGAAAGAAAGAAAGAAAGAAAAAGGAAGAAAATACAAGAATTTTTTTTTTTTAAACAACAACACAAAGTATTCTATGGTTTGATTTCAGACTGTGGTGGTCGCCACTTTTACTTTTGAACATCCAGCAAAATGTAAATTCTCAAAAGTGTTGGAATGCGCGCGTGTATTTGTATACACGCACCTGCACCTGCAACACAGCGAGAGAGGAGAGAGAGAGAGAGAGAGAGAGAGAGAGAGAGAGAGAGAGAGAGAGAGAGAGAGAGAGAGAGAGAGAGAGAGAGAGAGAGAGAGAGAGAGAGAGAGAGAAGGGAAAGGAAGCTGTGGTGAAAAAAAAATACACACACAGCCGAGCGAGTAGAAAAATCGATAATAGACACTCCCAGTTTCTTTTCGTTTGCTCCCCCCCCCCCCCTCTCTCCTCTCTTCTTGTCTGTGTATCACCTCTGTCTATCTCTCTCTCTCCCTGTCTTGCATTCCTCACTCCTCATCTCTCCCCTCCTCTTCTCTTATCCCCTCTTCCTACTCTCTCTCTCCTTCTGTGCATTCACTCACTCACTACTCTCTCCCCCCCTCTCTCCCCTCCCTCCCTCTCTCTCTCTCCGAATTTCTGTCTATCCATCCTCCTCACTATGTGAATTAAAGTATTCCAAATACAATTCCTTTCAAACAAAACCAAACTACGATTTTTAAAGTCGCGTAGTTTGTTTATTTTGAAAACAAACCGATCCTAAAATTTGGGATGGGAACTTTAAACTGAAGCCAACTAACTCTCTGATAAAAAGAAAAAAGAAACCAAACAAACAAAAAAACAAACAAAACAAACAAACAAAAACAACAAAAGTTGAAAATTCAAACCGACACAACAGGAACTGGTTGAAATCTTCAAAAGATTTTGTTCGAGTGAATAAGACGATAGAGAGAGAACAACAAGAAGAAGAACAAGAACAAGAAGAAGAAAAGAAAGAGAGGAAAGGGAGGGGGGGAGGGGGGGGGAGGAGAGGAGGATTATCAAATTACAGCACTCCACCCCCCTCCTTTCACCATTTTCTTTCTAAAGTATGAAGACTTATTTACGATTTTTTTATATAAAAAGTTGATGTTGGACAATGATTAACAAGAAAAGGCAATGGTTTTAAAACGAATGAATGAACGAACGAACGTGTAAGTAAAATAATCAGACATTAACAAAAATAAATGATTTAAAATGAGGAAAAAACACGTAAGCAGATCAAGATTTCCTCAACTGATTTGTATGATAATCCTTTTCATTAAAAAAAAGATTCATTTCATCCCTGAAGTCGGAGTGTGCGGTCACCTTCAAAAAAACGGTCGCTAACGCCAACAAAAATAAAAAATCTGACTATTCAGAAACCTCAGAACTCTAGGAGCGAAACTAACGAAAACCTTTTTTTAAATATTCATTTAAATCGATTTTTTAAAATTTTTATTAATTATAATCATAACCAAGCAAGGCATCACAATGTAAAACTACCCACCCTAACCCGTCCACTCTCGTTTCACTTTCCTGCGGGCAAAGTTGCAGACACACTATCTATCTATCTATCTATCTATCTATCTATCTATATCTATCTATATAACATATATTCTGGCAGTCCTACACTACGCTACACTAGTATAGGGACACAGGCAGCACTTTTGTAAATTGGAAGTGTCAAAATTGTGTGTGAAACTTTTCCTCTCTGTCTGCATTTTCTTTTTCTGTTCCTTCTTCTTCTTCTGATTCTTCTTCTTCTTCAATACATGTCTTGTGTGTGTGTGTGTGTATGTGTGATCTTTTTGTTTCGTTTCTTTTCCCTTAAGCCAGGGAGAAAAATTCAATTTCAATTCCGTATCTCTTGTCATGTATACATGTGTAGTCTGTATCCGTGTTCTTCTCACTTGCTTGTTTTGTTTACACGGTAACATTTCGGTCTGTCTGTCTGTCTCTTTCTTGTGTGTGTGCGTGCGTGTTCCTATCTGCAAGTCTGTCTCTCCCTCTTTGTCTGTCTGTCTCTCTGTCTGTCTGTCTCTCTCTTGCCAGTGCAATACAAAGTGGGCGAAAAAAACCCATCGCCAGCAATACTACACTCCTCCTAAAACATACACACAGTCATATTACCAGCAACACTACCCCCCCCCCCCAACACACACACACTGTACATACACACACCTTCCAAACACACGCACGCACACACACACACACACACACACACACCACACACACACACACACGCGCGCGCACACTAACCAACCACACCACATGTACACACTTGCCTAATATCACGTAATGTGAAAAGACCTTAAATTAAAGAACTGTACACACACACACACACACAACCTCTCTCTACCTAACCTTTCCCCAGCGCTATACCTCTTTAACTTTTCAAAGCGAGTAGCCTAGTGGTGTAGGTACATACACGAACGATACAGCGGAACAG
>CM054143.1:11952678-11957678 GCA_028751875.1 Rapana venosa | reverse complement strand
GTGTGTTTGTCACATATGCATGCGCGCATGCACACCATACTCTCTGTTCCTCCGCCTCTCTCTCATCTCTATCCCTCCCCCCTTCTCTCTCTCTCTCTCTCTCTCTCTCTCTCTCTCTCTCCTCTCTCTCTCTCTCTCTCTCTCCTCTCCTCCCACGTGTGTGTGTCCGCGCACGTGCGTGACTATGTGTGTGTGCGTGTCGCGCGTGACTATGTGTGTGTGTGTGTGTGTGCGTGCGCGCGCGCGCGACTATGTGTGTGTGTGCGCGCGCAACTATGTGCGTGTGTGCGCGCGCGTGCAAGTGTGTGTGCCACTGTGTGTGTGAGGACATTAATTTTGCAAATTCAATATTCGGGGGGGAGTTGCTCCCATTTTTCTCCACCTCTCTTTCTTTCTTTCTTGCTTTGCGCTGTTGTGTGTGGTGTGGAGTGAAGGTGTTTATTGTGAGAGCGCGTCTTCCACTGTGGGCGCTTTTAATGCAATATTTGTCGATTTATATTCGGCAAGAACCCCCGTCTGTTCTTTGGCGATCTGATTCACTACGTGTGTGCATGAATGTGCAGTGTGTTGTGTGTTCTGGGGGGTTGCTGGTGTTATTTTGTGTTTTTTTTGTTTCTGGCCGAAGTTTAGATAGAATCTATGGAAATATTGAGACTGTGAGCATTGATAATAATGACGATGATAATAATAATAATAATAATAATACGATAATAATAATGATGATGATGACGATGATGATGATCATCATCAACACCACCATAACGATGATGTTGATAATATGCTAACAATGATAATAATAATGAATATTATCATCATCACCCACCTCCTCGTCATTGTTATTAATTATTATCATTTTCAATACCATTATTATAATTACTTTGTTATTAAAATCATTATTATTGCTTTTATCATCATCTTCATCATAGTTATCATTATCATCATCACCATTACAATTTTATTTATAATGACAATTACAAAATCCCGTACATACATATCCACAAAGAGTGATTTTGCAATAACCCAAGTAAAAAAAAATATAAACCTCCACGTAATTAACATCTTCTGAATTTTCTGTTATGCATTCAGTTATTCGTACTATTAATGTTATTCCTTATTTTTTTTATTCATGTATAGATATATTTATTTGTCTACAGATCGAAAGCCAAAATTTGAAGTAGATATTTTTTTCCCAATAAACAACTTGAATAATCACTGTGTGTGGGATTATTTCCATACACACTATGTCCTTGCTAAACTAACCGCTCAATTTTGCTCTTCATTATAAAAAATCAAAGAGCTTTCAATGTTGAAAAACAAATCTTTTAGCTATAGTTATGTTATGAAAGAATGATTTAAAATAAACAAATAATCAAATAGATAATAAAATTAAGCGTGCTTAACAAATATAATTCTATGACGTTGTTTTGTTTGAAAATATTACTGTCATTTTTCATACAGCAATTACTGATTTTTATTCGTTTTTTTAAAGTTTACTTGCTGGGGTCCTCCTCTCTCTCTCTCTCTCTCTCTCTCTCTCTCTCTCTCTCCACTCTCTCCTCCTCTCCTTCCACCACACACACACCCCCAAGATAACCCCATCCCCCACCAAAGAAACAAGGCACCCAAACAGACACACAAATCATTCCTCACTTCACAGCCACATTACTCCCCCGTCACACACACACACACACACAGCGGGAGGGGAGGGAGAAGTTAGCACGCGTTGCACGTGCTGTGTTGCCAGTCCGCCACGCTCCACTGACCCCAGCACAATTGACCTGACCTCTCGCCCGACGCCGCTGACCCGTGAAGCGACAAGACCGTTAACTCGGCTCGACTCGTAATGGGTCCCTCTCCTCCTCTTCCCCCCCCCCCCCCCCTCCCTCCTCCTCCCTCACCTCCTCTCTCTCTCTCTCCCCCTCTTCTCATCTCTCTTCTCAGCTGTCTCTCTTCTCTCTCTCTCTCTCTCTCTCTCTTCTCTCTCTCTCTCTCTCTCTCTCTCTCTTTTTTTTTTTTCTCCCCGTTTCTCCATGGATTTCTGTCGATTGTGCGTTCGATTGTGCGTTCGGTTTTCTAATGTTTTGAACTTGAGATATGAGGATTGATAGAGTGTTGGTATTCTTTTCTGTTTTTGTTTTGGTATTTGTTGAAATAAAGAGATGAATTGGATGAGACGTGTGTCAAATATTGTGGGATATCTGTGTGTGTGTGTGTGTGTGTGTGTGTGTGTGTTGTGTGTGTGTGTGTGTGGTGTGTGTGTGTGTGTGTGTGCGTGTGTGTGGGGGGCCGTTTGTTTTTTTCTTGTTTCATGAATAAGATTTTGTGTGTGTGTGTGTGTGGTGTGTGTGTGTGTGTGTGTTTTGTGTGTAGGATTTTCTTTTTGTAAATAAGATTATTTCAGTTATATGGACAAACCAGGAAACGTTTAGATGAACGAGTGAAAGAGCATGTGGGGAAAACAATCCACACACATTAAATTTTCTTTGAAAGCGCCATTTCAATCAAAACTCTTTTCGCGTCGGATTCAATATAATATAAATAAACATTTATTGGAATAACAACTATAATTGTATTTAGTTATAAAAAAGCTTTCTGTTTCAGTAATAATCTAACAAGATCTATCATTTAGCGATAAAAAAAATGTTTGAAGTTTTCAAAACAATTCAATTGTGAACGAAAATAATGACAGCTGGCGAGTTCAGCAAGAAAGTTATTATTAAAATTATTTTCCATATTTAATAAACAAAACTACTGGAATCGAAGTTAACACAAATTGATTTACACAACCCCTAAAACAATAGGAATTAATTGAAATAATATTTCATCATAGTATACTAAAAGAGTACCAAGAAAATAAACGGAACTAAAAAATCGATGTAACATATTTCTAACAAAATACCATTACAGAAAGCAATCACAGCACACACACACACACACACACATATATATATATATATATATATATATATATATATATATATATATATATATATAATATATATAATATATATAGCACCCAAATTTCAAGCAGAGAAATTTGCTGTGACTTATTAAATAAAACAAAACATAAAAAACCCCAAGGATTAGTCTGCACTTCATAGAAAACGTGACCGATTTCGAAAGAAAAATAATGTTAAGAGATTTCTTTATGAATGATAGTTATGAATGATATTATTCATGATGTATTAAATCTTACCATTTTTTCCCCAGAATATTTCTGCTGTTTATATATATATATATGCGGGCTCAGAGTAAGTCCGCTCTTTGCTTGTACATCAACAATTCTTCCCCCCAAAAAGGTCATTACAATTTGAAAAAAGGCTATAATTCCTGCTTAAAATAAATACGTCTTACAATAAAAAAACCTGATAAATAATTTAGAAAACATTCAAAAGAGTAAACAACACACAAAAAGCAAAACACACACACACACACACACACACACACACACGCACGCACGCACGCACACAAAATGAAACAAAACCACAACCAAAACAGAAGCCTCCAATCAAGGGTAGGCTAGTCGTGTTTTATCGAAATCTCACTGTCTACAGAAAGTCATGAATGTGAATACTGTGGCTTGCCAAGGACCTTTCGTTGTTCTGGTAAATGTCCAATACCTTTTTAGTTCTTAACTGGACAAAGAATGTCAGAAAGAGAAGAAACGTCTTTACTATATCTTACTTACATTTGATAAAACCCTCACCCTCTACAGAGTCATGTGAATACCGTAGCTTACCAATACCTTTTGTTGTCTTGGTAAATGTACACTCTTTTTTTCTTAAAAAAGTAGGACCAATATCTCAGTAAGAAAGAAAAGTCTTTAATATATCTTATTTAAATTTACAAACAAACGTGTACTAATGGACTGTTAATTTTTTCTGAACTCGGCGAAAATGAAAGAGGCATTAGAAATAAACATAAGATCTTATAAACAACAGACCAAAAATCAATTCTTTTTCACATATACACTTCTTTTAACAACTATAAGTACACTATAACAAGAGCAAAACGTTCAACAAACAAGAGACAGCAAGTACTTCTTCATTCTTGCCTACTATTTTGCTGATCAATAAACGAGATAATATCACATATTGTAAATACTAAATAAGACATTGAATTGAAGAACACAAGAGGTAGCTAGTACTTTCATTCCGCGTGCAATTTCACTGATCAACAAACAAGATTTAGAAAGTATAAAAAGTATCCCCCGCCTTCTGGAAATTCTGCGCTAGAAATCTCTTTTCTATCACTCTTTATTTCTACCTTGTTCCTTTTCTTCCTGTCGCCTCCTCCTTGTCTATTTTCTGCCTTCTCGGTCCATTCTCCTGCCTTGTTTTGTTATTTCCCCCAGAAAAGACTTTAAAAAAAATAACCAATTCTCTCTTGCACCGAAGTCGGATGTGCTGGGCCTGACTTGTCAGGCGCTTAAAGGCAGCGCAACGCATTTTCGCTTCATATGACAGACCACAATAGTTGCTGTCTGAGCGTTTGACGAAGAAGAAGCAGAAAATATTATTGACTCTACGCTGCTGCTCGCTTTCTCGCTCGCTACTAGCCTAACTAACACACAGTTAGCCAAGTTTGCAGGACACTTGGCTCTAAAACCAGAACGGGTACAAAAATCGTTTCCTAAACGGTCCGTGTAAATTTGCTTGTCGTCTTCACTGCCTCAGGAGAGCTCGCTGTTGTGGTGTGGAAGGGAGGAGAGGGAGGAGGAGAGGAGGGGGGGGGGGGGGGGGGGGGGGGGGGGGGGAGGAGGAGGAAGTTTGAGGAAGGAGGGGCGGGGTTGGAGGTTTGAGTGGTAATAGGAAGGAAAAAAGAGTGAGAGAGAGAGAAAGAGAAAACAAGGGAAAGAAAAAAAAACACATAAAAAACCCCCAAACAAACAAGCCACAAAAATTCCTAGAAATGCGATAGAGGTGATGAGAAATTGTGGTGGTGGTGGTGGTGGTGAGGGAAGGACTGTAATTATGAAAATAATTATAAGGATTGAAAGA
>CM054143.1:11937810-11952178 GCA_028751875.1 Rapana venosa | reverse complement strand
GCCACTTGATTGATGAAAAATGTTATATAATTCATGATTACTTCACGCCCATGTGTCCTTCACGTGTGTGTATTATTTCTTTAGGCCTCCATTATTGTTATTGTGTCAAGCGCTCGACGGTCATAAAACTACAGCACAATAAACCAGCATGTGTAGACAATAATAACAATAATGGTAAGAATAATAATTTACCCACACACAAAAATCGGGGATGGGGGTTCTGAGTAGAATTCGTTTTTTTTTTTTTAAACAAAAGCTTTTAAAATCGGTTTTACCTCTTGATATTACAGACATCTGCTGTACAAAAAACTTCTGTGTGTGTGTGTGTGTGTGTGTGTGTGTGTGTGGGTGTGTGTGCGTGTGCGCGTCGCGCGGCGCGCGCGCGTGTGTGTGCTTGTGTGGGAGTACATCTATATGTTTGCGTGCGTGGGAGCGAGTGTGTGCGTGTGCGAGTGTGTGTGTGTGTATGCGAATGCGTGTGTTCGCGCGCGTGCGTGTGCGTGCGTGTGTCTGTCTGTCTTTGTCTGTCTACGTGTGTGTCTCACTATCTATGTGGCGTGCCACACACGCGCGCGCGCGTGAGCGTGTTATTTTCTCCAATAATTCATTTTGTTTAAAATCAAAGAGAATTCTTGATAAGTCCCGAGTCAAAAACCGGAAAAAACAAAAAAAAAATGTTTGAAAAAAAGAAAGAAAACCAAATAAAAAGATGGAAATTAAAAACGAACCCAAAACAGACAAAGAAAAGAAAGAAAGAAAGAAAGAGAGAGAGAGAGAAGAGAGAGATACGAGATGAGAGAAGAGCAGAGACAGAGACAGAGAAGATGAAAGCGCAAAGCAAAACAATCCCCAAGGCTAACAAACAAACACACAAACAAACACACAACACAAAACCACCAAGAGCAACAGAGTTCGCCAAATAGTCAAGCCATACCCCTCTGTGACGCACAGCGCTTGACACTACAGACTACAGACTACAGACAGACAGACAGACAGACAGACAGACACAGACAAACACTGAGACAGACTTAAAGACAGAAACAGACAGACTGAGACAGAGAGACAAGACAGAGACAGGCAGACGGACTGAGACAGACAGAGTGAGACAGACACACAGACAGAGACAGACAGATAAAGACACAGACAGACAGACAGACAGACACACAACACACACCTAGAACGAGACAGACTGAGATAGACACACAGACTGAGACCGACAGAGACACACACAATCACACACACAGAGTCTCTCTCTCTCTCTCTCTCTCTCTCTCTCTTCTCTCTCTCTCCTCACACACACACACACACACACAACACACTCTCTCTCACACACACACACAACAACACACACACGATACACACATTCATCCACGCTCCCAATAACAAGACACGAAAAATGTTTGTTTAGTCAGGATGATCAACACACAGAGTAACACCACCACCACCACCACTAGTCCCACCTCCTCCCACCCCTCACCCCTCCCCCACCCCAGGAAAAAAAACCACAAACAAAACAATATTCAAACAAAAACACAAAACAAAACAAAAACCAAAATCCTGGCTTTTTATCTTCCATCCAAAAATAATGTTCACCCCTCACTCAAAAATCCAGCAAACGAGGAAGCAAGCACTAGGCCTAGGCTACACAGCACTAAAAGACGTAGCGCACGTGCAAAATTAATCTTGACCCGTAGGGCAGTTTTCTCCCCCTTCTCTATAAAGGTATTAACACCCCCCCCCCCCCCCCCTAGCCCCCCCCCCCCCCCCCCCCCTCCAACCATCCCTTCACCAGCCCACCCACTTAGAAACACCCTACATCACAGATTGACAGTTCAAACCAAAAAAGAAAGAATAACAACAGCATGAAACTGCAGATACTGAACATTGTAAACTAAAACAGCAGAAGTTTCAGATTTTTATTTTAGGAGAAAAAACAAATCACTTAAGCCATGACAAGGACATCAAATCCAAAATGTATCAGTACTTGAAATCTTCTTCCTAGCACACACCATCCCGCTGAAACAAACGCTTACTAAAATCGCAGTTTGGCTTGAGTTTAAGGGGAAAATCGTGTTACGGAAGAATTATTTTTTTAAAATCACTTTTCAGCGAATATAATAACTGACAATATCGATTTTTTTAAATGGAAAAATTGCAACTTATATCTCTCGGCACTGATTCTCATCTAATAATATAGAGAATAATAGTTAAATATACACTGCCAATTTTTCTGTCGGACAAAGTCAAAAACCTTTGTGGTTACCAGAAAAGTCAATCTAAATATTTCGCCACCCGCCTCCCATCTCCCCTTCCCTCCTCTCTTCTCAGCTTTTTGTTGTTATTGTTGTTGGTGGTGGTGGTGTATGACCACCATCCCACTACCTCAATCCTTCTTCCCCTGAAAAAGAAGTCCAAGAACTGTTATTACTGTACTTTAATGAATTATCATCTTAAAACTATAACAGTCGTTAAAAAGCGTAGATTTGAATAACAAATCCAAAAAGCCGTGGTAAAATTATGCAAATAGTTATATACAGGATTAATGACACAAAATACCATATCAGATAAAACTATAAAAGTCATTAAAACGCATAGATATTAATAAGATATATATATATATTGCAGAGAAGTAATGTTAACGTTATTGATATCATATATTTACAGAACTAACAGTAACACCTTCTGTTAATCTGTGATTTAAACATTGGGGAAAATATCTGCTTAAGTGCTTGCAATGTACATGATAAGTTCATACTTAGAAAAAAATTTCAATAGGCTAATATTCTTAATTTAATATTCTCAATACTTAAGCACTGATGATATAAGAGTGTTACTTATCAAGCATTGATATTAACTTAGGCTACGCAGTGCTTTCATCTTGCAATCTTACACGTTACATGGACATTAAGTTGCTTTGCTATTATTGCATCTCTACTGTGAGCATTGCATAATGTCACTGATGCTCCGTTGCATCCCTTACATTTAAGGTGTGTTTGAGAATGACTTGATAGTTTCTTAGACAGGAGATGCTGCAAGAAATAGTGTTTGTTGGCTTTGCTGCGTTTTTTGTTTTGTTTTTGGTTGTTTTTGTGTGTATGTGTGAAATCTTAAAAGTTTGCTACAAGGAAAATTGATTTTTTACACATTTAAAGATTTCTCTTCGCCGAGGCGTGAGTAAACTCTGTGTGAGTGTGTGTTTACTTTTTATTTAACAAAAAGGGTTGTCACTTATATTCTATTTTCTTAAATTTTTTTTTAAATTCAAACCTGTAAAAAAAACACCCACCCTGCAATCTATAGTATATCTCACAATATCGATTAAAATGCTCAGTAAGAAAGTTAAATTTTTAACATTCATTTTCACTCTACAAACAAAACACAATACAGCCACAACAACCACAACACACACACACACACACACACACACACACACACACACACACACACACACACACACACACACACAAACACACCCGACCAAACAAACAAACACACACACACACAAAAACACCCAACCTTACAAAACAAACAAAAACAACAAAACAACAACAAACCGACGAAAACACACACTCAAGCCATCAACACATTGCTCCAGCAACAACATCTCAAGCAAGAACAGTTCGATTTTTCCACCCGCAAACCTCACGCCCGACCTCAACCCGACAGCTCAGGTTCCCACGGTTACAGTTCAGGCGCTGACAGCTCCGCGACAGCTCTGACAGCTATCATAAACTCCTCTAGGGCTAGGAATAGTAATACACGCTACGCCACAATCAACTTAATTAGCTCCGCCAATAAAATGCAATAAAAAGAAAGGAGAGGGTAGGAAAAAAAAGGAGGGGGTGGGGTTTGGGTGTGGGGGGTGGGGGGGAGCTGAACTTTTTGATGACAGTAATGCTAGAAGGAAAGCTGATGGAAAGATTATCACTTTCCATAAACGGCTTTTTTATTATGGGGTAGTTTATATATTTATTATAGGAAATGTCAGGAGGGATTTTATAACTTTTTTGTGTATGACACGCACAGACACAAGAACACACACACACACACACACATAGTCCAGACAGACGGTCACAGACACACACACAGAGTGACACACACACACACAACGCACAAACGCACGCACACACACAAACTACACCCACACACACACAAAACTCGCGCGCCCACGCACACACAAACGCACGCACACCGCACACACAAACAACACACACGCGCGCCACACGCACAACACAACACACACACAATCACACACACAGAGTTTATAGTTTCGCTTTACACATAATTATAACCCTATACAAACGGATGAAACAAACCGCTGGGTATGTTCAACTTCAAGTGTTCCCACAGCCCACCAGTACAACTCTTGATTATATATATGAACTACAAAGATTAAGGAGCATCAACCGATCTTATCTCTTGCCTGTGTACAACACACACACATACACAGAGGATTAAAAGACTAGCATTAGCAAACCTGCAGATAATGTGACCTGGAAGATCATAATCCTTAATCCACACCACACTGCTGTCGATTATAAAACCAGCGACTTTAAAAATCGGCACTTTCTGGATTTAAACAAAAAATTCAGTCCTCCCCCCCCCCCCCCCCCCCCCCCCCCCTGTGGATCGGTGGTCTAGAGGTAACGTGCCTATCTTAGAAAGCGAAATAGTCCGGGTCGGAAGTGTGCGGTGGTTCGAATCCCGTTTGGACCCGAAATTTTCCCCCACATCCATTAGACCATGAGTGGTGGTCTGGGCGCTAGTCTTTCGGATGAGACGATAAACCGAGGTCCCGTGTGTTGCACATAATTATTTAGCGCTCGATAAAGAAAAACCCACGGCAACAAGAGAGTTGCCCCTGGCAAAATTCTATAGAAAAAAAAGCCACTCTGGTTGGGAAACAAATACAGTTGCAGACAGGAAAAAATAAATAATGTGTGGCGCTGCTCTTGTGGCGACGCGCTCTCCCCGGGGAGAGAGTAGCCCGAATTTCACACAGAGAAATCTGCCGTGACTAAAATTAGAATAGAATAGAGAAGATAGAATAGAATAGAATACATACAATACAATAATACTACTAGAATACACTACAAACAATACAATAATTAATACTCAACTTCTGTTATATCACAATAACTTCCAAGCGGAGATTTCAGATTTGAAAGCGATAACATTTACACAAAGAGTGCGGCAAAATTTTAAAAAAAATTAACTCCCCCCCCCCCCCGATTTAAAATTTAAAGCACGCACAGATTGAAGCCTGAAGTCAATCAAGTTCAGGACTGGCCATAGAAATTATATGCCAGCATGACTGTGATCATGAATTTCTGTCATTACCTGTGCACACGACTGAGTAACCCCCCCCCCCCCCCCCCCCCCGGCACACTCACTGTCAATGTGTCCCAAACCTGCCTGCCATATATGGATAAGATATATCTGCTATGCTGACGTTATCACACACGTCTCACCTGGCAAGACAATCGTAATGGTTCTTAATCACAGACTGCTTAATGAGACCAGTATCTCTTCCAGGCAATAAATGATCAAATGGCAAAAGTAGTTACTTCTTCGACTGTCCGATAAGTAAATTAGATAAATAAAGACATAAATAGACCTTCCATCGACAGACAGGTCAAATAAATAAATAAACGAATGAATGAATGGCAGGTCAAATAAATCAATAAATCAATAAACCTCACGTTCTTGAGAGAAACAAAAACAGTGGGGTGGGGAGGGGTGGGGTAGAAGAAGAATGATGTATGCTTTTATGGTAGGTAGAATAAGCAAAACCGTTCAATTGTCCACCCTAGCTTTGTAGATCTATGTTATTTTCTTAAGTTGCTCTCTCTCTCTCTCTCCTCTCTCTCCTCTCTCTCTCTCTCTCTCCTCTCTCTCTCTCTCTCTCAACCCCTCTCTCTATCTCTTGTCTGGTTGTTCAAATCCAAACTATTTTTGTGGGGTGTGTGTGTGTGTGTGTGTGTGTGTGTGTGTCCTTCCTCTCCAAAATGATATATTATACGTTTCCTAATGTTATTTTCCTTTTTTTCTTCTTCTTTCTTTCACATTAACAAAGATTGCAATCGATGAAAATGTTTGTTGTTGTTGTTGGTTTACATTTCGCAGCTCGGCAGCCGTCATGTTCATGTTAATTGTCATTGTTTAATTGCATATTACACAATAAGCTACATAGATACAAGCTTGTTGTTGTTGCTATGATTTTAAAATGCCGTTTCTTTTCAATGTTTATACTCATTTCTGAATGAAAAAGTATTTAAAACCAACTGTCCACTCTCTTTTTTATATCGAGGATAATGGAATAAGCACTTATGTGCTTTTTTTTTTTACATCCAGTCCCCGTGTGTATGCAGGTTTGTAAATTTTGTCATCTGGCGAGTTTTACAGTTCTTTTTTTTTATTGAGACAATGACAAGCCCTGGGCAATGACAACATTATTTCTTTTTTAACCCAAGGCGGAGGCCTCTCTGTCACAAGGACACGGTTATCATGACAATGGGATTGCTCCGCTCCATTTTCCATGATAATCCTTGTCCAAGCCGATTATATCTATTATAAATTACGACCCCCCCCCCCCCCCCCCCCCCCCCTCCCTCCCCCCAAACACCACCACCACCACTTTACTCCTTTCCCCCCACCAAGTACTTTCTTCTTCAAACCCCCCCCCCCCACCCCCCCCCCACACTGCACTTTCTTATACTCCCCCCCCCCCCCCCCCCAAGGGCATTGTGCCGCTTTCCTCCCACCCCCCCCCCCCCCCCCCCCCCACCACCACCCCTTAACTTTCCTTAGCTAAACATTTTCGTTCAATGTTGAAACAAGAGGCTGTGGAGAATTTGAACAACATACATACATACATGCATACATGCGTTCTTTTCATTTCGGCTTTAAAGCCCCCTGACGCCGCTTTTGCACTTGCAGATAAGCCTACTAGCTAGCCAAGTACTACTACTAGCTACTGACTAGACTTAGTCACATAGGCCCTACTAGGTCAATACAACTGCGCTGTATAACTTTCTGAAAGTGTAAGCTAGTTTCAGACGGTTGCTTGTCAAACTCTCGCCAGTCTTGAACTAAATTAGTTGTTTATTGGTTGGGTTGGGTTGGGTTGGGTTGGGTTGGTTGGTTGGTTGGTTGGTGGTGGCTATTGTATTAAATTCGCCTTGAAGCTATGTCTGATTTACGTATACGAAATTGCTGGGTGGTTTTAGGAGAACTTGAGAAATGTGTATGCAACGTGAGAAATGTGTGTGCGTGTGTGTAATTTTGACTGAGGGGCGGGCGCAGGCTTGATTGTTGATACACCCGAGCGTGTGACTGTGAGTGTGTGTGTGTGTAGTGTGTAGTGGGTGTAGTGTGAGTGTGTGTAGTGTGAGTAGTGTGAGTAGTGTGTGTGTGTTGTGTATCAACGTGCGTGTGTGTATGTACATACGCGCGCACGCGCGTGCTCTCTCTCTCTCTATCTGGCACACACACACACACACACACACACACACTCATATGAATAAGTCTGCGCGCTTTAACTTATAGAACAGTTCCAAATCATCCAACACTGCCATCAACCACCCCCAACCTACGCTTCACACACACCCCACCCCTAACAGTACACACCCCTAGTATATAGCACACGAGTGAACAAGAAAACAAATGAGCAACAATTTCATCACCAATAATAGACATAGACAACAGAAAGAGAGAGAAAAAAAAAGAAAGAGAGACAGACAGAAAGAAAGACAAAGAGAGAGAGAGAGAGAGAGAGAGAGAGGAGAGAGAGAGAGAGAGAGAGACAGACAGACAGACAGACAGACAGACACAGGCAGACAGAGCGAGACAGAGTCGGAGCGGAAGAATTTTTTTTTTAAATCTATATTTTAAGAAAGTAACACAAGTAAACACAAAATGTTTTTTTTACATCGAGAGAGAGAGAGAGAGAAGAGGACAGACAGACAGGCAGGCAGGCAGGCAGACAGACAGACAGACAGACGGACGGACGGACGGACGGACAGACAGACAGACGGACGGACGGACAAGGCGGAGTCAGCACAGGTGTGTGTCGGAAACAATACAGGGCAGCATGAGCAGTAGTCGACATACGTTTGTCATTTGTCACGGCAGCCTAGCTAAAGCTATAGGAGGAAGCGAGAGAGAGAGAGAGAGAGAGAGGCAGCTGGTGTTACACTGCGCCATTCACTTTCCCCTTATAAATTACATCATAATCATAACCATCATCATCATTATTATATATTACTATTATTATCATTGATACTATCGTCATCATCATCATATTATTTTTTAAATTATTAATTACTACTACTATCATCATCATCATCATATTATTATATATTACTATTATTATTAATACTATTGTCATCATCATCATCATAAAAATTATTATTATTATTATTAATTATTACTATCATCATCATCCTTGCGTTAAGAAAAGGGGGGAAAATAAAACTTGAATTGTCACTTTGTTGTATAGAAGTATGTAATGTATGGTTTTTATACAGTAAAATTTGGATTAAAACAATCCCAGTATAAAGTTGAACTCGCTTTCAACACCCCCCCCCCCCCCCCCCCCCCCCCTCCTTCCCACAGTAACTGACTGAACCTCAACCAAAAAAATCTATTAACTTAAAATCTCACAAAATTAACATCAGATCACTAAAGATTAAGTTAGGGTCGAAGTCATCTATTGATTTATAATTATTATTCTCAATGTGGGGATTCTAATTTAGGATATAATTCAGCGCTGAATGCGACACTCAAAAAGACAGCAGATAAAAATTATATGTAGAATATGTGGTCAATTTTTCTGGGGGGAAAAAAATCAGGAAAAAAACACCGATTAGGGTTATTGTGGTCATCACAATGTTGACCACAACACTACGGCATAAGTAACGAGATACATAATGCAGACATATTATATATCCACTTCAGTGTGCATACTATACATGCCAAAATGTGTAAACTCTACTGGTTATGTCATCGCTATGCAAGATGCATACCAAATTTTCATTCTCTGTACGTGCTTTACATTGCAATCTGCATTAGTCAGAATTATACCAGGCATTGTTATAAATGTCCAGCCCGCCAAAGTATCTGTCATTCATTAGGCCTAATTAATTAGTTGAACTATTCTGACTTCCATGGCACCGCTAATCAAGAATAACAAATTTTTTCACGCCCCTGCTAGTTCTATAGTGTTAGGCTATTAATTATGGAGACTGTGTGACTCTGTTTTGCCCTGTCCAAAAATTGAAAACGCATAGCGAAAGAAGAGAAAGAAATGCAAGGTTCCACGACAACTCGGAAATTAAAAATAAAAAAATGATGCTGATGACAAAAAAATACTATTCTTTTAATCTGTATACTATTATTCTTTTTTCCAATCTAGACACTAGGTTTAATGTGCTTCTTATATCAAAGAAGCATCAAATCTTAGTAAGCTGTCTGAATATACACCTCTCTTGATAAATGGTACTACAGTATATTAGTATGTGAAATGATATGATACCTATAGTCAAAATACTGTCTAAAAGTATGCACTTGTACACACAAACTCGACCAAAAGTAAAAGAAATACACGCTGTCAGGGGGGAGAGGCATTGTTTTTGACATTCTCTAATTCTACACTGATAAAATTTATATTAATTTAGCTGTTAATTTATCAGCGTTATTATACAGGCCTGAAATCTGTATAAAATTCATTAACATATTTCATCATGTTGAAGGTGTTTTGAATACAAATGCCATACAATTTCTCTACCATCAAAATGCATAAGACGTGATGTGGTGCTGATCAATGAGAGAAATCGGCACAACACATAACATCAATTATATGATTTTATCAATATGAAAATATGATTTCTTTATCGTCATCGAATCAATAACTAGACAATACATAACGGTTGAAATTTCTTCCAGATAATATTTTTTAACAGAAAAAGGACCGCGTAAAACTTAGGCCTATCGCAAATTACACACCTTTACCACACCAAAATATTGCGATAATAATCAAAACTGTTATCAACAAAAAAACCAACAACAAAAACCGATGGCTGGAAACTTGACGATTTGAAACTTGTATAACATCATACTCATTACTACTACTACTACTACTTACTACTTACTTCTACTTCTACTACTACTACTACTACTACGACTACTACTACTACTACTACTACTAAAAGCCTTCTGAATGACAACAATTTTAATATCACGATCATCACCGGATCAACTAACAGAGTCATCGTGCTAACACTGCTATTATCAATTAGCCTTAGGCCTGGCTATATGAAGCAGACCATCAGAAGTGAACGTCCAGAAGTCAACAATTGACTGCGGAGCACATCCCCCTCCCCCCCCCCCCCCCCTCCCAAGTCTGACATTGTTGCCCCCCCCCCCCTCCCCTCCCCACCCCTCCGGGGCAAACAGTGAAGTTGGACAGACAGACAGTGAGACAGACAGACAGACAGACAGGTGTCTGTCTGTCACTGGCTAGAGTCTAGGGTTGAAGTACTGTAATGAGTCAATCGTTTCGTTCACCTCTCAGCTGGTAGCCTAGCCACTTGAAGGCCCCTGAGAGTCCGCGACACCCAGTTGGAATGTGGTAGGTTTGTAGGTTTCTTCTTCTTCCTTCTTGTCTTTTTGTCTCTGATTTCTTTTCAAGAGCTGCTTGTCCTGTGTGTTAGGCTTAGGACTAGTGGTGTGCAGTGTGTGTGTATATACATACACGTGTGTGTGTGTTCGTGTGTGTGTGTGTTCGTGTGTGTGTGTGTTTGTGTGTTTGTGTTGTGTATGTGTGTGTTGTTTGTATATAATATATATATATATATATATATATATATATATTTTATATATATATATAAATCCACTTCAGTGTGCACTTACTACTATATGCGCCAAAAATGACTTGTTCACTCTGCTAGCTTTCTGTTTCTGTTACTTCAATTTCTTTCCATTTTTTCCCCTTTTTTCTTTCTTTTAATCTTCTTTCAAAAAAATTTCTTTTTCAAAGGTAGTTATGCGATCTAGTCTAACCAAAGGCGGGAGATGTTCAAAATATGAATGCATGTGTGTGAAACTCGGTTGGAAATGAAGTTAAAAGTTGAAACATGGAGGAGTTGAACGTCCTACTCATAGCTGAAATCTTTTAGGGACGAGTTTGTAGGGGGGCGTGGTTGTCTTGCGTTCAAACTGGAAGCGGCCAGCCTTACCAATGAAGAAAGTTCGTGATCGTTTCATTCAATCCACGTCATCGAGGGTTTGTATAGGTTGTATTGTCGAGTCAAAATGACGAAATTTTTGAAAAAAAGGTAAACATTTTAAAAAGGACCATTTATTTTTAATCGGAAAAATTACAATCTTGATCAAAATAAAACCTTAAGCCCATAGATTTGCAATCAGTTATTGGAATAATTATAATGACGCGATGCTAAAAAAGTTTTGTAAACTGTATTTGAAAAATTGTGTAAAGTTATTGTGTAAATTGTATTACAAATTTTATCCCTTTAACAATATTTATCTTTAACAGATTTGTGTGATGTAACACTAAAGGTCAAAATCTTATCCAAAAATATGTATTATAAATTTGTATTGTCATTAGTGTAATATTAATTTTACCATCATTATTATCAATATTATAACTAGTATCATTTATTATAATGATAATAATAATAATAATAATTATTATTATTATTATTAATGATGATGATGATCAGTACTGGGAATATCATATCAGGTATAAATACAATTACCACTCATCAAAAATCTCGTGGGCAATCAATCAGTCAATCAATCAATCAATCAGTCAACCATGATCCAGATCGTCAACAATGATCATCAGCAATCATTTATGACCAATCAAGTCAAAACTGACATTTTCCAAAAAATTAAAAAATTACACAAAAGAAATGAAAAGAAAAAATATTACTCGCCTGTAAAAACAACACACCACTCAACCACAAAAAATTAAAAAAACAAAAAAAAACCATCTACACAAAAACACACACAAACAACAATAAAAAGAAAAAACAACACAACAACAAACAAAAAAACAAAAACTCACGATTGTCATTTTCTCCGTCTAAATGCCGAGCAGGGTTGGACTGTTTGCGTCGAGACATACTGACTTTTTTTCTTCTCTTGTCGCCACACTCTTTAGTCTTCGGGAAGTTGTTGTAACCAAACAGGCCTAAAAAAGATGACAACACCGTTGTACAACAAACACTGTATGTAGCTTTAGTTAGGTGTTCAAAAGATTCCTGAACAAGAAGAGGGAGGGGACACTCTCACTGCCCCAGCAGTAGTAGTAGTAGCCTAGTAGTAGTAGCAGCTGATGTCCAAGAAGACACTAAGGGGGCTAGCTAGCCTAAGCCTAGCTCCCCCACACACACCGGCACTATCACACACACACACACACCTCTCTGCTGGCCCCAGCCAGCCACCAAGCCGCTGCCGTTGTGTGAGCTGTTCTTTCAGCGACGACAAGAGGGCAAACCAATAATACCTCGCCGCCGATCATCAGCCGCCGCCGCTGTGTGCGCCCTCCCCGCGCATGTTCTAAATTATGAATATCAGTTATGCCAGGTCCCCCCCACCCTTCTCTCTCTCTGTGTTTCAGATTATCATAATCCTCTCCTCTCTCAGTAAGGCTTGTAAGGCGTCCTTTGATTGGTCTAGGCCTGAGAAGTGAGAGAGAGAGAGAGATGAGAGAGAAAAAGTTGCAGGGAGTCTGGAATTTTTAATTTTTTTGTTTTTTGTTGTTGTTGGCAAGTATTTGGTAGGTAGTGTAGGTAAATGGTGTGGTAAGTCTCCTTCCAGAAAAAAATAAACACCAACAACACGAAGCAGCAGCAAGCACAAGATCTGGAGATGGCTGGAGGTCCTGAGCTCTTGAAGGGATGATGATGGCAGGAGGCTTATGTCCACACACACAAAAAGTTGGCGACCCCCCACACACAAGGAGACACAGACCTACGCACCGCACACACTACACACACACACTCGATCACAGAGCCAGCAGCTCGGGGCCTGAATGCAGCGCGCGAACAAGTGAGAGACAGACCTCTCTCTGATTGTATGTGGACTGAGAGAAAGCGGAGGGCCGGACTGACTGTGTGGAGGCTGTGTTGTGTTGTGTTATGCTTTATGAACTGACCATTACACCATCCAGCCCCACAAACACTCTCTCCATCTCTTCACTGATTGGCCTTCTCCAGCCACCCGTCACCACTGGCTGGCTCAGCTGTCACGGGTGACAGCACACAGGCCTAACCTTGTCCCTTATCTCCCGCAATACATGAAGAGTTATGACAAGATAAGATAAACACACCCCAGTCTTTTCATGCCCACTGGCTAGTAGTCCAAGGCCTATTGACACAGGGAAATTAATCCACACAGGGAAGACATGCCGTGCCGAAATCGCTCTCTTGCTAAGTCTCAAGTTGCTCGCAGCTGCAGAACAAATCGTGACACTTTTACACCAATAAATAAAGAAAAACACGATTAAAAAAAATATATGTCTCACACGAATACGTGGTCAGGCAATTATTATTATTTTTTTTCCCCTTTCTCTCTTTGCGGTAACAAAACGCTTATATGTAGCCAGCAGCAAATCAAATGAAGAGAAAGAAATCCGTACACCGTGAGAAACAGACAACAGTTCACTGATATAATAAAGAGTTATTGCTTTCATTTGCGGTATAAGAAACCACAAAAAAACCCACCCCCCAAAAAAAATCAAGGTAACAAAATCATGAATGAAGAAGAAGAAGAAGAAGAAGATGCCCACACACAAAAGTCGCAACCGTTCACACAGGTCAAACTGAAGACAGGAGTAGAAGCGCTCAGAGAAATTTTCACCATCATCATCATCGTCGTCGTTCTCCTCTTCATCCTCCTCATCCAAGTCGCGACAGTTCCACCAGACGCGAGGGAGAGACCAGATTCAGAATGAACACGAGTTCCTTCGCATATCCCATCGCACATCCCTCTCTGTCTGTCTGTCTCTTTCTCACTCTTCTCTCTTTCACTTCCCCACCCGCACTCCACGACTCTTCAACTTGGCAACTGTTTTGTCTTGGACTTGTAACACAGAGGGAGAGATAGAGAGAGAGCGGCGTGAGAGGTGCAAGTTCAGAACCCACTGTGGAACAACTTCCAAGGAAGAAGAAGAGGGGGGGGACCCGAGATGAGCCAAACCCCCCCTACAAAAAAAAATCGTTTTTTTCTTCTCCTTCCAAACCCCCCTCGTTGTACTTAGCACCGTAAGGCTGCCGTGTCGTCTCTCCAACAATCTGTTCTCTCTAGCCTAGCCTATCCCCCCAAGTTGCAACTTTGCGCCAGT
>CM054143.1:11910310-11932810 GCA_028751875.1 Rapana venosa | reverse complement strand
TCCCGGGAGCTATCCCGTATCCCGTATATCAGGGACGGGATAGCTCCGTGGTCAGAGCCCCGCTTTCCCCCCAGCCAATGTTAAGCAGCATCGAGCATGGTTGTTACTAAGTGGATGGGTGACCCTTTGCGCGCCTTGGCTTCAGTACAGTTCCCCAGTTCAACCATCTGTAAATGGGTACCTGTCCTCTTTAGGGTCAGGGAAGGTAAAGCAGCGAGGGAGAGGAGATGGGCGCCGCCCTCAATATGCTGACCCCTAGAGAAGTGAGGTCTCTGATGCCTCACTCCCCTACGACCGCATAGGTTATGGGACACCTTCACCTTTCACCTATATCGTATCCTTTCAAAATCAGATCAAAATGGTTATAACAGTAGTGTGTTTGCTTGAGTTACAGTTATTGCTGTTCTTTCTGGAGTGGTTGAAGTGTTTTGATCTGGTTTGATCAGTCGCCTAAGCTTTGTTTCCTTCAATCCTCCTCCTCCTCTTCTTCTTCTTCTTCTTTCTCTTCTTCTTCTTCTTCTTCTTCTTCTTCTTCTTCTTCCTCTTCTACATCGTCTTCGTCGTCGAACGCTCAGACAGCAACTATTGTCTGTCATATGAGCGAAAATGTGTTGCGCTGCCGCTAAGCGCCTGACAAGTCAGGCCCAGCACATCTGAGTTCGGCGTGGTGGGAGAGAACTGTTATCTTTAACGTCTTTCTGAGAAATAAAAGGCAAGAGAATGGATCAAGAAGCCAGTAAATAGACAGCAAGAAGGAGGTGACAGGAAGAAAAGGAACAAGGCAGAAACAAAGCAGAAAAGAGGGAATTCCTAGCACAGAATTTCTCAGAAGTTCGGGATGATAATCTATACTGACCCCCCCCCCCCCCCCCCCCCCCCCCCACCACCCCCCTTACGGTGGACCTTCGATTACTGTTAGGTAAATATTCACCTATGTGGACACCAGCTGGTCAGCATCATCACTCGAGTGACCACAATGGACTGTGATTATCATTCTGATAAGTGAGTGTTACATTTCATCAGTGTTGACAATGTCAGCTTAAACAGTATCACTGGTTACTTAGGCGCTATCAATCATAACCTTGTCTTTACATTTACAAAATGATTACGCCTGTGTGTGAAACATGTGTGTGTGTATGTGTGTGTGTGTGTGTGTGTGTGTGTGTGTTCAGCTGTGTGTCTGTGGGTCTGCATCTCAGTATGTAAACAGATACAGTGGCCAAGTTTTGCTCTCTGTTTGTAAATTAAAGGGAATGAAAAATATTTGTTCTGTTGGCGCAGTCTATGGCAGAAGGCTCTTATTAAAAATAGGTATCCTTAAAGAAAAATGTGTCATATATATGTTTGTTTGTATTTCAAATGTATTTGAAACTATATATGTCTGTTTTTGTCCATAAATATACAACTGAGCTCCAACTACTGCACTTTTGATTAATCACAGCAACCATTAGGATTTTGCAAAGCCAGTAAGCGGTTTTTGACTTGTTGATAAGATTTGTTCACAAAGAAATGTCACCCAACTCATTTTCTGTGAGAAGTATACCACTTCGCTAAAAGCCTTCTTTTGATTCTTTCAAATCTAGCCTCAAAACGCACTTATACTCTACTTGAGATCTTCCCCTGTTGTCTGTTCCTGCTTGTCAATGGCTGCCTTCACCTCCACCACCCCCACCTAAGTGTGTTGTGTATATAAATTTGATATTTGTTTATCTTGATATTTATGGATGGTTGCATGCGTATGAATGATTTGAATGCAAGCGCTTTGGTTTGTTTACTTTACAAGATTCAGCGCTATATAAATTCCATACATTATTATTATTATTATTGTTATTATTATTTATGCCGTCTGATATAGAAAGCCTTCTCACCTTTCCTAACACACACACACACACACCGCGCGCGCACCCCCCCCCCCCCCCCCCCCCAAGAATGACGTGAATATAAAAGAAAGCAACAAATACAAATGACAATGAACATATAGGGAATTTTCTTTTAAAGGAAAGATGATGATGACGATGACAGTAATGATGACGACGATGATGATGATAATGACGACGACGACGACGACGATATAAGTAAAACGTGAACATAATGAGACGGAATAAGGAAAGTGATGAGAAGAGAATCAAGAGGAGAAGGAGTAGAAAAAGAAGAATGAGGACAAGAGAGAGAGAGAGAGAGAGAGAGAGAGAGAGAGAGAGAGAGAGAGAGAGAGAGAGAGAGAGAAGAGACAGACAGACAGACATACAGAGACAGAGAGAGAGACAGAGATAGAAGAGACTTCAGATGATTTATTTAGTCCCAAACAAATCCAAAGCCAAATCGACACAAACATAAACGTATTTTAGATGCCCAAGTATGCTTACCTTTACAACCCAGTATGTAAAACATTTTATAAGCTTTGGGTGGCAGTCGCTTATCTTCCATACGAGTTATCTTAAGCCAATAGCCTACGCATTTTATCATAGAATTTAAAAACAATTAATAACTTTCCAGCTCTCTTGAAGAGAGAGCGAGAGAGAGAGAGAGAGAGAGAGAGAAGGAGAGAGAGAGAGAGAGAGAGAGAGAAGGAGAGAGAGAGAGAGAGACAGACAGACAGACAGACAGACAGACAGACAGACACAGAAACAGAGATTGTCTATTTTCTGCCTTCTTGGTCCATTCGCCTGCCTTTTTCCAGAAAGACTGAAAAGATAACAGTGCTAGAGCTCTCATGCCGAAGTCGGATACGCTGGGCCTGACTTGTCAGGCGCTTAACGGCAGCGTGACGCATTTTCGCTCATATGACATAATAATAATAACGATAATAATAATAATGTATCGAATTTATATAGCGCTGAATCTTGTAAAGTAAACAAATCAAAGTGCTTAAAGGTAACAATAGTTGCTGTCGGAATGTTCGACGAAAACGAAGAATACTCACGTACCTAGAACAACCACCACCACCACCACCACCACAACAGCAACAACAACTAACCACAACCACAACTTAAAAGAAGCTTGTGTATCACGAAAAGAAACAACCCGGGTGACACATAATGACATCCGCATATGATTAGCATATAATTATTTTTCTTCTTCTGTTTTAGCATAATGTAAACGAATCTACCTGTCACAGGGGTTAAGTTCAGAAGTGGTTACAGTTATTTGCTTTGTGTCGTACTGCCAGGCAGGCGCTTGTCATATGTGTCAGCTGTCATGGTTAAGAGCATTATTCCGTCAGCTGATTTGTAAACAGACGGGGAAAATGACACTGGGTCACTGTGTTGACTTATTATTAATATTCTTCTTGGGATTTATTTAGCACGGGGAGTCAGGTTTCGGGGGTTAATGTTCGTAGGCATGTATGATATCTTAGGGAAGATTTTTTTTTTGAGAGAGAGAGAGAGTGTGTGTGTTGTGTTGTGATTATATATATATATATATATATATATATATATATATATATATATATATATATGTGTTGTGTGTGTATATGTATATACATATATAATATATAAATATGTATTATATATATGTGTGTGTGTGTGTGTTTGTGAAGAAGGAGGAGGAAGAGCAGAAGAGAAAGAAGAAGAAAAAGAAGAAGGTGAAAGAAGAAGAAGAAAAAGAAGAAAACTTGCCCAGCCGAAGACAGAAGATCTCCTCTCTCTCTCTCTCTCTCTCTCTCTCTCTCTCTCCACACACACACACACACACACACACACACACACACACCAAAACACACACACACAGAGAGAGAGAGAGAGAGAGGAAACAGCTGTTGAAACAACTCCGAAAAATCCAATACCTGAGCCCACAAAACGACACGCGGCTTACAGCACGACTCAATGGAATACTTAGCAAAATACAGACCAGCAGGGGAGGGGGGGGATTTTCTTGTACTGTGAATGGGAATAATTTGAGAGAATAGGTTTAGATTCTGAGCATTTTGTTTTGGTATTGTGTGTGTGTGTGTGTGTGTCCTTGCGTGCGTGCATGTGTGTGTGTGTTGTGTTTGAGTGTATGTGTGTGTGTGAGACAGAAAAAGACGGAGAAATGCTCTCCTCTCTCCACCCCCCCCCCCCCCCTTCCCCCCGGCCACCTCCTGACATGGCATTTCAAAGCTTTAATTAACGATGTACAGTAGGCCCTTAACACTTCGCTTACATTAATGACTGACCCAAGATTTTTGTCCCAGGCGAACAGAGGGGAACACAGAAAAGAGAGAGAGAGAGAGAGAGAGAGAGAGAGAGAGAGAGAGAGAGACAGACAGACAGACAGACAGATAGACAGAGACAGAGAGAGAGAAATAGAGACAGAGAGAAACAGAGAGAGAAAGACAGAGACAGAACTACAACTATGCACGTTTGTTTGTGTGTGTGTGGTCGGTCAGATTCCTTGTTGATGACTTCGACAGAGCCTTTGTTTCACAACCTGCCTGCAATGCAAAAACCTGAATGATGAAACAGGCCAAGTCAAAGTCAAAGTCAAAAACACTTTAATCATCCCATGAAGGGCAATTACAATACTGACAGGCAGATTGATACACATCAAATATATCAAAGACACAAAAGCTATATTTCATATTGGTTTTCAAATATGTCACAAACACACACACACACACCAACACACACGCGCGCATGCGCACACACACGCAAACACCCGCACGCACGCACAGACATCAATTGTGAACACAATTTAAAAACCCATTGACTAGAAGACATAAAACTTATTTTTACGCACGCATATACGCAGCACGTACACACGCACGTACGTGTGTGTGCGAACACGCACACCATACACTGGACATCCTCACACACACACTCTTACACACACACACACTACTCTACCCCCCCCCCCCCCCCCCCCCCCCCCCCCCCGGATACCAAAGAAAGAAAGAAGAGGAGAAAGAAAAGTGAAGAAATCACCTAGGTGGTGTGATGAACAAAAGAAAGTGTTGAAGGGGCCCTGAAAGGGGTAGGCATACATGTATCAAGGTGACCACACACTTACCATTTCAATGCTCATTTCTAATACTACAACCCCTAACTCAGATACTACTTACTACGCCCTTCGCTTCCCCTTTGTCCTCTCTCTAGTCATCCCCTCGAGCTACTCACCACCTAAGTCGTATACCTCCACTAGGGGACTATGATATTAATTAGCAACTACAACATATCTTGAGAACCCTTGCCTGACACCCTGAAGGCAATTCAAGATACTCTGTGATACCTAAGCACAGGACTAAGAGAGAGAGAGAGAGAGAGAGAGAGAGAGAGAGAGAGAGAGAGAGAGAGAGAGAGAGGAGAGAGAGAGAGAGAGAGAAAGAGAGGGAGAGAGGGGGAGAGAAGGGAGAGAGGGAGAGGGAGAGACTATACTACTACTACTACAGTAGATCTTGAGAAACCATGGCAATTCGAAGTACTCCCACACCTAAGCATAGAGGTGAGAATAACGTTCACTGAACCGTGACGAAGCCTTCTCAAGAGCTAAGTGATGGAAACAAAAGAGGTTATGGACGTGGACATGGGTGGTGGGTGGCTTATATATAAAAGAAAATAATGGCACACATTAAAAAAAAAAAAATGATGCAAATATTGTTTTGTTTGTTTGCAATGCTGCATGACTCAAGGGGCGCTGTCTGTCGACTGTTTATTTATTTATTTATTTATTTATTTATACCACTTTAAGTCACGAGATTTCTCTGCGTGAAATTTGGGCTGCTCTCCCCGGGGAGAGCGCGTCGCCACAAGAGCAGCGCCACCTTTTTTTTTTTTTTTTTTGGTCTGCAACTGTATTTGTTTCCCTATCAGAGTGGCTTTTTTCTAAGAATTTTGCCAGGGACAACTCTCTTGTTGCCGTGGGTTCTTTTACGTGCGCTGAATAATTTTGTGTAACACACGGGACCTCGGTTTATCGTCTCATCCGAAAGACTAGCGCCCAGACCACCACTCATGGTCTAATGGATGGGGAAAAAGTTTTGGGCCCAAACGGGATTTGAACCACCGCACACTTCCGACCCGGACTTTTCGCATTCTAGACAGGCGCGTTACCTCTAGACCACCGATCCACCTTTGTTAGGTTCGAGTCTCTATTGTTAGGAGTTTTGCATCTCGTGTGTGTATGTGTGTGTGTTAGTGTATGTGTGTGTGTGTGTGTGTGTGTGTGTGTTGTGTTAATGTGCGTGCGTGTGTGTGTGTGTGTGTGTGTGTGTGTGTGTGTGTAGCGGATGGGGTTAGGAGTGGGGTGGGGAGAGTGCGGTGTATATCGGTCAAAGTTAAAAAGTCAAGTTTTGTTTCAGATGGTACACGGAATAAACCACTTTTTTTTCTGTCGCGCGCGCGCGCGCGCGTGTGTGTGTGTGTGTGCGAGCGCTTGTAAGCCACATGAATTTCTCTGTTTGCTCAGATAATAAAGTATTGGTATTGGGGGTGTGCTCTCTCTCTCTATCTCTCCAAACGCTGCGCATTATGAAAATGTCGGGAGCCAAAAATTACATGGTGGCCAAAACTTTGCCCGAAAGAACGACGAAAAGAAACGAATCTTTCATTCCGTTCATTCAGTCCACTCTGCGGCTACTAGAGCACGTAAAAATAAACAACAACAACAAAACACGCTCGCACACAACAACAAATAAACCAAAACAAACACGACCACTCCATCACACACGCACGCAAAAACCACAAAAACCATTCCCCCAAAACAGCAACACCAACATTATCAATGCACACATACACACGCATACTACCTCTCTTGGGAACAGACGACAAAATCTACAAAACTGCATACAAACAGGAGCTGGATGTAAAAAAAGCACATGAAATCTTATTCCATTTTCCTCGAAATAAAAGAATTAATAAATGAATATAAATACATTTTAAACTAATCTTGTTTTGTTACTCGTGTATCCCGAGGATGTATGTTCAATCCCTCTCAGGTCACTTTTCGTGTGACGTCACCGACAACTATCTACCATTGCTTTTATGCAAAAAGTAGATATTTTCCCTTTTTATTGAAAAACGTCTCTGACATATTTACATAAACTCTGAGGTTAACCTTAGCAGAGGTCAGTTTTAGTGGGGTTTTTTCCCCCATGGATAGGGGACGGGATAGCTCAGTGGTCGGAGCACTCGCTTTCCCCCAGCCAAGTTAAGCAGCGTCGAGCGTGGTTACCAGTTGGATGGGTGACCGTTTTCACGCCTTGGCTTCAGTACAGTTCCCCCAGTTCACCCAGCTGTAAATGGGTACCTGCCCTCTTTAGGGTCAGGGAAGGTAAAGCAGCGAGGGAGAGGAGATGGGCGCCGCCCTCAATATGCTGGCCCTAGAGAAGTGAGGTCTCTGACGCCTCGCTCCCCTACGACCTTATAGGTTATGGGACTCCTTTACCTACCTTTTACCTATAGGGGAACAATTGTAGATAATGCTGGTGACGCCACACCAACCCCGACTTTAGGAGGGTTGAACATATGCCATATAAAATGTTGGGGGAAAACTTTCTTCTTTCTTCTGTTGATATATATATATCAACGTCCCGAGGTGACAGAAGAAAGAGAGAGAGAGAGAGAGAGAGAGAGAGATACATATAAAAAATATATATAGATTGATACATAGATAAATACATAGATAGATAGATAAAGCGGAATTAAACCAAACACACACACACAAAACCCCTCAACCTCCATCACCAAAAAACCCAGCAAGAAACAAACAACAATGACAACAAAAAAAAGGCATAAAAATTATATGTAACCATTCACTATAACAAAACCCACTCCCAACAACAAACAAAAAAAGCAAACATATCAAACAGATCCCTGTACTTTAGAAAAGTAACAAACAAACAAACCCTCATACTTTTAATACACAACTCGATATCAATTCTTTAGGTTGGAAAAAAAGGCGGGAAAGGATTTTCTAGACTTTAAATAAACACAACCTTTCCCACGATCTAAACTTTTCCTCCCTTTTTTGTCACGGATGACTGACTTTTCAACAATCTACTCGACAATTCACAATCAAACTACAACACAAACTAAACCCCTCATATAACCAGCAATACCAACAAAATTAATGTCACACACACCACACCTTAAAAAGGGCCCGGGGCGAACCTTGCCAGGACAAGTTCACACATATACACCACAAGGTTTCTTTCTCCTCCTCACTTAAGCAATCGTCTATCGTGTCTTCAGATATTGATATTGAAAACCCCCTTCTCTCTCTCTCTCTCTCTCTCTCTCTCTCTCTCTCTCTCTCTCTCTCTCTCTCTCTCTCCTCTCCCTCCTTTCACAAGTCTATGGTGCTAACAGATGGTCAAGCTGACATCAATTTTAATTTCAGTGCAGGAGTGAAAATTGGACTGGACACAAAGGCTCCATCCAGCTCTCACCCTTTACAATGTGATTGACATTGAAGGAAGGGCTGGGACCTCTCCTGACTAGGTCTGGTGAAGGAAGAATCAAAGTGTGATTTGTGCTTTTGGGGGCACACATACTTGCGATTCAGACAGAAGGCTGAGAACGTGTACAGTCGGAGTGATATGAATCTGATGTGCTAGCTAGTACTACATAGGTACAGTGATCAGTTATTTTTAGTTTTGATGTAGGCATAGAGGTAAACATGCGAAATCTCTGTTTGCTACCAACTTTTAAACTGAAGGAAAAACTTAGCATCAGTTCAGTAACAGCATCGAGTATAGCCTTGAATTCCTTTCCACCCTGCCCTGCAGTTACTTTTGTGTTGCTTTTATTTTTACATTTATTTGTTAGTCCTGGCAGAGTGTGTGTGTGTGTGTGTGTGTGTGTGTGTGTGTGTGTGTGTGTGTGTGTGTGTGTGAAAGTCAAATTTTTATTTTCAGATAGTACATTGAATAAACAGTGTAGTTGCTTTTTTCATCAAGCCATCTATCAAAAAATAAACAAGATAATATATAATATATAATGTTGATGATAATAATAATAATAATGATAATAATAATAATATATGCATACATAGAAAAAACAACAACACCGCTGTGTGTGTGTGTTCGCTTTAACGTCTATCCACTAGAAAGTGATCATAGACAGATGTGTGTGTGCACGTGTGTGTGTGTGTGTGTGTGTGTGTGTGTGTGTGTGTGCGCGCGCGCGCGCGCACACTTTCATAAACCGCCCTATGCAATCATGTGCCTAAATAAATTGCTGTATTCTTGCACTTACCTACAAAAGCCACTACATCGAAACTAAGCCTCCTATCAACTCGAATGCCAGATTAGCAACAACAACAACAAATTCCACGACTAGCTCTGAGGTTCATCAAAGGTGAGATTGTTCATATGCGACAGTTTTTTTGCCCACCATGAAGGTAGCCGCATTCCGTCTTCAGGGGTGTATGCTGGGTATGTTCGTGTTTCGGTAACCCACAGAACGATGACAGGAATTACGGGATCTTAAAACGTGCATATTGATTTGATCTTCTGCACGTGTGTATGCACGAAGGGGACAAGGGGCATTGGAAGGTAGGTCTGCACTGGAAGTTGACCTGGGACATCGTAAAAATCCCCATCCGAGGTCCCGTGCGCGAACGCACGCAGAATATCTTGCGCACACGTTAAATCCTGTTCCGCTTTTCGTAAGAGTAGGCCATTGTGTGCCGGTGGGAACAGCTGACAGAATTTACAAAAAAACCGCAAACACACGGGGACTGGATGTAAAAAAGCACATAAGAGCTTATTCCATTATCCTCAATATAAGAGAATAAAATAAAAATAAATAAATAAAATAAAATCCTTAATTCACAAGACGCCACCGATATTCGAACCCACGACTTCGTGGACTGAAGGGATCGAAGTCGAACGGTCTTAACCGCTCAGCAATAGACTAGCGTCCTTCAACTGCCAGAATAATCGGACTGAGGCAGCAAGGCTTTGAAAGAACATGAAGATTCGCCTTTTAATATGTGATCCTAAGGGAATGCTCACACTAGATACAAACGAACAGGGCGGCTGCCTCGAAATGATATCAAGACGGACAGGAGAAGATAGGCATGATAATCATGTTCCTCTTTACTGTAAATGACACGCGAAAAAAAAAAGTTTACACAGAATACAGCATGGCATAGAATAATACCGAATGTCTTGCCGTTTCGTGTGGCAGTTTCTCCTTTTTAGACATGCAGGTCTGAACGAACAGGTTCGAACAGTTCGTCTAAGAATTTCTGTTTTGAGATAACAAAGGCCGTGCTGGGCCTGACTTGCCAGGCGCTTAGCGGCAGCGCAATGCATTTTCGCTCATATGACAGTCAACAGATAGTTGCTGTCTGAGCGTTGGACGACGACGACGAAGAAGAAGAAGGTAAAGGAGTATTTGTATTGGGTTGTACTGAGTCGCAATGTCGACACGGATCGTGTGTCACCAGCTTTTGGAACGCCGCTGCTGGAAACTTGTCCCCTTGTGTCATATCATGAGAGCAAGGTTGTCAAGCAGGGCGCAAGGGGAAGAACATATTCTTCTCTAGTCACTAAGCCTCTGCGTCAATGCTTCTGCAATAGCTTGTGTATGGTCAATGAATGTCTCTTGCCTCTCCTGACAATTTGCCAGAAAAGATGTAGAATCTGAGAGCAATATCGAAACAAAGTCTCTACATCGGAAATCTCCGCTGGGAGGTTAAGTATAATCACAAGAAGAAGAAGAAGAACAAGAAACAACAACAACCACAGGCAGCGTAGGAGGCAGCCGGGTGGACTTGTTTTTAGATCTTTTTTGTGTTGAGTTACTGTTACTGGTCCCGTAACCCGCCAGGGTCGTAGGGGCGCTGCATGGTGGACGAACGGTGGACCAGCTGGCTCCACTTAGCGAGGTCGTTGGTGGGCAAGTGCCTGGGTGACAATGAAGTCCTTCCCTGTCCAATCACGGATGTCGCCGGCCCACTTTCTCTCCTCTGTTTGCCCCGTCTTGTGTTGAGTTTCGGTCCTTAAATCGGAAATCCCCACAGAGACCTTAGTATATATAACCTCAACAACAACAGTAGCAACAAGAACAGTGGCAGCATATATCGTCATCAAATCGAGCGCGGGCCTCTGTTGCTTTTTCAGAATTGTACTATTTTTGAGTTGGCCTGAGGAGCTCAAGTGGGATGACTTGCGACTAGTCGGATAACTCCGCTGGGACTCTATTATAATCTCAACCAAAATCTCAAACAGCGGCAGCATAGGCTAGGCCAGTCCCTAAATCGGAAATCCCTGCTGGGGCATAGATATAACCCCCAAAAGAAGCGAGCAACAGGGTGGCGAGTGAGTAGCAAGCTGATAACATGTGGGGGCAAAACAAACAGGTCGTGCAGCAAGAAATCTTTGCCTCAGGCGGCAGCTGTTGATTTACGCGGATTGTTTTTCTCAATCCAAATAGAATACAAAGCAACAACATGAACAGTTTGTGAGTACAACATAGTCTCATAATTGTGCAGTGTTGCTGTTGTTTGTTACGATTATATGGTTTAAATAGAATATATTCACGAAAAGAATCACAAAGATACTTGTAAGCGATTATATTTAAGGCCCAGCGGAGTGTTCCGAGTTAGGGACCGGATTATACTGCGTGAAATTGATTTATAAAGCATGAGAAAATCTAGCCGCTGCAGTAGTAGACTTACAATGCTACACAGTCAGGATACATGAAAATGAAGCTTTGCTCTGCTTGAAGACGATAAAATAAGCGAAAAGCCGTAATCAAGTGGCATACAGCAATAAAGTAATGGTGGGCGGCCAATGTTGTTTACGAGCAATCAGCCTCAATAGTTAGGTGAAATGCCTATCAAAACTGCCGTAAACACACAAACAAACTTCATTTACATTTTACCTGGTTTATGATACGAACTGAGACTAAAATGCAATAAAACTATTTAGGTGAGACCCAATCTCCAGGCAATTTGGTGTAGGTCAGGTATTTATTACCAATAACACGTATTTCATTTTTTTATTGCTGCGTTACCTCTCCCCAATTTGCACATTCCCTTCTCTCTCTTTCTCGACAAAATTGACGAAATGGCAGACACACGGGGACTGATTGTAAAAAGGACATGAGAGCTTATTCCATTATCCTCGAAATAAAAGAATAAATAAAATAGATAAAATAATGCTCTCTCTCAGCGCTTCTTTTGCTTTCTCTCTGTTTCTCTCTCATTTTTGTCACTGTCTTTCTCTGTTTCCTTCTCACCCTTTCTCTATCTCTCTTTATCTCTCTGTCTCGCTGTCTCTCTCTGTGTCACTGTGTATGCCTCCGTCTGTCTGTCTGTCTTCTCTACTCCGTCCCTGTGCGTGCGTGTGTATGCGTGCCTCTGTGTGTATGTATGTATGTATGCATCTATCATCTCTCTCTCTCTCTCTCTCTCTCTCTCTCTCTCTCTCTATTATATATATATATATATATATGATATTATATATATTATATTATTATTATTGTGTGTGTGTGTGTGTGTGTGTGTGATTTTTCTTGTATTTATTTGTATTTACAAAAGAAAGTCGTGTATAACCCCTTGTCAATAGGCCACTTTGGGCAATGACAATAAATGGTCAAAGCGTCTCTCTCTCTCTCTCTTCTCTCTCTCTCTCTCTCTCTCTCTCTCTCTCTCTCTATATATATATATATATATATATATATATATATATATATATATATATATAATATAGTACTGTGTGAGAGAGAGAGAGTGAGTTTTCTACACTAACAGCACAGCACTGACGTAACGCAGTTCGATATGGCTCTCAGATTTTACATCTTTTCTGGGAAATTGTCAGGAGAGGCAAGAGACATTCATTCATTGACCATACACAAGCTATTGCAGAAGCGTTGACGCAGAGACGAAGACAGCCGGAATGACACGGGCCGAGCTGAAGAGGATCTCCCAGAGCCGAGTTCTTTGGAAGGGTGTTGTTGCGGCCCTTATGTTCTCCTTGGGGAATCCAGAGGCGTAAGTCAAGACACAAGCTAAGGTACAATCAGACAGCGAAAAACCACCCACTTCATTAACTAATGATGATGACCTCCAATTCAGCACTAATGCACATAGTCTGTACACACACACACACATACACACACACACGCGCGCGCGCGCGCGCGCGCGCAAAACACAAACACACACACATCACTGCTGCTTAGCAATCTGAATTCTGTCGCTATAATTCTGTCTCACTGCAGAGCCTTGGGAACGGATGGGAAAAAACAACAAAACTTATTACAAAACTGCATGCACAAGGGAACTGATTGTGAAAAAGCACAGAGTACTTATCTATTATCCTCGAGCAAAACCAAAACAGCAGAAAGAAAAAACGAAACCGAACAACAAATTGAAACACACACACAACACACACACACACACAACACACACACACACCTCTCTCTCTCTCTCTCTCTCTCTCTCTCTCTCTCTCTACACACACCCACCAAACAAACAAACACCTACCCAAAACGCCCCCCCCCCCCCCCCCACCAAACCCTCCCCCCTGCACCCCTCCCATCCAACTCTCCCACATCTTCATCCACCCACCCACATACCCACAACCAGCCCCTACCCTCCCACCCCATCCCCACCCCCAATCCATCTCTCCCAAATCTGCTGTCAACACAAAAGCAAGCAGAAAGATTTAACTATTTATTTACTTATTTATTCTGCAATATCGAAGATCATGGAATAACCACTCACTGCCTTTTTTACACCTAGTCCCCGCGTGTATGCGGTTTTGTAAATGTTGTCATGAAGAAAGAAAGACCAACAGCAGATTGTAAGCATAACACCATCACCATCACCCCACCATGCACACCATCACTAGCAGCATTCTACGAGAGAAGAAGAAGAAGAAGAAGAAGAAGAAGAAGAAGAAGAAGAAGAAGAAGAAGAAGAAGACGAGGAGGAGGAGGATTGCAAAACCACCTGACAGCTAGCTAGCTTGTAACTTAAAGGTAAAAAAGGTAAAGGAGTCCCATAACCTATAAGGTCGTAGGGGAGCGAGGCGTCAGAGACCTCACTTCTCTAGGGCCAGCATATTGAGGGCGGCGCCCATCTCCTCTCCCTCGCTGCTTTACCTTCCCTGACCCTAAAGAGGGCAGGTACCCATTTACAGCTGGGTGAACTGGGGGAACTGTACTGAAGCCAAGGCGCGCAAACGGTCACCCATCCAATTGGAAACCACGCTCGACGCTGCTTAACTTGGCTGGGGGAAAGCGAGTGCTCCGACCACTGAGCTATCCCGTCCCCCTTGTAACTTACCGGCATATAAAAGGGCCGTAAAAAAAGCAACAGTGTACGACACCACGTTCAATATACGCTCTCTTCATTGCACTGCGTGATGTTTTGGGTGCCTTTTTATGGGGCTGTGGATGGTTTTTGTCAGCAATGTGTTTGTGTGTGTGTGTGTGTGTGTTCGGTTGTATGTGTTGCATGCATGTACACACACACACACACGTGTGGGCACGCGTGTGCACGCTCATACACACACTGCATGCGGGTGCACGGACGCACGCACGCACACACAAACACAATACACGTGCGTGCACACACATACACCGTGAAACGCACACATCCACACACACGAGAGCAAGATGAAAAAAAAGTTGTGTCAACTTAATCTTTTACCCTCAATAAAGATCTTTTTGATTTGATTTGACTTGACTTTCACACACACACACACACACACACAACAAACACACACACACATACACACACTCTCTCTCTCTCTCTCTTAATAGTTAAACAAAAACCCCAATCATATGTAAACAAAACTTAACCTAGATAAAGCATATTTGGAGATAGTTAATACTTCATCTGGATTCATCTCTTTTAATAAAAAAAAATTCAAAAAAAAAAAATTCATGACATCTGATCGCTTTGATTTGTTGCTTTACAAGATTCAGCGCTATATATAAATTCCATACATCAATAACAAAATATGCTTCTATCCCGAAGTCCGAATGCGGCTACCTTGGCGAAAACAGTCGTTATGTATACGTACACTCTCACCATTGGTGAACCTGGGAGCTCTAGCCGAGGAACGAGAAGCAAATTCCTTCAAGATGACAATTTCTCACATAACCTGAAAAAAACAAACCTGTTTTTGATAGTATTCATTTGTTGATGTAAGAAGTGCCATGGCTACACTGCTTCTTTTGCAAAGAAATTGAATAATCACTGGGGATCTTCTCAAAAATGTGAACTGTGTAGTCAATCATTTCCATGTTGTTGGGTTGGGGTTTTTTCCCCTGTGCAGTTTGTTTGGTTGTAGTTTACTTGACTGAAATGTCGTATCCATACTCTGAATATATTGCAAACTGTTGTGCAGACTTGTTTATAACATATATGTGCATTTACTGTATGTTTACAAAGAAATATTCTAAATTGTGATGGCTAAAAAAATTTGTTTTTAACTTTAATTTTTTTGTGTGGTTGTGTGTGGTTTGTTTTTAAGGGGGTGGGGGTTGAAGAGCTTTTTGTTTGTCAAAAGAAGAAAAAATCACATAACCAACCAATGAAAGACAGCACAAACGAACGTTTGAAGACATAAGGTCTAAACAGTAAAAGCTTATGAAACGAGAAATGAAGACTTTCACTCACGCAGACAGGCAAAGATTAAGAAACAAAAACAAATAACACCAACACACTAATGGAATCAGACAGACAATGGAGATGAGACTGATGCTTCCGCAAACTTCTTGGTATCTCGTACAGAGATCCCATTACCTACGAGGAAGTGAAAACCCAGACTTGGAAAATGCCATCGGGCCATACACGAAGAGCTCCTGACTTCTGGGGAAAAAGACACACGTTGCTTTTTGTTATTTTCACACTACTTTACGTCACGGCAGATTTCTCTCTGTGACATTCAGACTGCTCTCTGTTTGGGAAGAGTGCATCGCCACAAGCGCAGCGCCACCCACTGTTTCTTATCTTCTCCTATCTGCATGTTTATTACTTTATTTCCCTGTCAGAGTGGCTTTCTCTACATACTTTTGCCGGGGACAACTCTTTAAAGTTTTTGCACGTGCACTAAATGCGTGTTGAACACAGGACCTCGGTTGATCGTCTCTTCCGAAAGACTAGCACCCAGACCACCACCCAAGGTCTTGCAGATGGGGGAAATGTTTTGGGCACAAACGGGGATCGAACCAGGCCTTTTCGCTTTCTAGGGAGGTGCGACACCTCTATACCACCAATCCACGGCAAAAGCTGAAGTTCGGGCACGTCACACCAACATCTGGACTGGCCAAGACTGTCCTACAGGGAACAGTACAAGGAGGGAGAAGAAGAGGCAGACAGAGAAAACGATGGGAAGGCAACATCAGAGAGTGGATTGGCCTTGAGTGGAACGACGTACATGGAAAAGATGAGAACCCCGAGGAGTGGAGGAAGCTGGTTGCCAAATCTTCAGTGGTGCCCCAACCAAATTACAGGAGAGGTAAGGGTGAAGACAAATAGGTATGCGTACTTAAACACAAACAGACACATAGACAAATAAATGTTTGATTTAAAATAAAAGTTTGACTTTGACTTTGATAGACGCACAGATACCAACATACATAGATACAGATACATACATACAGATACATACATACACAGATACATACACACACATACATACATACTACATACATACATACGCACTGATAGTTAGCTAAGCTAGCTAGCTAGATAGAAAGACGGATAGACAGACAGACAGATAGATATAAAAAACAACAGAAAAATAGCTGATAGAATGACCAACTCAGTAAGAAACAAACCTAAAACATGCGAAGAAATATAACCAACTACAACAGCTGATGAACACAAACTTCTAAAACCGTATGAACAAATGTATCAACACATACACACACACAACACCCCCACCCACCCCACACACACGTAAACAACCCACAAACAGAGATACTATTTCACCCTCAAACTCTCTTTAAAAAAATAATCCAGAAAATTTAAACCGATGATTCACTTTCCTTCCACCCAAACCAAAACCCCACAACTCTCCATTGACTCCCACGTTTCAAAACTAATCCTCTATCCAGCTATTCTGATTAATGACCTCTCCCCAGCCCCTAACCTAACCTCTTCGGCCCTCTGTCCGAACACACTGATAACAGTTCAAGGCCTCCAAACCCTCTGAAGCCGTCATATAAAGGGACAAGGCAGGGAGCCGTACTGAGGGGCAGGGAGGATGCTATCTGTGTATATTGGCCGATTGTAGCAACAGATCCACGCCGGACAGGGCTTCAAAAGCGGAGCGTGCAAACTTCCGTCCACTTCCCTCATCATAAGCTCGTCAGCATCCTTAAGCACAGTTTCCCAACCTCTACTTACTCTCTCTCTCGTGTCTCTCCCCCCTCTCTGTCTCTCTGTCTCTCTTCTCTCTCTCTGTTCTCTCTCTCTCTCACAGTCCTCGTTTCTGTGTCTATAAGTTTGCATACAGTTTTAATTCGTTCAAAAGATCTGTGGCCACAACAAGAGGAGTTGGTTGTTAAGTGTAAGGGTGTGTATGATATGACTTACTTTGGGAGATGGTGTTGCCAAAGGTAGGTAGGTCATTGGTGAAGACTCGGCGTTTGTCTATTCAAATGGTATGAGGTTGGTTTTATTTAAAAAAGGTTTAATGGTGTACTTCGATATTTTGGGGAGTAAGAAAACGAAGTAAAATAGACAACTGTAAGGCTAGGGAAAGATGAATCAAACTCAAGAAAATCATCATCACACACACTCGCAGAGATACACAGAGACACTGAGACAGACAGACATACAGACAGATACACACATATGCGTGCGTGCGTGCGCGCGTGTGTGTGGGGGTGAGCTCAGGTTTATAGACGATCACCATCAATCAATAAATGCAATAAACCAATAATCTGTCCCTGTATCTTTACACACATACAAGTCAACCAATAAAACCATAACTAGACAAACAATCTGTTCACCCCTCCTTCTCTACAGCATGGAAATCAACAGTTACATCAGGTAACAAGAAACTCAAAGAAATCATTTTTAGCACTGATTACAATCCCTGTCATCATTCTCATGTGATTAGGCCCCATATGCATCCATTTCACATAGCGCAGGAGACAATGGCCAATCGAATATGTGATTACTGTTCTAATACATTTCTTACCTTTGTTCTTTAAATGTCATATCTTTATCTTTTTGTGTATACAATCTGTCATAAAATGATCACCCAAAATGCCAAAAAGGAATTTTCGGATGCCGGAAATTTATACGACATAAACTGCATTTGGAGATTGTTCCTCACCTTAGAGGTTATCCTGACAGGAAACTAACTACCAACTGAAATTACCATGTACACGAAACTCCGCATAAGCCACACACAGAGCAGTGCTTTTGCAAGACTGGCAGCCAGAAACACAACACAACATATGCTGCAGTCCTGTCCACTGCCAAGGCCCTCCGAAAGAGGAAACCTTGTGCACCCAGTAAAAATCCAACCCAAAAACGTATGCATAGGGATGCCATGTGTAGACATCATCCCCGAAGTCGGAATGCGGCTACCTCAACGGTGGGTAAATGGCCGCATCTCACCATTGGCGAACCTTAAGAGTTTTAGCCGAGAAGTTAAAAACCCCAACCCAATCCATTTCCTTTGTAAAGACTTGTCTTTGTATAGAAGCAAAGAAAACAAACAAAACAAAACAACAACAAAACCCTGAATTCATCACCATCATCGATTAACCATTACACCCAGTGGTGTGTAGGGCAGCAACAAAGCGCTTCCACTCCTGTCTATCCTGGACCAACCTAGTCACTGATCCCCAAGAGTGCTGCATGGCCTTCATCTCACTTTCTACAGTTCTTCTCCACGTTGCTTTTGGTCTTCCTTTCTTCTCCTTCCTTCTGGGGTTCAGTGCAATGCTGTTCTTGTGATTGACTGTGGGTCTCTTGGAAGATGTGCCCAATCCACTTCCACCGTTGTCTGGTGATGATGGTTCCCATATCTTCCTGCCTGCATCTCCGTAGTAGGTCTTCATTGGAGATCTTCTCTGGCCTAAAGATCCGGAGAATTCTTCGGAGGCATATGGTGTGAAAGGAAAAACCCTGAATTAGTAGGTAGATACTTACAACAATTATTTCCTTTAAAAAAAAAGAAGACTTTTCATCATGCAAGAACCTTGTGATATTTAGAGGAAAACACAAGACGAAGATTCTAGATACCAACTTTGGTGGGGGGTTTTCTTCTCTCTCTGTCTCTCTCTCTCTCTGTCTCTCTCTTTTAAAAATGTAATTATTAGGTCTAAGTTTCTTCGTTTTTCCTTTCGGAACATCACTAAGCTTATTAAAGCACTAATAAAAACAATAACTCTTCGTGAAAATGGCGAGTGGACATCACCAAAAGAGGCAATAGTAATTGTCCATTCATTTCCACATAAAAAAAAGAATCGCACTCAAGATTGACACGGACTAAAGTGGATGGTAGATTCCTTCGCCAATTAAAAGTACACGCGATATGTTTGATATTTACTATAATATCAAAAGTGACCTTTCGGGTTGGGATTGTATAAACCATGAATATAATGCAGTTCTGAAATCCACTTTACAGGAGGAGAAGGAGGAGGAGGAAGAAGAAGGGAACAATACATTGAAGTCATGACAGAGGCGTTACTTCAAGTTGAATGGTGTATCAGTTTTCTTTAGGCGGTAGGTCGAAATCAGACTCAAACACCCCGTAAAAGTCAAGGGTTCCTATACTTTTTTGCGATCTTTATTAGAAGTTTTCGGTATGATTAAAATAACAATTGCTTTTAGAAAACGGCATATAGTTTCCAAAATCCTAAGGACTCTCTCTTTGTGTCCCTGTCTTTGTCTGTCCGCTTGTCTCCCTCTCTCTCTCACTCACTGAGTGTGTGTGTTGTGTGTATGTACGTGCTGCGTGTGTGTTATATTGTGTTGTGTGTGTGTGTGTGTGTGTTGTGTTTTGCGAATGTGTGTGTGAGAGAGTGTTGTGTACATGTGCGTGAGAGAGAGTGTGTATGAGTGAGAGAGAGGAGTGTGTGTGGTGGTGAGAGAGAGAGTGTGTGTGTGTGTGTGAGTGAGTGTGTGTGTGTGAGAGAGAGAGAGAGAGAGAGAGAGAGAGAGAGATGGAGAGTGTAGTAAGAGAGGGGGAGTGAGAGAGTGTGTAGAGGAGTGGGGTGATGAAGAGAGAGTGCGTGTGTGTGTGAGTGTGTGTGTGAAAGTGTGTGTGTGTGAAAGTGTGTGTGTGTGAAAGTGTGTGTGTGAAAGTGTGTGTGTGTGAAAGTGTGTGTGTGCGCAGACCGAAAATTCCACACTTCTGACCTTAAAGATAGGAAAGAACGGACAAACCTGACTTTCATGACTGGAATAAGCGGCGTGGGGACAGCAATACCACCAAACTGACGCAGAAAAAACGAAGCCGAAAGAAACCCTTTGGAAAATAAAGCACAATATCAAAACCTCAACTCCCATATTCGTAACGAAGAAGAAATGTTGGGGCGACGGACACACAGAATGATAAGATGACAGACAGCTTTCTTACTCATACTGGTCCCCCAAAAGGGTGGAGTATCTAGTAGTACCTACCAAATAGCAGTTAGTGCAAGCGAAAAATGAATTTTTTTTCAATACGACTTTTATAATTTGATATTGTCTCTATTCAAACTGCTCTCTCTCTCTCTCTCTCTCTCTCTCTCTCTCTCTCTCTCTCTCTCTCTCTCTCTCTCTCTCTCTCTCTCTCTCTCGAAGATTCAGTGTGAGGACTCCCTCTCCCTCTCTGTCTGTCTGTCTCTTTCTCTGTAAGACTCAGTGTGAGGACTCCCTCTGTCTCTGTCTCTCTCTGTCTGTCTGTCTCTCCAAGACTCAGTGTGAAGACTCCCTCTCCCTCTGTCTGTCTGTCTGTCTCTTTCTCTCTAAGACTCAGTGTGAGGACTCCCTCTCTGTCTGTCTGTCTGTCTCTCTCTCTCTAAGACTCAGTGTGAGGACTCCCTCCCTCTCTGTCTGTCTGTCTGTCTGTCTGTCTCTTTCTCTCTAAGACTCAGTGTGAGGACTCCCTCTCCCTCTGTCTGTCTGTCTCTCCCAGACTTAGTGTGAGGACTCCCTCTCCCTCTGTATCTCTGTCTGTTTGTCTCTCTCTCTCTTTCTCTCTCTCTTCAAGAGACAAGTGTAAGGATTCTCTCTCTCTCTCTCTCTCTTCCACTCTCTCTCTTCTCATCTCTCTTCTCCTCTCCTCTCCTCTCTCTTCAAGAGACAAGTGTGAGGATTCTCTCTCTCTCTCTCTCTCTCAATCGTCTCTTCATCCTTCTCATCTCTCTCTCTTCAAGAGACAAATGTTAGAGATTCTTCTCATCTCTCCTCTCTCTCTCAAGAGACAAGTGTGAGGATTCTCTCTCTCTCTCCATACTCCTATGTCAGACTCCTCTGATATAAGGATAGCTTCAAGTTATATGAATTGGAAAAATTGGTAATTTTTGTTTTGATGTTTTTGGGTTGGTTGTCTTTTGTTTTGTTGTTGTTGTTTTTTTGGTTTTTTGTTTTTCGTTTTTTTGTTCCACCCCCATCCCCCCACCCTCCCCGAATTCTTGTTTATGCTTTTTTCATAATAATTGTTTATTGCGATTGATTAGTTATATGCATACCCCTCCCCCTCACACACACACACAAGCCGTGCGCGTGCGCACGCACACACACGCACACGGGCATCACCCACACCACATACACACACTTTCCTGTCTGATATCCTATTTAGTGGAAGGACGTTAACTGAAGAACTACTACTACTCTCTCCTCTCTCTCTCTTTCTTCAAGAGACAATGTGAGGATTCCTCTCTCTCTCTCTCTCTCTCTCTCTCTCTCTCTGTCTCTCTCTCTCTCTCTCTCTCTGTCCTCTCTCTTCAGAGACAAGTGTGAGGTTCTCTCTTCTCTCTCTCCTCTCTCTCTCTTCAAGAGACAAATGTGAGATTCTCTCTCTTTCTCTTCTCTCTCTCTAAGAGCAAGTGTGAGGATTCTCTCTCTTTCTCTCTCTCTCTCTCTCTCTCTCTCTCTCTCTCTCTCTCTCTCTCTCTCTCTCTCTCTCTCTCTTCAAGAGACAAGTGTGTGGATTCTCTCTCTCTCTTCTCTCTCTCTCTCTCTCTCTCTCTCTCACGACAGTGTGAGGATTCTGTCTCTCTCAGACTCAGTGTGAGACTGACACCTCTCTGTCTGTCTCCCTCTCTCTCTCTCTCATCCCCCCCCCCCCCCCTCTCCTCATGTACTCTCCTCTGCCCCACCCCTCCCTATCACCGGATATTGCAAATTTGAAGCGCCATGACATGGGAGGGTCATCATTATATCAAAGGTCGTGACCCAAACTTGACCTCAGCTGACAGGGAAGAAAAAAAGGGGGGGGGGGGGGGAGGGGAGGAGAGGGGGGGGGGGGGGGGTGTTGGGGGACACACATAGCCCTTGTTTTCTTTCATGCAGATTTGACAAGAGGTCAGCTTTGCTCGTGCTGCTCGTGCGGTCAGCGCTTGTGGTCACTTGCACGTCTGTCTGTCTGTCTGTCTGTCTGTCGGA
>CM054143.1:11887810-11905310 GCA_028751875.1 Rapana venosa | reverse complement strand
AACAGGATTTAACATGTGCGCAAGATGTTCTGCGTGCTTTCGCACACGGGGCCTCGGTTTATAGTCTCATCCGAAGGACTTTTGGGGAGAGTGGAGTCTGCACTGATGTTAACTCCAGGGAAAACATCCCCCTTGAACGGGAATCAAACCCGGGTAGGTTGATTACTTAGTTGCTTGGCTGGGCTGGCTGATAAGCAAAGTAGCTAACTAGCTAGTTAGTTAGTCAGTCAGTTAGGATGCTAGTTGGTTGGTTGGCTAGTTAGCTCCTCAAGTTACACACTTGCATACTTACTAATTTCCAATTTACTTTAATAGTTATAAAATGTCCATTGTCTCGGTTATACGATTGTCTTGGTTAGCACTATGTCTATCATCTTGGTTATATTGCTATCGTGCTGGTTGATTGTCTATCGTGTTGGTTATGTATGTCTATCGACTTGGCTTTATGTCTACAGTCTTGATCTTCTTGGTGAATTTGTCTCTTGTTTTGGTTATATGTCTGTTGTACTGGTTAATTCTCAATCGTCTTGTTATATTATATGCCACTTTATGTATGTCACAGCAGATTCTCTACATGAAATTCGGGCTGCTGTCCCTGGGGAGAGCGCGTCGCCACAAGAGCAGCGCCACCCATTATATTTTTTGTGTCTTCCTGTCTGCAACTGTATTTGTTTCCCTATCAGAGTGACTTTTTTTCTACAGAATTTTGCCAGGGACCTCTGTTGCCGTGGGTCCTTTATATAAGCTAAATATGTGTAACACACGGGACATCAGTTTAACGTCTCATCCGAAAGACTAGCACCCAGACCACCTCTGACGGGCTAGTGGATGGGGGGAAAAGTTTAGGTCCAAAGGGGATCGAACCACCACACACTTCGAAACCCGGACTTTTCGTTTTCTAGGCAGGTGCGTTACTTCTAGACCACCAAGGCTGTCGTCTTGGTTATTGTCTATTTGTTTTGGTTATATATCTATTGTCTTGGTTGTATGTCTACTGTCTTGGTTATATATCTATTGTCTTGGTTATATGTCTACCGTCTTGGTTATATATCTATTATCTAGGTTATATATCTACTGTCTTGGTTAAATGTCTATTGTCTTGGATATATGTCTATCATCTTGGTGTTTTATATATATATAAAATTAGTATAATTAGTAATAATTAGTTTTATGTCTATTGTATTGGTTATATGTCTACTGTATTTGTTATATGTCTACTGTCTTCATTATATGTTTGCTGTTTTGGTTATATGTCTACTGTCTTGGTTATTCTGCCTATTGCCTAGTTCTTACATTTCTCTGAATTATCTGCCTGATTGTCATTGTTACGAGTGTAGTCAATACATAAGTGTGTGTGTGTGTGTGTGTGTGTGTGTGTGTGTGTGTGTGTGTGTGTGGGTGCGTGGGTGTGTGAAATAAGTCTGTGTTCTAGTCAACTGTCTTAAAACATTGAATTCATATATTGGTGTATGGTGTGGGTGTGCGTGGGCGTGTTCGCACACACACGTACGTGCGTGTGTACGTGCTGCGTATATGCGTGCGTAAAAATAAGTTTTTATGTCTTCTAGTCAATGGGTTTAAAATTGTGTTCACAATTGATGTTTGTGCGCATGCGCGCGTGTGTGGTGTGTGTGTGTGTGTGTGTCGTGACATTTTATTTGAAAACCAATATGAAATATAGCTTTTGTGTCTTTGATATATTTGATGAGTATCAATCTGCCTGTCAGTATTGTAATTGCCCTTCATGGGATGATTAAAGTGTTTTTGACTTTGACTTGACTTGACTTGACTTGTCTTGGTTATATGTATTTTGTCTTGGTTTTGTGTATTGTTTTGGTTATTATATGTCTATCGCTTCGGTTACATGTTTAATGTCTCGGTTATATGTCTATTGTCTTGAGTATATATGTCTACTGTCCTGGTTATATGCCTATTGTCTTGGCTACATGTCTATTGCCTTGGTTAAATGTCTATAGTTTGGGGTATACGTCTCTTGTCTGGTTATATTTCTATTGTTTCTGGTTACATGTCATCGTCTTTGTCGCAGAACATCTCGCGCACACGTTAAAACCCGTTCCGCTTTTCAGAAGACTAGGCCATTGTGTGCCGGTGGGAACGGATGACAAAATTTACACAACTGCGTACACACGTAGACCGGATGTAAAAAAAAAAAAAAGCACACGAGCGCTCGTTCCATTATATCTCGAAATCAGAGAATGAAAAATAAAAGCAAAGTTATATGTTCATTGTTGAGGTTATGTATCTACGTAGTAAGGGAAAGGCGTGTTTGTTTGCCACTTCCGATTTCACTCTTCATTCGGCCCAGACAAAAGCTGTGACAGTTCTTGATGTCAGCTAAGTGCCGAGGCCTGCATTAACAATCATGTCGTCATGTTAGGAATGTTGTGTTGAGATTGTGTTCAGACATGACAAACTCCGAGCATAACAACCTAAAGTCTCCTTTACAGGAGCAAAAAAAAAAATCATCTGAAGTGGGAATATAGCCGAATCTGTGGTGCAGTACTTGAAACACACACACACACACACACACACACACACACACACACACACACACACACACACACACAACACAGAGTCCTTCGGATGAGACTATAAACCGAGGCCCCGTGTGCGAACGCACGCAGAACATCTTGCGCACACGTTAAATCCTGTTCCGCTTTTCGAAAGAGTAGGCCATTGTGTGCCGGTGGGAACAGATGACAAAATTTACACAACCGCATACACACGGGGACTGGATGTAAAAAAGCACATGAGTGCTTATTCCATTATCCTGGATATAAAAGAATAAATAAAACACACACACACCAACACACACACACACACACACACACACACACACCACACACACACACACACACGGACACACACGGACGGGCACATACACGCGCGCGCGGAGATGTCTTATCCAGTGTGCGCACTTTTAATCTTGACATGCAGTATTCACAGATGGGATGAGTGAGACAAAGTGCATATTCTGGGTGGGTGACCCCTTTTGGTGTTAAGCTGGGGAATATGCAACAACAACAACAACAACAACAACAACAACAACAACAACAACGTGTTATCTTTCACGTGCTGCTCCATTATGTATGGTTAGAGATTAGACAGTAGTTATGAGTGTAAGAGGGGAGAGACAGAGAGAAAACGAGAGAACAGAGATAGCGAGGAGAGAGAGAGAGAGAGAGAGAAGAGAAGAGAGAGAGAGAGAGAGAGAGAGAGAGAGAGAGAGAGGAGAGAGAGACCGAACTCGAATAGATTTATTCACATAAAGGCCATTGGCCCATACATAAGGGGGTGGGGAAGGGAGGGGGGGGGGGGTGGGGGGGGGCAGGGGGGGGGGGGGTTGCCGAACTGCTTAGTATTTTGGTGGGGGGGGGGGAGGGGAAGAATAGTAACGACAAAATGTTACTGTATAACAAAAAGTCAGCTTCATAAATATGTGTTGGGATAGCAATATCTCTCTTATTCTGAAAGCTTTACACAAAAACAAAGTGAGGCTGCGCACAACCCCAGGATGACTTGATGCCAGGAGTAAACAGAGTCTAAATAAATTAGGCTGTCTACTATATTTTACGGGGATGTGATCTGCCTAACATCCTCTAATACTGGACAGCACGACACAAAATATACTTCCTCCTCGGTGCTTGCTTACATAATGGACATAGCAACCTGAGGTCATCAATATCATGTTCTCTGTATCTGAATTTATGAACATATATATTTGATACACCAAGTCTAAACTTAGACATAATTCTTTGAGAGAGAGACAGACAGACAGACAGACAGACAAAGATGGACAAGAGGAAGACAGAGAGGAACAGAGAAACAGAGACGTACAGAGACAAGAGACAAAGAGACGCTGTGACAAAAATAGCACACAGAGACAACACGCAAAGAGTCAGATAAAACAGACAGACACACCGACAGAAAGACAAGATATGGACACGCATAACAGCTTTAACAGTTATTATTACCACCGATATCAACCAGCTCACACACCGCTCAGCAGCTTTCCCCAAGTATTATTAAAAGCCTGGAATACCCTTACATAAACGGATCGTTGCAGCAAAGTTGCCTAGAATGAGATTGCAATGATACCATAGTTTCTAATACAGTTTTTTTTGTTTGGTTTGTTTCATTCATCGGCTAGAGCTTCGCGGTTTACATTATAGTTAGATTCTAGGTATACGACCCTTTACCATTAAGTAGACGCATTCCAACTTCGGGGATGATGTCTAAACACGACACGAATGTGTGCATGCGGTATTTGTCAATGTTTATCAATCGCTCATACCGCCGGCACAGTCATTTTAATGACCTACTCTTCAGTATAGTCCCCCAGCTGTAAACGGGTACCTGCCCTCTTTAGGGTCAGGGAAGGTAAAGCAGCGAGGGAGAGGAGATGGGCGCCGCCCTCAATATGCTGGCCCCTGGAGAAGTTGAGGTCTCTGACGCCTTGCTCCCCTACGACTTTATAGGTTATGAGACACCTTTACTTTTATAAATATATATATTTTTTACTCTTCCCGAAGAGCCGAACGGGTTTTAACATGTGCGGAAAATGTTCTGCGTGTGTTCGCACACAGGACCTCGGTTTACAGTCTCATCCGAAGGATTTGCTAGGGAGTAGAGTCGGCCCTGATGTAAACTCCAGAGGAAAAATCCTCTTGAACAAGATTCGAACCCCGGGTCAACAGATCACGAGCGCATCACTCTAACCACTAGGCTATCCCGACCCATCAATGCTCTAACCAACCGGCTACCCACCATACCCACCTAACACGCTTAATTCATGACTGTAGTTGAAGTTACCTCGTCGTAACTTCCAAAGACTGTTATGCTACACATCGGCTTTGTCGGAGTAATCATATTTTCTCACTGTTCGGAAAAATGATTATGATTGTGTCGATCCTTAATGATTAAGAATCCAATCTCGTTAGACACGAAACCCCAGCACATTCGCTCGTATACTCATTGTGTAAGCACCCATTTCGTAAACAGTGATGTTAGTGGTGATTACATAAATTGAAAAAAAAATGCACGAAAAAGCTTGCCAAATTACTGTCGATGCTGAGAATTCTACGGCAAGCGTGTTACGTGAGTCACGTTCCAGTTGTTGTTGTTGTTTTTAATCTGGATGTTCATACAACAAAAGCCAAATTAATTTGAAAGGAAAACGCTTTCCAATGGAGCTTGCTTGCATGACTATCCGCTATATACGCAGTCATACTCCAACTTCATGGGAGATGATTGTTTTCCACATTCTCAACAGAACATTGTCAAAGCTTAACAGCATGTTTATAATGTAAGTCTTGGCACTTAGCTGGCAGCAATAACTGACAAAGCTTTCAGCCTGGGCCAATCAAGCCTGGCATTTCACTGTATGCATCTTGAACACATCTTATTTCCACGGGTTAAACAGACACAATCGTTTAAAGAAAGGAGACGTTAATTACACGAGTTTGTGTTTTTTTCGTGGGAAAAAAAGCGAAAAACTAGGAGACATATCAGTCTAGATTTTTCCTTTTCTTTTGTATACTGCATATTTTATACTTTTAATAATTGGACAGACAGACAAGCAGACAAACAGAAGAACAGATACAGGCAGGCGGATGGAGGGCCATATGACAAAATGATAGACAGACGGACAAACAGACAAGAGAGACTAACAGACAAACAATCAGACAGAGGGCAGAAAGACAGATGGCAGAAAGACAGAGAGACTGGACAGACTTTACGAACTACAAGTTTGCAAGCAACTCCCTGCAGAGTGGTAAACGACCACTGCAGTGCAATAACCGTCAATCATCATTACCAGTCACTAAAACAACAACAACAACAACAAAACCCCAAGAAGTGGTTGAGAGAGGATAATGACGTGATCATGACGCCAATAATGATGATGATGATGATGTTGCTGCTACTGCTGCGAGACAGAGGCAGAGAGAAACAGAAATAGACGGACAGAAATAGAGATAGACAGAAACAAACAGACAGACAAAGAAGACAGACGGACACCGGATCAGACAGAAGGAAACGATACAGACAAAAAAAGCAAGAGGTCTGAACAGAGGGCGTTCATAAAGGGAGCCCTGGCACACGCCAGCAGGCTTTACGATGTAGTTCCATCTCCTCTGCCAGCAGGCACAGTTTATGTCAAGGGGCCTGGGAAGGAATGGATCCCTCTCCCCATAACGCTGCCTCGGCCCTTCACACACCATTCAAACCCTCTTGACCCTCTACGGCAACATGAGTCTCACATCAGCATTGGGTTATGGCTTACAGATGATGCTCTGGCGGAGTGGGTTTTGTAGGCTAAACTGAAATATTATCTCCTTTCTGCCCACGATCTTCGCGTGCGAGGAACCAGCCATTCATCATCATCATCACACTCACCACCACATCCACCACCACCACCACCATCATCATCATCATCATCATCATCGGCATCGTTGTCGTCATCGTCATCATCATCGTCATCATCACGGTAGTTCTGTTTTTTAATGTTAAACACTGTAATTGGTACTGCATAATGTGAATAATATTCGATGCGTTTATTTTCTTCTTAAGACAGTGCAAATGAGGATTGAAATGTTTGCTGCTGTTTTGTTTGTTTTCATTATTCAACTCAAACTTAAAAAGTAAACAGCCGATTTGCTTTTCGTTTTCTGAAGTGGAATAACTTTTTTCAGTTCTCTGTCGAACAATATAATTATGGTAGAGTGCTCTTAACAAGCTTACGCCTGTGGTACTCATAGTTCATGTTTTGCTGCTATGCTGTTTCGATCGAATAATTTTTTTTTAAACCACATGGTATTACCTATGCATATCATTCCTAATGTAGATTTTAAAAAAAGCAACTAAAAATTGGTATTTAATAGCGTATCAATGAAACAATTCGAGAAAACGGAAGACTCCTATGGAGAGGAAGACAACCTCAATTAATAAAAGCAAGAGCAGACAACGAAACATTGATTGTTCTGGCAGTCGTGCAAGCGCGCATTCCCTATTTTCTTTTAATCAAGTTGGCTTGATGTGGATTTGACTTAAATTTGTCTTGGCTTTTAGAAAAGTACTGACACTGGGACTTCAGTTCGCAGCTAATTCGGCTGAATGCTTTGTTATGCTGGGGACAAAGGAGTTGTTCTTATTAACGCACGATCTTTGGTGATATCATCAATGAACCTGATTAAGCTTGTCTCTTTCTTTTTGCCTGCAATACAGGTGTGTGTTTTTTCAATCACAGAAACATTGAATTGGTCTGAAATAAGTACAACTATATATAAGAATACATTAAACAGGGTGTATAAAGATAACCCACCAAGAGTCTGTAATATTAAAAAAATGTTATAATTAATCCTATTCTCGAAGTCGGCATGCGGCTACCTAATGTTGGAATAAAGCGTGCACATACACAAAATCTACACCAGTGGAAAACCTCGGAGATCTAGCCAAAGAACAAACAAACAAAAAATTCAATCCTGAAAAAAACCTCATCTTTAATTTTTCTTCATTGATGCTGTGACCATTGTATGACTAATGCCTAACCAAAACCGCATAGATATCATAATTATTCTGTAATTTAGCGGTATTCCCATAACTTTTTGTCCCCTATTGGTGTTGGTGAAAGTCATTCTTACAGATGGCATTTCGGCTCATTTTTCCGGGGCAGGTCACCTATATCGTGGCACTTTGAAAATGGCAGCCTCCTCAAGTTCTCCCCCCAGAGGGGAGCCTCGGAATGGTCATGAGTTCTGCCAATGGGAATGCGCGTTACATCCTTGAGGCTGTCAGAGCCAATCATTGCTCAGATGCTAATTATGTGAGGAGCTGAGATGTGTGTGTGTGTGTGTGTGTGTGTGTGTGTGTGTGTGTGTGTGTGTGTTTGTGTGTGTGTATGTGTGTGTGTTTGTGTGTGTGTGAGTGTGAGTGGGTGGGTGGTGGGTTGTGGGCCAGACCGTGGAAGGATTCTGGTCTGGTTCTATTCTACTACCAACAATATGTTTAATACCTTATGTTTCCCCCTTCCCTACCCACTCACTACCTCCATCCCCCCCCTCATCTCTCTCTATATATATATATATACATACATACGTACGTACATACATACGTACATACATACATACATGCATACATACATACATACACTATTCACACCTCTTATTTCAGCACACCTCTTCTTAAAATTAGGATCGTCTGATATCATTTTAGTGGCAAGACTGCAACAAAGACTACGACTACTACTACTACTACTACTACTACTACTACTACTACTCCTGCTACTGCTACACCTACACACTCGCAAACACACACACACACACACACGCGCGCGCGCGCGCGCGCGCGCGCAGCATCTGGAAATAAATATTTGACTTGACACACACACAATTGTACCATCTGGAAAAAAAAATGACTTGACTTGTCTTGACCAACTAACACAACCTCTCACACTACATACTACACACACACACACACACGCGCGCACACACACACACACACACACACACACACACACACACACACACACACACACACACACACACACGAACGCACACACACATACACACACACACACACTCTCTCTCTCTCACTACACACACATTCTCTCACCCACAGTACTTCACCACCATTAAACAAAAAAACATAGCTTTAGCAGTCTTGAAACCAGCGGGCAACCCCCCCCCCCAAAAAAAAAAAATTTTTTAAATCGTACTCTCACCATATACTAAGAAGAGTCGACCAGTACGCGCTAGGTCTAACTAACCAAACCCCGAACCCACGGAACAAAGCCAGACTAGAGGATGGAACAACAGTTTGCCCTTGAGACAGCGGAAAAACCTATTAGACTTTTACCACTCTCATTACAGCATCATTAGTACCTCGGAACAGGCTTCCTCAGTCAGTCTGCCCAAGACAAAGGAACCAAAAACTGCCGCAGAAGTCGCGCACAGAACGACATATGCCCTCTGTCATCACTGCTGGAGAAAAAGAGGAAAACTTCCCCTTTCCCATAGTTTGTAATACCAATAGTCATTCTGAGGGTCTCTAATTTTCGTTTTGACTGTTTCGTGTTTTTTGGGTAGTCATTTCGTTCTTTCTTTTCACAGGCAACTGATGTTGATCTCTGTTTCTTTCATTAGGTGATCACCCCATTTCTCCGCCTGTAATTTGCAAATTAAAGTTTCTGAAAAGGGAGAAGAGGTTTTGGAGAAGCGGTAGTCTGTAAACAAGAAAGGTTGTGTAGGAGGAAGAGATGATTCTTTCTTCTTGTCTTTTCTTTTCTAGATCGTTAGTTCATCAACTTTGCGGAAACTAAAATTTTTCGGTTTTTGTCGTAGGTTTGTGACTTTTGGCTTGTTTTGTTTCTCTGTTTTGATGTTGTTTGGCCTGAAGTGGCGCAGGTTTTATTACCTTTTGAAAAGTCTTTCTCGTCGTCGTCATGATCATCAGCATCCTCTTCATTATCATGATCATTACTCATGTTTCTATCATCGTTCTTGCCGGTCTTCTTGTGAGAGATGGGGACACAGACAGGCTCCAGTCCATGCCAAAGAGGCATATAGATACGAAGCTTGTTTTGTTCTGATGTATGTTGTGTTCATGATGTATGTTGCTGTGCCCTATGTTCCTGATGTATTTTAGTGTGTCTTACGTTTCTGATGTATGTTTTATTGTGCTTTATGTTTCTGATGTATGTTTTATTGTGCTTTATGCTTCTGATATATGTTGCTGTGCCTAATGTTTCCGATGTATAATATTGTCCGTAATATTCCCGATGCATGTTTTATTGAGCGTAATATCCCTGATGTATGTTATTGAGGCTTATATCCCTAATGTATGTAATTGAGCCTAATATCCCTAATGTATGTTATTGTACCTTATGTTCCTGATGTATGTTATTACATCTGATGTTCCGGATGTATGGTGCTGTGCCCTGATGTTCCTGATGTATGTTATTGTACCTGATTGTATGTTATTGCGCCTAATGCTACTGGTGTATGCTATTGTGCTTAATGTTCATGATGCATGTTATTGTGCCTAATGTATAATGTATATTATTGTGCCTATTGTTCCTGATATATGTTATTGTGCCTATTGTTCCTGGTGTATGTTATTGTGCCTATTGTTCCTGGTGTATGTTATTGTGCCTATTGTTCCTGATATATGCTATTGTGCCTATTGTTCCTGGTGTATGCTATTGTGCCTATTGTGCCTGATGTATGCTATTGTGCTTAATGCTACTGGTGTATGTTAATGCTACTGGTGTATGTTATTGTACCTATTGTTCCTGGTGTATGTTATTGTACCTAATGTTCCTGGTGTATGTTATTGTACCTAATGTTCCTGGTGTATGTTATTGTGCCTATTGTTCCTGGTGTATGCTATTGTGCCTATTGTTCCTGATGTATGCTATTGTGCTTAATGCTACTGGTGTATGTTATTGTACCTAATGTTCCTGGTGTATGTTATTGTACCTAATGTTCCTGGTGTATTTTATTGTGCTTAATGCTACTGGTGTATGCTATTGTGCCTATTGTTCCTGGTGTATGCTATTGTGCCTATTGTTCTTGGTGTATGCTATTGTGCCTATTGTTCCTAATATATGCTGTTGTGCCTATTGTTACTGGTGTATGTTATTGTACCTAATGTTCCTGATGTATGTTAATGTGCCTGATGTTCATAACGTATGTTATCGTACCTGATGTACGTTATTGTACCTCATGTATCTTCCAGACTTTTCTCTTCATTCGTTGTTGTTGTGTTGTCAACAAAGAGAATAACAATCTCTTTCAGGGCTGTTCGGTACAAGTCTGATTTGATTTTGTTTGAAGAGTTTTCATTTCTAGTGATGTTTCACAATGAAAAAAAAACACGATAGAATAAAGGGGGAACAGGAAGGAATGCCAATTGCGTTGAACCAAATCCTCGATTTCAAAAGTATCCAGTTTTAATTAATAAAAATTCCAGTATTCAGCACACACATACCAATGGTTTACTCGTATTCTTGTTTCAGATAAGGGACTTTATGTGAGTTTTCTTTGGTGTTTTTGGTGGGTTCTTTTTTAGCTCTGATATCTACCTAGGCAATCAGGTGAGAAAAATAAGTAAAGTTGCTGAGATATATTGAAAATACCCCCAATAGATCGTCTGTGTCTCAATGCGTTTGTCTGTTTGTATATCTGTATTCCCCGTGTGTATAATCATGTACGCGTGTTTGCTGGAAAGTGTGTGAGTGTGTGTGAGAGCGTGTGTGTGTGTGTGTGTGTGTGTGTGTGTTGTGTGTGTGTGTGTGTGTGTGTGTGTGTGTGTGTGTGTGTGTGTGTGTTTGTGTCTGTCTGTGTGTCTTTGTGTGTCTGCGTGCTTCCATGCGTGTGATCTTGTTGTTGTTGTGTATGTGTGTGTGAGGTGGGCGGGCGGGCGAGTGTGCGTGCCTGCATGCGTGCGTGTGTGTGCGCGCGCGTGTGCATGTGTGAATGCACTATGTACGATTAATTGAATGCGAACTGTTTGATGGTTTTTCATCTGAACAGTCTTAATTAAAGCATTTTTTTCCCTATCAGTTAGATTTGTAATTTCTCCCTAAATGATAAAAGTTTTGTTTAAACAGGGCAAAAATAAAATGTTGGCTGAACATATTTTTTGGCGTTTACTCTGTGCTTGTGTGTGTGTTCGTGCACGCGCGCGCGCGCGTGCGTATGTGTGTGTTTATTTATAATCTGTTGTGTGTTAAGCAAAGAAAGGCGGTTTAAAAGAAGCTCAAAATTAAAATGCCATTGAGGCGGGATAATCAATCCACAGACAATGATCATCTAAGCAGAAAGATCTATACAATCTGTGGACAATAATCACATACACTTAACTATCTTATTTTTAATTCATTCATCCTCCGAAACGGCGCCGAAAATCTCTGTCTGTCTGTCTGTATCTCTCTCCTTCTGTCTCTGTCTGTCTGTCTGTCTCTCAATATCTCTGCAGACTCCACTCTCACCAAAAGTCCTTCTGATGAGACTACAAACCGGGGTCCCGTGTGCGAACGCACGCAGAACATTTTGCGCACACGTTAAATCCTGTTCCGCTTTTCGTAAGAGTAGGCCATTGTGCGTCGGTAGAAACAGATGACAGAATTTACAAAACCGCATACACACGGGGACTAAATGTAAAAAAGCACATAAGTGCTTATTCCATTATCCTCGATATAAAATAAATTTTAAAAACCTCTCTGTATCTCTCTCCCTCTGTCTGTCTGTTTGTCTATCTGTCTTTCTGTCTGTCTCTCTACGAAACGGCGCCGAAACTCACTCACTCACTCTCTCTCAAGAAAACAAAAAAAAAAAATAACAAACAAACAAACCAAAAAACAAACAAAAAACGAAGAAAAGAAAGAGAGAACCAGAATGTGGCCTGGCTTGACCATTTTTTTTGCTTTCTAATTTGAAAAAAAAATCCAGACCAGGTTTTGTATAGCTTTTCCATTTCCAGAATATCGTTCCTTCCTGATTACTCGTTTGCAGCAAAACGAAAAAGAAAAGTCCTTTGAAATTTGTAAGGAGAACCTTTCTGGCATGATAAACCATTTGACTTAAAGGCGGAAATTTGATCTTTCGTTGTTGCAACGCATGCGGACAATACATGCCAGCCATTCGGCTGCATTGGCTACCCTAGCAATATGGATGGACTGAGCAGGGTGTGGGTGGTGAGGGGGAAAGAACATGAAGATAAAGGGGGGGGGGTGAGAACGACAGAGAGAGAGAGAGAGAGAGGGAGGGAGGAAGAGCGAGAGAGAGAGAAGGGAAGAGTGAGAGAGAGAGAGAGGGAGAGAGAGAGAGGGAGAGGGAGAGAGAGAGAGAGAGAGGGAGTGGGAGAGAGAGAGTGGGGAGCGAAAGAGAGAGCGGGGGAGAGAACGAAGAGAGAGGGAGAGAGAGAGAGAGGGGAGGGTGAGAGAGAGGGGTGGAGAGAGAGAGAAAGCGCGCGAGAGAGAGAGAAGGAGAGACAGAAAGAGGGGGGGGGGGGACGGAAGAACGAGAGAGAGAGGGAGGGGGGAAGAACGAGAGAAAGAGAGGGGGGAAAAGAGAGAGGGAGAGAGAGAGAGGGGGGGGGGAGAGAAGGAAGAACGAGAGAGAGATGGAAAGAACAAGAGAGAGAGAGAGGAGGAGAGAGGAGAGAGAGAGAGAGGAGAGGGAGAAGAGAGAGAGAGAGAGAGAGAGAGAGAGAGAGAGAGAGAGAGGAGAGAGAGAGAGAGAGAGAGAGAAAGAGAGAGAGAGAGAGAGAGAGAGAGAGAGAGAAGAGAGGAAGAGAGAGAGAGGAGAGAGAGAGAGAGAGAGAGAGAGAGAGAGTGAAAAGCAGACCTGGCCACCTTTCTTATGAATCGTTTTTGAAAGATGATCCTGATACCTTCTGCACACAAATTGAAGTTTAAAAAGATTTTTTTTCTCTCTCTTCTCCCCTGAAATTCGAGATGCAGTAATTTTTTTTTCAACGACTAGAGAGAGAAAAATAAAATGGGAAAAGAGGGAAGAAGGAGGAAGCAAGGAAGAAGGGAAGGAAGAGTGTTAACTCGCGTTTGACAAAACTTCTCTCTGAGTTACGCACGGTCGTGACAGGGAGACTTTCAGAACAGGAGCCGGCGCTATTATTGCTGAAATCATCGCGCCATAATGGCTTGTTATAGGGGGGGCTGGCAATCTGTTGTTGATGCTAAGGTTTCCAGTGCGCATTGTCATATTGTCAATGTGGCCCCGTACATCACTGGCAGCGTGATCTTCTCTTTGACATGATAGGCCTGGCCTGACTGTTTTGCGTCTGTCTGTTTTGTGTCTGCCTGTGTGTCTGTGTGTGTGTGTCTGTGTGTCAGTCTGTTTGCTTTGTGTCTGTCTGTCCTTATGTCTGTCTGTGTGTCAGTCTGTTTGCTTTGTGTCTGTCTGTCCTTATGTCTGTCTGTGTGTCAGTCTGTTTGCTTTGTGTCTGTCTGTCTGTCAGTCTGTCTGCATGTTTGTCGGTCTGTCATTCTGTTTGGTTTGTGTCAGTCTGTTTGCCTGTCTGTCGGTCCGTCTGTCTCTTTGTCTGTCTGTCTGCATGTCTGTCTGTCTGTCTTTCTGTTTGTCTGTCTGCTTTGTGTGTCTGTGTGTTAGTCGGTCTGTCTGTCTGTGTGTCGGTCTGTCTGTGTGTCGGTCTGTTTGTCTCTCTGTTTTGTGTCTGTCTGCTTTATATCTGTCTGTAGATCTCTCTGCTTTGTGTCTGTTTATCCGTCAGTCTGCTTTGCGTCTGTTGGTCTGTCTGCCTGTATGTCTGCCTGTTGGTCGGTCTGCTTTCTGTCTGTCTGTCGGTCTGCTTGTCTGTTTGGCTGGCTGGCTGGCTGGCGTTGTGGACAGGCCACGCGAAGGTAGAGCATGAGCCAGTCTGAGTCTGGTTAAGTTGTTGGTTTTTTTTTAGCCGGTTGTGTCTTCCAAAAATTATTTGTCGTTCTGAAAGCTGAGTCGCTTGCTGCTGGGTTAGGGATGCACAGGTGGGAGGGACTTGTGAGGGAAGGAGTTCTGTGTGTGTGGTGTGTTTGTGTGTTGTGTTGTGTTGTATTGTGTGTGTGTGTTTGTGTTGTGTTGTGTTGTATTATGTGTGTGTGTGTGTTTGTGTTTGTGTGTTGTGTCGTGTTGTATTGTGAGAGAGAGAGAGTGTGTGTGTATGTCTGTGTTGTGTGTGTGTGTGTGTGTGTGTGTGTTTGTGTGCTGTATTGTGTTGTGTTGTGTGTGTGAGAGAGAGTGTGTGTGTGTGTGTGTTTGTGTGTGTTGTATTGTGTGTGTGTGTTTGTGTGTGTGTGTTTGTGTGAGTTGTGTATTGTGTGTGTGTTTGTGTGTGTAAACAATAACAATAACAATAATTTTAATTCAGTTTTTGCAGGCCATATGGCCCATAGGAACAACAGTTAATCATATACTTTCATGTAAGGTGAACATCCTTACTTCTCATATCTAAACATTTAGTAAGAAATAATCCAACTTTAAACATCAAACTAGGTTTAGTGTTCATACAAAGAAGTAGAATCTTTAGAATACCGTAGAGCTATATGTTTACTGAGGTCAAACAGATTACCTTTAAATGGAATTTCACGTTATGGCAAACCGATTACTGATCCATTCTGCTCTCAGTGTGATGGCCAACAAATTGAAGATGTTTGTCATTTTTTACTTGTATGCCCAAAATATACTGTAATGCGAAGAAAATGTTTGTGTGTGTGTTTTGTATTGTGTGTGTTGTGTTGTATTGTGTATGTTTGTGTGTGTTTGTGTGTGTGTGTTGTATTGTGTGTGTGTGTTGTGTTGTATTGTGTGTTGTGTGTGTTTGTGTGTGTTGTATTGTGTATGTGTTGTGTTGTATTGTGTGAGAGAGAGTGTGTGTATGTGTGTGTTGTGTGTGTTTGTGTGTGAGTGTGTGTATTATGTGTGTTTGTGTGCGTATTGTGTTGTGTTGTATTGTGTGAGAGAGAGTGTGGTGTATGTGTGTGTTGTGTGTGTGCTTTTGTATGAGTGTGTGTATTTGTGTGTGTTTGTGTGTGTGTTGTATTGTGCTGTGTTGTGTTGTGTGAGAGAAAGTGTGTGTATGTGTGTGTGTGAGTGTGTGTATTGTGAGTTTGTGTGTGTTGTATTGTGCTATGTTGTGTTGTGTGAGAGAGAGTGTGCATGTTTGCGTTGTGTGTGTTTGTATGTGAGTGTGTGTATTGTGTGTGTGTGTGTGTTTGTGTGTGCTGTATTGTGCTGTGTTGTGTTGTGTTGTGAGAGAGAGAGAGTGTGTGTGTATGTGCGTTTTTGTGTGTTTTGTTTGTGTTTCTGTGTGTGTATGTCTGTGTGTGAGAGAGAGAGTGTGTGTATATTTTGCTTGTGTTTGTGTGTGTATGAGAGACAGACAGACAGACAGACAGAGACTTGGTGGCAGGGAAGGTATGGGAGGTGGGGTAAAGTAAGGGTATGAAGTGGAGACCAAATAAAGATTGAAGGGCTTTTTTGTATGAGTGTGTGTCGTCTTTGTTTTGTTTTTTCTGTGTGTCTGATATTCGTTCTGTCAAAGTGTGCAAACAGATGGACGCACACAGACACAGATAAAGATAGACAAGTACACAGACAAACAGACACACACACACTATTGTTAAAAACAAGATAGCTGATAATTATGAAGTCTTCATTATGCATCAGATATGATTGTGCCTTCGAAAATTTGCTTTATCCGTACAGAACTCAAATATGACATGATTAAACGTATAGATTTTGGGTTTGCATCTCATCCAGTCACTATATATACTGTACGAAACAGAAGAAATCCATCAACGTTAATGCGTCGTTCTGCCGTTATGCGCCAGGGACCCAGTTCATTTTGACAAAAAGGGTGGATGGGAATGAGTATGGGAAAGCGAGATGATGGTGAAGAGGTGAATAAACCCCTTTTTTTTCAAAAAGACTTTCTGAGGGAAGAAAGGCAGGAGAATGGACCACAAAGGCAACAAAAAAAAAGGACAAGAATAAGTTGACAGGAAGTAGGAGGAACAAGGCAGAAACATGGAGAGGGATATAAAAGAGGAAATTTCTAGCACGGAGTTTCCAGAAGATGGGGATGCTGTTTATACTGGCAAGTCCCCGGCCATTCCCACGGAGGAAGGAGAAATTGAAAAGGTAACATCTACCCCTACTCTGAACTTATTTATTCATAAAAGGCCGTTGGTCCATACTTGAAGGGGGTTGCTGATCAAGTCACTGGATAATGATAGGGATACAGGGTGAAGTACAGCTGAGATAAATAAACATTCGCAAACAAATCCACGGGGGAAAAATTGTACGAGCTTAAGACAACAAAATATCTTTTATTTTAAAGGTGTTATGTAAACACAAAGCTAAATTTCTAATGATATCAGGATTACTGCATGCTAGGGGCAAACAGAGTCTAAACGCATTAGGCTGCTTTGTATATTTTGCTGGGATATAGTTTTGGCTAATGTCATTGAAGGCGGGACATCTTAAAACAAAATGTACTTCATCTTCTGCTGCTTCATTACATAAAGAGCATGTTCTATCATATTCACTATGTATTCTGCATCTAAGTTTATGAACATTTATATCTGACAACCCCCCACCCCCAGTGTTAAGATAGATAGATAGATAGATAGATAGCTAGATACTAGTACTGGTGAAAAACAAGCAATTATGGAAGGAGACAAGTGCAGGTAATAGATAGATAGACAGATAGATTGATAGATAGATAGATAGACAGATAGATACTAGTACTGGTGAAAAACAAGCAATTATGGCAGGAGACAAGTGCAGGTAATAGATAGATAGACAGATAGATTGATAGATAGATAGATAGACAGATAGATACTAGTACTGGTGAAAAACAAGCAATTATGGCAGGAGACAAGTGCAGGTAATAGATAGATAGACAGATAGATTGATAGATAGATAGATAGACAGATAGATACTAGTACTGGTGAAAAACAAGC
>CM054143.1:11865310-11875310 GCA_028751875.1 Rapana venosa | reverse complement strand
TCTTTTTAATACCGACGACAAGATTATCACGCTGAGAAGAATATCATTATCCTGGTGACAATATTATTACTACACCAAGGACAATATCGTCATACTGACAATACTGGCATGCTCAGGGGCGACACCACATTCCACAAAACCACCACGACCACCACCAACCACAGAGAACTTGCGTGACAAAGGCCCTATGTGATGATATTGCGACAAAACTTGCCCATTGATTGCCATGACACGTCCCTCCCTCCGAACTCAAAGCAGACGGCAGGGACCGTGGAAGCATTCAAGTTTTTGAAGTCTACCGACCCCCGGGTCAAGCAATATCCTCCGCTAACAAATTCAGGGGCGTGCGCGCACACACGAAATGTTCTACCTTTCGTTCGTTCCGCTTACATCCGTGACAGTGTAACAAAAAATTTATTATTATTATCTCCAACTCTCCCCTCTCTCTCTCTCTCCACCATCCCGTCCTCCCTTCATCACCCCCCCTCCTCCTCCTCCCTCTGTGGAATCGAAGAAAAGGGGGGGGGGGGGGGGTTCAATACTTTCCTCACTCCCTCTCCCCTTGTCCCAAAGCCCCAAACCAATACCCCTTTTTGCTGATTGTGTTGGACATTTTGTCACTTCTTCCCTTTTTGCCTTTCTCTGGCCTTTTGGCAAAAGCAAGGGGGGGAGGAGGGGGGAGAGGGGAGAGGGAATGGGGGGAGAGAGAAAGACGAGTCGTGAATTTTAAATGTTCCAACTCCCAGGTGGCAGAGACGACACGAAGAGCGGTGTAAAGGGGGGAGAGGGGAGGGGGAGAGGGGGAAGGAGGAGAGGAGGAGGGAAGAAAAGGCAAGAGATGTAATTATTTGTCCGCCCTTCAATTCAATCGCTGTTTTCCTCTGTTTGCAAACACCGTCTATTGTGGGGCGGCCTTTTTGTCCTGGACGGAGAACGAACAAATGCTCGCAGGAGAAAGTGGCAGGCGATAGTGTGGTAGTGTGTTAGTGTGTGTGTGTGTGTGTGGGGGGGGGGGGGGGGGGGGGGGGGTAGTGTGTGTGTGTGTGTGTGTGATGTGGTGTGTGTGTAGTGTATGTGGTGTGTGTGTGTGTTTGTGTGTGGTGTAGTGTGTGTGTTTGTGTGTGTGTGAGTGTGTGTGTGTGCGTGCGTGCGTTTATTTTATTTTTATTTAATTCTTTTATATCGAGGGTAATGGAATAAGCACTTATTGCTTTTTAGACCCAGTCCCCGTGTGTATGCGGTTTCGTAAATTCTGTCATCTGTTCCCACTGGCACACACTGGCCTACTCTTACGAAATTCGGAACAGGATTTAACGTGTGCGCAAGATGCGTGTGTGTGTATATGTGCGTGTGTGTGTGTGTGTGTGTGTGTGTGCGTACATGCGCGTGTTGTGTGTGTGGTGTGTGTGTAGTGAGTGTATACATTAGGGGCAAAACAGGGGGGAAAAAAAAGAAAAGCCACTAGCGCCGTGGAGAAGAGAGATCGTGAGTTGCATAGAGTTGTGCAGTTTGAAGAGAGCGAAAGCATAAAGAGATTGACTATGAATGCAAGTATGACAGGCTTCAACTCGGGGTTCGAACGCTGAAATAATCTTGGTGGTACCGGAGTGATTTTGGAGGGGTGGGAGGGGGTGGACGAGGATGGGGGGAGGGGGGAGGGCGGGTGGTGGTGGTGTTACAGTCTATTGAAAAAGTGTATGTGTATGTGTTTTTATTTATTTATTTATTTATTCTTTAATATCGAGGATAAAGGAAGAAGCACTCATGTGCTTTTTTTATATCCAGTCCCTGTGCGTGTGTGTGTGAGTGCGTTTGTCTGACATATTACAATTCTTTCCAACATAGTGCAGTATGCATGCATAGATGAAAGTAGTAGGCCTGATTTATTCAGTATCACAAAAGCTTTTCAACAGAGCTAATATATTTTATTCGTCATCTCCGGCATTGTGGGTGTTTTTTCCCTTCCAAGTGAAATTAAATCTTACAAAAGAACAATAACTTCTATCAGATATGGACAGAAAATATCAAAGAGGCAAATTAGATAGATTCTCGGAGGAAAATCAATGGACAATAAATAAATAAATAAATAAAAGAACTACGGAATAAGCGCTTTGATTTGTCTGTGCAAGATACAGCGCTAAATAAATTCCATTTATTATTATTATTATTGTTATTATTATCATTGTTATTATTATTAGTATTATCTTTCACACTTATCAAACATTACATGTGCTTGCATTATAAGGCTGCCCGAAGTCGGATGCGCTGGGCCTGACTTGTCAGGTGCTTAACGGCAGCGTGAAGCATTTTCGCTCATATAACAGAAAAACAATAGTTGCTGTCTGAGCGTTGGACGACGACGAGGAAGACCAACATTCATTCACTGTTACTACATGTATCCCTTCAGGACATAACCTGAAGCCAGATTCCAGGACAGACAAACGTGTGGTACCCAAACAAAGGTACACGTCTTCATGATAGCCTGCCTGGTGGTTAGAGTGATGCGCTGGTGATCTGCTGACTCCGGGTTCGAATCTCGTTCAAGAGGATTTGTTCCTCTGGAGTTAACGTCAGTGCCGACTCCACTCTCCCCAAAAGTCCTTCGGATGAGACTAAAAACCGAGGTCCCGTGTGCTAACGCACGAATAACACTTTGCGCACACGTTAAAACCCGTCCCGCTTTTCGGAAGTGTAGGCCACTGTGGGCCGGTAGGAACGGATGACAAAAATGACAAAACTGCATACACACGGGGACTGGATGAAAAAACACATGAGCGCTTATTCCATTATCCTCGAAATAAAGAATAAAATAATAATAAAAAACAGATATGGTATTTCTAGTTTTCCCACGCACCTCGCGGACAGGTGAATGAATACAAGATTCAGAGCACTCTATGTATTTCTTGAAACAATCTGAAATAAGAGTCCTGGTATTCCTCTCTAAGTGAGTTTCTAGTTGCAATGGGACTATTTCAACAACAACAACACCACTAAAGTAAACCAGCTAACCATGTTTTCTCAAATCAATATTCTCTTTTGTCACATCATAAATATGTCTGTCCGTCGTGTTCCGACGATGACTTCCTAAAACAGCAGAGGAGGCAGCTGCTGTTTCGGAAATTGGGCAGAAATTTGATTATAGTGGAGATGCCTTGCCCACAGTACATCCCCCAATCTCTAGGCCAAGTGGGCATAAGGTCAGTCAGCGTTGGAGATGCTCTCCAAAGGCCAACTAGCCCCCAGGGCTGCAGCACATAAGGACTGTGCAAGTCAAGCCTCCTAGTCAGAGAGTCATAGTGGATCACTAAAGACTAAGCTGTAAAGTGGAATTCCATGAGTGGGAAAGAAAGCCACTGATCATACTACAGCCTCTCACTTCGCTGTTGCCCCCAACGTCAATGGTTTAAAATCAAGAACAGGGATAAAGCCCAGGCGCTGAAGTCACACAACGGTACAACATAACATCAGATGACACATTGTCGCGCAACATGCCATGACAATTACAGTGTTACGCAACGTGACATGATTTGACACTTATGACGCAACTTGACAAGATGTGACGAGGCGTGACAATACGCGTCGTGAAGTGGCCTGACATGGCGCAACCTGACATGACGTTACGTACAATGACGGAAGCTGACGTGACACGCGACACGCCACCACATGGTGGAATGCAGACACCGTAGAATTTGAGACCAGAGAATACACGCGCGGAATATGGAGCAGGAGGAGGGGAGGGTGCATTGACAAACTGATCCATGCATGATTCTGTCTACCATGTGTGTCCGCTTGACAGCAATGAGCAGTGTCACTAAGCTCATCATCACTTTCTTGATTCTGAATTCTTCTTCTTCGTCTAACGCTCCGACAACAACTATTGTTATGTCATATGAGCGAAATTGCCTTGCACTGCCGTTAAGCACCTGACAAGTCAGGCCCAGCACATCAGAATTCAGCATGGGAGAGAAAATCTTTTAAGTCTTTCTGGAAAAAAAGGCAGGAAAATGGACACAGAAGGCAGAAAATAGACAGGAAGGGGGTGACCAGAAGAAAAGGAACAAGGCAGAAACAAAGAGAGGGATAGAAAAGAGGAAATTCCTAACACAGAATTTCCAGAAGGTGGGGATGCTATTTCTACTGACCCCCCCCCCCCTCCCCCCCTTCCCCCAGCATCCCCATGGGGAATGGTTCTGAATCATCTTGACTGTTGTGGTTCTCTCCTTGCTGGTCTGTCCTCAATAATGTATGGTCATCCTTAGCGTCTTGAACATAATGATGCCTACTTAAGCTGCCCGACGAAACATGTCATGCTTTGGTTTTGGAGTACTCTTTAAGCCGTTGGCTTGTATTGTTCTTATTATCTGTGCTTATTCTAACCATGTTTTTTCTGAATAAAATATTTTTTTTTTAAAACAATGCGATGCCTATTTCATTGTCAAAACGTCAATGCTTGTGCCAGTGCTTGACTGATGAGACTCCATTGGCTTCCAGTTGCATATGAAATTAGAATCAAAACTACCGTTCTCACTTTCTGTTGTTTTGATGGGTCCTTGCTTCTTCTTCTCTCTCTCTCTCTCTCTCTCTCTCTCTCTCTCTCTCTCTCTCTCTCTCTCTCTCTCTCTCTCTCTCTCTCTCTCTCTCTCTCTCGCATTGTGCGCAGCCTTGCTTTATATTTGTGTAAAGCCTTTAGAATAAGAGATACCTTGGTTTCTTAAGTCATATATTTTGTAACTGATTTTTATTGTGGTGGTTGTGGTTATACAATAACATTTTGGTTTTTTGTTTTTACTTATTTTTCTCACTAAAATACTAAGCAGTTTGGCAACCCCCCTTCATGTATGGGCCTATGGCCTTTTTGTGAATAAATCTTTCGAGTTCGAGTTCTCCCTCTCTCTCTCTCTCTCTCTCTCTCTCTCTCTCTCTCTCTCTCTCTCTCTCTCTCTCTCTCTCTCTCTCTCTCTCTCCCTCTCTCTCTCTCCCTCACTCCCTCCCTCTCAAGGTCAAAAAACCATAATATACCTATTTGCTTTCATCTGTATTTAAAAACAAAACAAAATAAAAGAAAAGGAAAAAAATCTGAGAAAAAACACCTCAAAATCTCTTTCAAATAAATTCTTTAAACACAACAAAAACCTGTTGAAGGCGAACACACAACTTACATGTGGTAGAAACAAAAAAGCAACACAAAACCAAATCGAAACAAAGCCCCCCAAAAAAACCAAACCAAAAAAACCCAACAACCAAAACAACAACAAAACCCAAAAAAAGCAAAACCCGCATTCGATCATTACGAACACATTACTCTTCTTCCATTTTCAATATTCGCAGCGCTGTTTACCAACCCTCCTCTACCCCCAACCCCCATCCCCCCCCCCCCTACCCCCATCCCATCATTTTCCTTCTCCCCTCCCTTCTCCTCTCTCCCACAAGCTTCCTCCATAATATTCTGGTGCAGAAATCCCTGTCTCTCTCCAGACCCCCTACACCAGGCCTAGCAGAATGTTCTGGAAGACAGAATATGAATTAATGATAACGTGTTGAATTGAGAGACACAGAGATACAGAGAGAGAGAGAGAGAGAGAGAGAGAGGAGAGAGAGAGAGAGAGAGAGAGAGAGAGAGAGAGAGAGAGGACTGGGTGACAGGCAAAAGCCTCGGTCACACACGATATGAAGCAGGCCTCTGCAATCCCCCATGGGACAATGCTTACTCTCTCTGTCCCCCCCCCCCCCCCCCCCCCCCGCCCCCCATTTCCATCTCTCCAGAGATCAATTATCATTGTTTGTCATCGTTGAAGGCTGTATAGAGTTTACGATTTCCGTGCAAAAGGTTTTCAACTGTGTTGGTGCTACGCTTTCTTACACACTTTTCTTTCTTTGTTGGTTTGGGTTTTTTTTTGTGCTTTATTTTGTTTGGGGTTCTTTTTTGTGTATGCGTTTTGTTTTCTGTTGATGTTTTTTTTTGTTTTTTGTTTTTTTGTGTTTTTTTTTTGGGGGGGGGGGGGGGGGGTTGTTCCTCGGCTACAACTCCGAGGTTCAACAATGCTGAATTTTTTTACGTATGCGGACCGTTTGTTCCCCCACTATTAAGGTAGCCGTGTTCCGACTTCGGGAATAATGTCTCAACATAACACCTGTGTGCATGTATCTTCCCAGTTTAGTCACCCACTCCTTTTAGCGCGCAATGGCCTACTCTTCTTAAAGACTGAGCAAGATTCCAGCTTGTATGCAAGATGTTCTGCGAGCGTTCGCACACTGGGCCTCGGTTTATGGTCTCATCCAAAAGGACTTTTTGGGGACTGGGGTCAGAACTGAAAGTTAACTCCAGCGTGAAATTCCCTAAAGCGGGTACCTCCGTGGTGGCTCGATCCCGGGTCGTCAGATCACGAGTGGATGGCTCTAACCATCAGGCTATCTCTCTCTCTCTCTCAACCTCCACTCCCTTATTTGTTTTTTGTTTGTTTCATTTTGTTTTTTGGCGTGTATCCCAGGCCAAAATATTTGCCAGTTACGGATGTGAGCTAAGCTCTTACCATAACAGTCGTCACTCTCCTCCAAAGGAGAAAAACAATCCTCTGAAGTCGGAGAATAGCTGCCTATCAGGCAAAGTTCTCGAGAAAGATGTAAACTTCTCATCCAGTGTGTACTTTTTATTTTACAGTGATTTCCATATCCTGGGTGACCCCTAGAGTGCGTTAAGCTGGGGAATGCACCGCAGCAAGAACAACAACATTAATCTTCTTTTTAATATATAGCTTTCAGAGTTTCTGCAAAGTGTTGCATTATTGAAAAATGACACCTTCTGCATAGATTGTAATACGATAATAATAATAATAATGATAATACATGGAATTTATACAGCGCTATATCTTGTAATACGATAATAATCGTTGATACCATCTCTGTCAGTGTCATTGTCAGTGTCTTAATATGACATCGCGTGTGGAATAAACAGTTTGCAAGCGATACACATCTTTCATAACCTTTATGTCATCTATAGTTGATGTACATAATTTGCGAAACGTGTGTAAGAGAGAGAGAGAGAGAGAGAGAGAGAGAGAGAGAGAGAAGAGGAGGAGAAAAGAGAGAGAGAGAGAGAGAGAGAGTGTGTGTGCGAGCGTGCGTGCGTGCGTGTATGTGTGTGTGTGTGTGTGGGTGGGTGGGTGGGTGGGTGGGTGGTGGTGTGGGGGTGTGTGTGTGTGTGTGGATGGGTGTGCGTGTATGCGAGCGTGCGTGCGTGTGTGTGTGTGTGTGTGTGTGCAAAGTCAAAATAAAACTTTTAATTTCAGATGGTATATTAAATAAAGCAGTGCAGTTGGGTTTTTTTTTTCATCAAGCCATCTATCTAAAAAAAGATGATTATAATATATATGCAAAGTAGTGGTTGCTGTTGTTGTTGCTGCTTTTGTTCATCAAGCCATCTATCTAAAGGAAATGATAATAATATTAATGATAATAATAATAATAATAATGATAATATACATGCCAAGTAGTGGTTGTTGTTGTTGCTGCTTTTGTTCATCAAGCCATCTATCTAAAGAAAATGATAATAATAATAATGATAATAATAATAATAATAATATACATGCCAAGTAGTGGAAGTTGTTGTTGCTTTCTTTCTTTCTTTCTTTCTTTCTTAATAAATACCGTTCTGATAACATCTACAGTGAACGGACGTAAAACGGAACGGAGCATTTTCGTTCGGTACTCTAATGGTACAACAAAATTTCATCAGTATTGATTTGAAGCAGGCAACAAAGATCAGGAAAAGCCTCTTTGTGGTTATGAAGAGAGGATGGTGGTAAAAGAGATGTGGGTACTATAATGATGTACTGTTCATAGTACGTCGATACGGGTGGCTCTCGTTTGTGTTTCCGTTTTTGGTGCTGGTTTTTTTTAATGTTTGTTCGTTTGTTTGTGTGTGTGTTTGTTTGTGTGTTTGTTCGTCTGTTTATTTGTTTGTTTGTGTGTGTGTGGGGGGGGGGGGGGGTTTCCGTTTCGTTTTTGTTTTATTTTTTGTTTTTTGTTAAATTTGGATCTTCTGTATTTACAGGCGGTCTCTCTGTCTCTGTCTCTCCCTCTCTGTGTCTGTTTGTTTCTGTGTGTGCGCGTGCGCGCGCGCACGAGTGTGTGTGTGTATATGTATCTGTGTGTGTGTGTGCGGTTGTGCGCACGTGTGTGTGTATGTGCTTGTGTGTGTGTGTGTGCGTGCGTGCGTGCGTGTGTATGTGTGTTTGTGTGTGTGAGTGTGTGTGTGCGCGCGCGCGCGTGCGAACGTGTATGTGTGTGCGTGGGTGGGTGGGAGGAGTATTGTATTGACATGTGTATCACAAAGCATAACATTGCACGGCACAGTATGGCACGCCATGACATGGCACGGCACAACACGGCACGGCATAGGACGGCTGGGTTGAACGCTGTATAGTTAGTACACGCAGAGAGTAAGGAAACATGCGGTATTGCACAGCCAACACGATACAGGGTTGTGTCATCTTGTGTTTGTACACTGTAGTACTGTCAAGACAGATTTCTCTATATTTTTACTACAAGGCTCTTCTTTCTGCAATGTCGTTTCTTTCTTTGTTTTTGCTTCAAAGAAAAAAAAGTAACAAGCTGTAAGTAAAGTAGATGCTGCTGCTTCGCTGTCTCATTCGAAACGCAAATACTCCTGCCGCCACGAAAGTTATTGGAACTGTATGTTACGTCGTCTTGGGTTGAATTTGGTCATTACGCAGGATCTTAATCGTGCATAATTATTCCATCTTCTGCATGCGTATATACCCGAAGGGAGTGAATTAAAGCACTGACAGGTCTGCACTTTGAGTTGACATCAAGGATCGTCAAAATCCCCCCCACCTTCAATTCACCAGACGCCTCTGCCGAGATTCAAACCCACAACTTCATGAACCCAAGTTTGACGATCTTAACCACACGGCTTTAGCGGTCCTTAGCTCCTCAATATTTGACAGAACAAGCACAAAAAAACAAACCCGCACACACCCTTTAGATTTGAACACAGAACCTTCCCCCGGTTTTGTTTTTCTTTTTTTTTTTTGCACACGGTCTCACCATTCACACACCCACGTCACCGCTACATCCTCTTCCGTTCTCGCACGTGCGTGTAGCTTTATGCGCATGCATGCGACAAAGACGATAATTCCGGTATCTAGTGACAAGCAGATAGAGAGAGAACCTGGGATGGCGTTCTTGGCTGGTTTGTAACTGATACTGTTGTGAGAAGGGAACCAGTGGGGCAAGCTTTCTTTTTCCCCACGTGACTCATGTCTGACTGAATGTGGATGGGCAGGGCAGGGCAGAAAGGAAGAAAGGGGCTGGACGGGGCGCCACATGTGTCCACAATGTTTCTTCTATCTGTCTCTCACAGCTTGAAAGTCGGAAAACCCTGAAAGGTATCAGTTCACAGTCAAAGAGATTCAACGATAATGTTATCATCTGAGTTTCAAAACTATTATAGAGTCGTTTGCCTTGTGGTTATTGTCATTTGTTTTATTGGTTGCGTTGTGATCACGCCTTTTTGGGGTGTTGTTATTGTTGTTGTTGTTGCTTCGATTTTACGTCTGTTCACTCAAAGTGATTTGAGACGATTGGGAGTGTAGATTTTTCTGAGCTTTATACATTACAGGTTTTTTCATTCATTCATTCATTCTTACATTCATCTGTTGCTGTTTAGGGGGGGTGGGGGTGGGATGTGTGAGGGGGGGGGAGGGGGGGGGGTATGGGAGGGAATCATCAGTTGTTTTTGAGGCTATGATTCTGTAGGTAATTCACTGTGTACTTTTGCGTCGAAGTGTAAAGAAATTATATAGGATGATAGCCGAAACTTTAACACTAGCGAAGTTCATACAATCTTTACAGCATCAATTTCAGACTATATATTTCATTTATAACTAATTTCCACAGACAAAGAAACGAACAAACACAAACAAATACTCTTGTGGTGATAAGGAGGTAAGATCTGTTGAAAATAGGAACAGATATAGGG
>CM054143.1:11840310-11862810 GCA_028751875.1 Rapana venosa | reverse complement strand
AAATTGGCGAGAGTGATGAAGATCATGAGAGGGACCGAGAACAGGGAAGAATGGAGAGCCATGATCGTCGATGTCTGCAGGACCAGACCGGACACTTGAAGAGAGAGAGATGAAGATCATTAGTACAAGGATGATGAAAAGGGAACGCAGACAGACAGAGGTAAAGATCCAGGCTACTGGCAGAGAGAGAGAGAGAGAGAGAGAGAGAGAGAGAGAGAGAGAGAGAGAGAGAGAGAGAGAGAGAGAGAGAGAGAGAGAGAGTGGGGGGGGGGGGGGGGGGGAGGAAGAGGGGGGAGAGAGAGGGGGAGGAGAGAGTGAGAGAGATAGTGAGAGAGAGAGGGGGGAGAGAGAAGGGGGAGAGAGAGATAAAGAGAGAGAGATAAAGAGAGAGTAGTGAGTGAGAGAGAGGGACAGAGAAAGAGAGACAGAGAGAGACAGACAGACAGGGAGACAGAAAGAGAGAGAAAAGAAACGGGGACAAGACACTGAAACAATCGCTGTTTACCAGAGAACTTTACCTGGGGCAATGCACCTCAGGTCGTGTTTTCTTTTCTCATGTGCTGTGAATGTGTATTTCACACAGAGCTTCCTCCTCAATTACCACAGAGAGAGAGAGAGATAGAGAGAGAGAGAGAGAGAGAGAGAGAGAGAGAGAGAGAGAGAGAGAGAGAGAGAGAAAGAGAAGAGAGAGAGACTAGCACCCTGACCACCAGTGAAAGTTCAGATGAATGGGACAATTCAATCTCATTTCGGAGCACACTTGCTATAACACCTACCTGTCCCTTTCTTAGGTAATGATTGCCTTTAACTTCTAAGCCAGAAAGTCTCACCTTAAAAAAAGAAGAAGATAAAACATAAAAAAAACTAATTAAAGAGAGAAAATACTAAAAGTTTGGCTGTTGTTGGGTTTTGATTTGTTTTATTTTTTAAACATCGCCAATTTGATCCTTTTGCCACCATTTCCTTCCTTTTTCAATCTTTCTATTTTCACTTTTTTCACCCCTCACATGCCTACACACGTTGATAGCTTACCAGACAACCGCCAACCAACACGTTTTAAAAAAAATTTTTTTAGCGGCAAACTTAATGGGATCTAGACGTCATTCTTTAAACACGGCCAGGTCCCGGGGACCAAGGCAGGAAGCAGTTACCTCACCTTGATGGCCCCACGGCGCATGTCAGCCCGTCCCCCCAGCGCGTGCATTTGTCGCGGTTAGCACGTGCATGACAGGGCTGTGCAGGTGCACAGAGACAGTTGTTTGGGCGGTGGTGGTGGTGGGCTTTTCATGTCAGGCCCCTTTCTCTTAGACTGTCAGAATGCTTGCTGATCAGTCTGGGTTTAATGGTTATAATATGGAGAGGTTTCGAGGTGTGGGCAATGATTGTGTGTGTGTGTGTGTGTGTGTGTGTGTGTGTGTTTGTCTAATTTTTCTGTATCTATGTTCATGTAGGGGACGGGATAGCTCAGCGGTCAGAGCACTCGCTTTCCCCTAGCCAAGGTTAAGCAGAGTTGAGCGTGGTTACCACTTGGGTGGGTGACCGTTTGCGCGCCTTGGCTTTAGTACAGTCCCCTAGTTCACCCAGCTGTAAATGGGTACCTGCCTCTTTAGGGTCAGGGAAGGTAAAGCACCGAGAGGGAGAGGAAATGGGCGTCGCCCTCAATATTCTGGCCCCTAGAGAAGTTGAGGTCTGTGATGCCTCGCTCCCCTACGACCACATACGTTAACCTTTACCTTTATGTTTATGTATGTAAGTATGTATGAATGTATATTTCCTGGTTGGATGTGTATATGGCTGTCTGTCTGTTTGTCTGAATGTATGCATAAATGTATGCGTAAATGCACGTTGAATAGATGGATCTTTTATGTATGTATCAGCGCGTGCGGTTAGTTATGTGGAGAGCTTTAGAGGCGTGAGCAATGACTTTATGTCTGTTTGTAGGTGTTTGTCTATTTTTCTGTATGTATGTTTATGTAAATATGCATGCATGTATGTATGTACATACGTATGTATGTATGTCTGTATGTATGTTTGGATGGAAGGGTGTATTTACATGTATGTATGTATGTATGTATGTATGCATGTATGCATGTATGTATGTATGTATGTATGTATGTATGCATGCATGCATGCATGCATGTATGTATGTATGTATGTATGTATACACGTATATAATTATATGTATGTATGTATGAATGTTTATCTATCTATGTATCTATCTACCTACCCACATACCTATCTATCTATCTATTTATCTATCTATCTCTATCTCTATCTATCTATCTATCTATCTATCTATCTATGTACAAACGTACCCGTATGCGTCCTACACACACGCACACACACACACAGAAAAGAAGTGAAAAGCAGACACAAAAAGAGACAGAAAAGAAAGGAAGATGAAGATAAATGTGAGAATAATAAGCAATATTTTCTATCAACATTGCTATATTTTCACATACTGTATTTTAGAATTTTTTTAAACAAGTCAGAGATTATATTGTGTCTTAAGCTCTGACTTCGTGGTAAAGAAGAGAACGATCCATTTTACAGATGCAAGAGATCCATCGCTCAATTTCCGTCCAAGGTCAGAATTCCTTCTTGCGCCACTTCTCTAGACTGTAACTGGTGGTCTGGGTGCTAGTATTTCAGACACAGCAGCAAACAGAGGAGGTTCAGCGTGCAAAAGGCACTCACCGCCAACACAAAGGAAGTAGAGGCAAGAAGACAATTATCTTTCATGAAAGACTTCAAGGTGAAACAAACATATACGCAGACAGAAAAAAAGAAGAGTGTGTGTGTGCCAAGTCAAGTCAAGTCAAATTTTTGGTACATTTAATAAGCAATGCATTTGTTTTTTTGTTTCATCAAGCCATCTATCTGAGAACAAAAATTTCCTAATGATGATACCAAAAATACTGCATTATAACAACCTTTACCAATAGAGTGTACCAATAAAATAAAAGAAGAAAACCAATAAAATAATACATTGTAAAATACAAAATACACACACATGCATACACGTGTGTGTGTGTGTTTGTGTGTGTGTGTGTGTGTGTGTGCGCGCGCGCATGTGTGTGTGTGTGCGTGTGCATTCGTTCGTTCTTTTGATTTATGGTCCTTTCACAATTAGTGCTAATATTGATAGTTTTGTTTATTTGTTTTGTTTTATTCTTTCATTTCGAGGATAATGGAATAAGCACTCATGTGCTTTTTTTTTACATCCAGTCCCCGTGTGTATGCAGTTTTGTAAATTTTGTCATCCGTTCCGTTTGTGAGTGAGTGAGAGAGAGAGTGTGTGTGTGTGTGGGGGGGAGGGAGGGGGAAGCTGGGTAGGGGGCTGCGCACGCGCACGTGGTGTCTGTTTCTCTTCCTGCCTTGTCTATCTGTCTATGTCTATATCATGGGAAAGCGCACAATCTTCAGGAAAAACCAGCTAAGATTTCATACAGACTAAACCAGCTAGCAGCTATCATATAAAAAAAACTACACCCAAAACAAATACTACATGAATTCCAGATTCCACATCCCACCCCCCCCCCCCTCCTACAACTCCTCCCCCCCCCCCCCCCCCCTCTGGTCACATCCTTAATCCCCTCTTTCTGTTTATGATCTTACTTTTTCAGCCGTGAGCGGATCTGGCAACAATAATGATAATGATAATAATACGTATTTGTTTTTTGGGTGTGTCAGCTTATTTCCTGCTTACGTGCTATATCGCACACGAGACACACACACACACACACACACACACACACACACACACACACACACACACACAATAAGTATGATGGAGATGACAGACAATATCAACTAATATGTCATTCATTTCGTCTTACGGCTCTTTCCCAAATGACTACCGGGATGACGCCATACGCTGCATGCGCTGACCAGTAGTGGTCAGTCAATCAATGGTAGTGGTGGTGGTGGTGGTGGTGGTGGTGGTAGTGGTGGTGGTACCATTGCTGTTGTCGTCTGCCACATTTTCCACTTACTGTCTGTCGGTGGTGTGGTGTGTGTATGGTGTGGGGTGGTGTGTGTGTGTGGTGTGGCGGTGGTGTGGGTGGTGTGGTGTGGGAGGGGTGGGTGTGTGTGTGGGGGGGGGGGGGGGGGGGAGAGTATGTGTGCGCGCGCGCGTGTGTACATTTTTTTATTTTTTTATTTCGCACACGCCAGCGCGCACGCGTGTGTGCATGTTAGTATATGTGCGTCGGTGCGCGTGCGCGCGTGTATGTGTGTCTGTGCGTGTTTATTTATTTATTCTTTTATTTCGAGGATGTGTGTGTGTGCGTGCGTGGGTGCGTGATGTGCTGTCACATGTTTCCCTTTCTCTCTCTCTCTCTCTCTCCCTCTCTCTCTCTCTCTCTCTCAAGGACACACACACACACATACACACACACACACACACACACACACACACACACACACACACAACGTGCGTGCACACACCAACACATTCACACACACAAACACTCACACACACACTCACACACATACACACAAATACACTGTTGTCTCATTCTCTGTCGGTCTGTCTACCTCTCTCTCCCCCTCCCACTCTCTCTTTCTCCCCTCCCTCTCTCCCGCCCTCTCTCTCTCTCTCTCATTATATTATATACATGACTATTGGGCGGTGGACAGTGGTGGCAGGTACTGCATTAATTAATCAGGTAATCAGACCACAAATGTAATTGTATGATTCATCACATACATGAGAAAAGCTTGTAGACTGAGTGGTAGGAGTATATTTTTGTACATATAAGTGCATTGGGTGTACACGAGTTCTGTACAGGGTTCTGGTGTGTGTGTGTGTGTGTGTGTGTGTGTGTGTGTGTGTGTGTGTGTGGTGTGTGGATGTGTGTGTGCGTGGTGGGTTTGGGTGTATGTGTGAATGAGAGAAGAGATAGCGCGCGCATGTGTGTATGTGTGTATGTTTGTGTGTGTGTGTGCGTGTGTGTGTGTGTGCGCACGCGCGTGCGTGTGTATATATGGGCAAGTCTATGTGTGTGTGTGAATACTTGTGTTTGTATTCTGCTGAGCACGTGTATTTGCGTGTGTTACTTTATGTGAGAAAAAAAATCCCAACCTGCTGTTAAGAAAAAAAACACTACAGTGAAAGAAACGGATAGATTAGAATTCCGTGTGAATTATCATTATTTTCCCAAAAATGTCACCAAGACTGTTGGTTATTTTATCCATCATTACTGTTCTCTTATTGGAAGTTTGTCAGGATCTTTTCTGCACACACACTCACACACACACACAGAGTCGTGCCCCCCTCCAACCGCACACACACACACACACACAGATACACACACACAGACAGACAGTCAGACAAACAGACAGGCACGCACGCACGCACACACACATAAACACACACACGCGCGAGCGAAAGAAGAGTAGTGAAGGGAAGGATGTTAAAGGAGGGTGAAAAGGAGATGAGTAGAAAGAGGTGTTGTAGTGGAGGACAAATGAATTTTTTTTTGCGGGGGGGATCGCTACAGACATGGTGCCCATTAGGGCATGTGTACAACGTCATCTTCTTCTCCTTCGTCAACGAATGCCCAGACAGCAACTACTGTTATTTGTCATATGAGCGAAAATGCGTTTCGCTGCCGTTAAGCACCTGACATGTTAGGCCCAGCCAATCCAACTAAGGCGCGGGAGAGAATTGTTATCTTTCAAGTCTTTCTAGGGGAAAAAAGGGCAGGCGAATGGATCAGGAAGGCATAACATTGGCAAGGAGGAGGTAACAGGAAGAAAAAGAAGGAAAAAGGCAGAAACAAAGAGAAGGATAGAAAAGAGGGAATTCCTAGCACAGAATTTCCAGAAGGTGGGGACGATTTTTATACTGACAGGCTCCCGGCATCCCAAGCGGGTTACTTCTAGTACTAATGGTAGTTGTTGTCGCTGCTAATCATTATGACTAATACTGTTGTTGCTATTGCTACTGATACTTCTGCTATACTGATTACTACTACTGCCAATATGTCGTGGTACTGCTGATCTAAAATACTATTCTTGAAGATACTTCTTTTGCGGTTATGAGAGAATTGGGCATTTTCCGTCTAATATGCGTTAACATATCTCTTACATACTACGTACACTGTTTTTTTTTCTCTTTTATCACAGTTTATGTGTTTCTTATGTGGGTTTTCCTCAACGCGGTGACCGTCCTGAGTCGACCCTTGCTGTCGGCCAAGGTGTTGAGACAAAGAACGAGTGTATAGATGGTTTCGAATCATGTTTAAAATGTGTATATAGTTGTACAGTTTTGATTTGAAATTTCAGTTGGTTTTAAACATGTTTAAATTCGTTTATAGCTGCACAGTTTCGATCTAAAATTTCAAATTTTGACTAGCCCTGATGTGGCTTCTGTGTTCGGCGGGGCTATAATCAACATGAATCGATTGGATTGGATCATGGTTATAACTTTTTACCCAATTAGGTACATATACACTTTTTTTTACAACGCGACCTACATTAGCCATCCATACGCCTAGTTGTTCTGGCCCTCCCCAAATTGTAGCCAGCGGGTTCTTTAGAAAAAACAACACACCAAGAAACAACCAACCAACCAACCAGAGAAACAAGTCTGTCTAAAAATGAACTATTCCAACTACGATTCTGGATCAAAACATGTCAATGTTGACTTCAGACAATCGGCATAGAGCAGCATGAACTAGATGGGAGATAATTTGAGAATGTTCACGATTATTCAGTGCTGTCTGTACTATCCTATCCAAAAGTCACACAACTGACTCAAAGATAGGTTAAATAATTGAATATACTGAAGTGTTTTGTCGTCACAACCAGGTATCCTTTCTCGTCACACCAACAATGCATTTCCATACTGACTAGCTAGTTATTACCGTTTTCGATATGTTTCAGACTTAGTGGACAAACCCAGAATTCCCAGAGGGACGGACAGCTCTAGCCGGTGTTTTGATCATTTGTGTCTGCTACAATTCCACGTGACAAAAAGCCGGGATCAGAAAATAGGTCTGTGGTAAATTGATGAAGCAGCAGTCTTTTGCGGTAAGCGCGGCGTCAGGTCTGATGGATTCCCTGATTGCGCCTGACAGTAATTGGAAAGTGTAAGAGATTGAAAAGCTCGGAAACCCCGCGTTGCCGCTATCATCGTCGTCTGCGTCATCATTATCATCATCATCATCATCATTATCACCACCACCGTCACCACACCACCACCACCACCATCACTATCACCATCACCACCACTACCACCACCACCACCACCACCACCACCATCATCATCATCATCATCACTATCATTACCATCAGCATCATCGCAAACATACTCATAATCATGATCATTACCATCACCAGCATCGCAAACATCATTATCATCATCAACCCCCTCCCCCCACCACCACCATTATCATCATCACCACCACTATTATCATCACAATCCCCATCATCATGATCATCGCCATCATTTCAGCAAGTAACATTACCACCGGCACTGACAATGGTTTTCTAGTGGGAATAACTTCCACGTAAAAAAAAATCTTAAAATGGGTAGATTTTCGTGTATTTTTTGTGTGTTCACAATGAAGAGACTTTTTGCGTATGCGCCCCTCCTCCCACACTTGAAGGTAGCCACATTCCGACTTTGTGGATGATGTCTTAACACGACACCACCAGTATGCATGCTGTTTTTGTTCGTTTGGGGTTATTTGTGGTCTGTTTGTTTGGGGTTTTTTGCCGTTCGTTTTCTCTGTCAGAAATGACCTTCTCTTACGAAAAACAGGACGGGTTTCAACATGTACACAAGATGTTCTGCGTGCGTTCGCACAAAAGGCCTCGGTTTATAGTCTCATTCGTAGGAATTCGGCGGAGTTGAGTCAGTACTGATATTAATGCCAAGGAAAGAAATCTGCTTGAACTGGTCGGTGCCCCTGTGGTGGCTCGAACCCGGGCCCGTAAAATACGAGTTTAACGTTCTAACCACTAGGCTATCCGGACCTCCACACTCTCTGTGGTCCAAATTTTGATTTTGGCTGATTTTTCTTCTTACTGGTTCTTTTTCGTCTGCGCTGTCTGTCATTTCTGTTTTTCTTGTCGTCTGTGTCTACTAGTCATTCAATGTTCTCTTACAAACTAGCTCTTTGTGTGTGTGTGTGTGTGTGTGTGTGTGTGTGTGTGTGTGTGTGTGTGTGTGTGTGTGTGTGTGTGTGTGTGTGTGTGTGTGTGTGTGTGCGTGTTCGATTTCATTTTACGTCTCTTCACAAGTTGTGATATTGGAGGGGAGAGAGGGAGGTGAATGTGTGTGTGCATGCGCGCGCGCGTGTGTGTGGTTTTGTTGTTTTGGTTTTGTTTTTTGCTTTTGCAAATCGATTGTGAGAGCTCTTCTTTCGGTTTTGTTCTTTGTTTCATTGCATGCATGCTTTAGTGTGTACAGATTTTAAAGTATTGCCCATCCCGCTTGTATTCATGTCTTTTTCTTCGCACAAAGCATGTGTAAACATACGCTACCTCTGTGTGTGCGTGGATGTTTTTCTTTTCTATATGAAACAAAATTCCTCTCCTTTTCGTTATACTTATAGAATGTATAGTGTTGTTATGATTCATTCATTCATTCCTATTTTCAGATTTTCTGCCAGTTTTCAGTCAAGATCTGGTCTTGAGTGGGCAATTTGGACTTCAACCACCGTAATTACAATAAGATGAAATATTCAAAGTAACTCATCACACACACACACACACACTACTCAAAACAATATCTCTTTCTCACATTCCTTCTCTTAAAAGTCACTCATCACACACATACACACACTACTAAAATCAATATCTCTTTCTCATCTTCCTTCTCTTAAAAGTCACTCATCACACACACACACACACACACACACACACACACACACACACACACACACACACACACACACACACACACACACACACACACACACACACTACTTAAATCAATATCTCTTACTCATCTTCCTTCCCTTAAAAGTCACTCATCACACACAACTCAATCACCATCTCCTTCACACCTTCCTTCTCTTACAATCAGCAATCAACAATACCCAATCTCTCCCTCAGTCCCCACCCAGTTCACACCCTGACCCCACTCCAGCCCCCACACCCTACCCTCCCCACTCCACTCCAATCCTCCACCACCCCCCCTTCCCACACTGTTCCACCTCTACACCCCCAGTTCCAGACATCACCAGAAAACTGGATGACGACACCGAGTCACCGGCGGCTCAGGCTGCCGTGAGGACCCCCATGGTGCAGGGCGAATATGGCAAAAGGGGGATAAATCACACTTTCGCCGCTTCCCAATCGGAAATCGGCATCAACGTTAATATGGTGAACGAACCGAGCACAGTCTGTAATAGCATCGTTAGCAGGACAGAGTGCCATCCATCACCCTCAAATCTTCTGCAAGCCAGCTAGCTAGCCAGCCAGCCAGCCAGTCAGCCAGGGTATTTTGCTGTTCCATGTTCGCACTTTGATTATTACTGTCGAGTCCCAGGTTAACCTTTATGAGTTCGTGCGTGTGTGTGTGTGTGTGTGTGTGTGTGTGTGTGTGTGTGTGTGTGTGTGTGTGTGTGTGTGTGTGTGTGTGTGTGTGTGTGTGTGTGTGGAGGGGGGGGGGGATGTGTGAAGAGGTTCGATCGTTTGTTTGTGATTGTTGTTGTGTATGTTGATTTGTTAAAAATGTTTGTGTGTTAGTGTTGTGTTGTGCTGGTTTTGTTGTTGTTGTATATTGTGTGTGGCGTTGTCTGTGGTGTGGTTTAGGGGGGAGAGGATATTACTGAGCGCGTGTGTGCATGGACGTGCACGTACGTACTCACACACATTCACGGACGCACACACACACACACACACACTTTCTCGTGCAATCTCCAAAAGCATTGTAATCTCTGCACATAAAAAGTTTCTGTACAATGGATAATATTCCGATCTGCTTTGTCCTAGTTAACCCCCCCCCCCCCCCCCCCACACCAAACACACGCACACACACACACACACACACAAACAACAACACCCTCATCATCATCACCATACTACACCCTTGCAAGCAACTCATGCACCAACATAATGCATGCACTCCTGTGACACACAAAACGGCAGACAACAATATCTGCCAACAATATTCAGACACATGAGACAGACAGACAAGACAGACTGACTGTCTGATACAATCCACTCTCTCTCTCTGTCTCTCTCTCTCTGTCTCTGTCTCTCTTCCCCCACTAAGTCAGCTTTAGCCAAGCGCGGACAGTGCGCCAAGCAACAGCAGCATTTTGTTGTTTGTTGGACATGATTTATGATAGAATTTCCTTCTTCCCTTGATCCAGCCCCACCCCCCCTCCCCCCCCATCAACCACCCCACTCCCCTGAACTGATTCCCTCCACTGCTGCTGCTGCTGCGCCAGGTTTCCAATCCACCATTTTAACCCCCGGACTCTCAAAACCGGAAGTCCCCGTCACCAGCGGCCATTATGACGTCACGTGTGAGCGATCCCTTCAACACAGTGGATGTCAGCAGCGTCGTCGTCCACACTCTCTCCTCATTCTTTCTTTTTTGTTTTTTTTGCTGTCTCCCCCCCCCCCCCCCACACCCCCCCTTTCTCTAGCTTCACTCTTCTACAAAGAGCGGAGTGCTGGGAGATGACTTCCACCTGCGCCCCATTAATAAATCAGAAACATATCGGGCGCCTTTTCCCGGGAACAAGCCCGGGCCGCTGGAAAAGCGACATGATGGTGTTAAAAGCCGGCCACTTTGCCAGCACTACCGGTTACAGACAGCCTGTCGCCTCCAGTCCGGCGACATGGGGAACCGATCATCGAGTCACAGAGAGATGAGAGAGAGAGAAGAGAGGAGAGAGGAGAGAGAGAGAGAGAGAGAGAGAGAGAGAAGGAGAGAGGAGTGAGATGTAGAAGTGGAGGGGAGGGGGGAAGAGGTGTAGGGGGGGTGTGGTGTATGTAGTTGGTGGTGTCTGGTGGGTGTGGGGGTGGGGGGGGGGGTGAGGAGGGAGTAGGTGGGAAGATGAGAGGAGAGGGTGGATAGAGAACTGAGAGAAGGGAGGGAGAGAGACAGAGAGAGAGAGTGGAGGAGAGAGAGGGGGGAGAGAGGAAGAGAGAGAGGAAGAGAGAGAGGGAGATAGAGAGAGAAAGATAGAGAAGGGAGAGAGAGATGGAGAGGGAAGAGAGAGAGGGAGCGAGAGCAGAGAGAGGGGAAAGAGAGGGGGGGAGAAGAGAGACAGAGAGAGAAAAGTTAAAGGGGACTAGGTTTATGGAGGGGAAGGTGGTAGGCGGGGAGAAGGTGGAATAGTATTATGTGAAAGAGGTTGGTTGTTGTTTGTGGTGGTGGATTGGAAGGGTGGATGGGTCGGGGTAGGGGTGTCGAGTATGATTGTTTTTGTTTTATTTTAGAAGAAAAAAAATGTGGATGGTTTGGTTCTTCCTCCTCTCTCTCTCTTCCCTTTTTCCAGGGCATGAGGAGGGCCGGGGGGTCCCGTCCCTCCGTTTCCTTCCTTCCCGCGTCTTCTCCAACTGTCCCTGTTTTTGGTTGTCCGTTCCCCATCTTCGTTGTGCATGTCCCTGTATGCTGTATATTATAATACATGACCTAGGAATAAGGGTTAATAATGATTAAAAATAATCAAACAATCATACAATGATATTGATGGTGTAGGTCTATTATTTTATGTTGTTTATTTTTTTTGTTGTTGTTGTTTTTTAATTTTTTGTTGGTTAGTGGATATTATAATATAAATAATTTATGTTTATGGGATATATGTGAAGTTTATTTTTTGATTTATTATATTAGGTATTATTGGAGTAGTAGGGGGTAGACGATGATGTGGTGGGTGGTGTTTTATGAGATGGTGAATGATGATATGTTGACAAATATTAACGACCATTTTTGTATTACCAGTCACAATACATCAATTTTCATGCTTCTACCATAACTAATAATCATATCACCATCATCATTGCGTCTCATCACCATCATCATCGCGTCATATTGTCTCAATCATTATCATCCATCAAAGGGGACGGCACGGTGGCGGGGGGGGGGAGAGCGGGCGGCTGGGGGTGGGGGGGGGGGGGAAAGAGCGGGGCCGCGGGGGGCCGGGGGGGGGCCCATCCTCACTAAACCTCCACCCCACCACCCACCACACCATCCCACCACCACCATCACATCATCATCATCATCACATCATCCATCATCACCCACCCCACACCAATCACTGACCGACTTGGTATCTCAATACAAAAGTATGCAGAGTCAAAAGGGTCGGTCAACAGGCAGGGGATTGTAATCAATCGACCGAGTGTAGAAGACTATGAGGACAATGCTAGCAATTATGGGGAGAGGTGGTGGTGGATGATGACGATGGTGGCTGTCGGGGTGCGTGCGCGCGCGCGCACCCGCACTGTGTGTGTGTGTGTGTTGAGTTGTCTGTGTGTCATGTGTCTGTGGGTGTGTGTGAGAGACAGTTAAAGAGAGAGAGATAGAAAAGAGAGAGAGAGCGAGACAGGGAGAGAGAGAACGAGGGAGAGACTGAGAAGAGCAAAATGGACGTACGGTACAACTTGTACCAAAACAAAAAAGCAGTCAGTAATAATTTTTGTTTGAAAATTCACTCGATCGAAGACATCGCAACAAAAGCCTGGTTACAGCGAGTTAGCTGAATCTGACATAAACAAGCTTCTTAATATATATATATATAATATATATATATATAATAGATTATATATATACTATATATATATGTAATATTTATATAATGAGGGTATAGTATATGTGTCTGGCACATCCCTATGGGGTGTAGGGGTGGGGTGAGGGAATCAGGAAATTCGGAGGGCGTTCTACAGGCGAGGCAGTATGAGTGGGTGAAGCGGGACCTATAGCAATCAAAAGATGGTGATTTTACTTAAATCAATAAAGTGGTGTACATGTATGTGGTTAGGTGTAGGGGGGTTAATTGGGAATATTTTCTTTTTAGGATAAATGAATTGGGTGTAAAAGATAGGTAGAGGAGGTTAATGTGAGTGGTTGAGGTTGAGAAAATAGTGATTATCAAGTCACAATCATATATTATCGATTTATGTTCGGGACAAAAATGGTTAGAGTGTTCGAATGTCTACTGGAAACTTTAGGTCTTCCCCAGAAAGGCTTCCGCCAATCATCTTTATTCATTAGTTTTCCACGCCCTGCTCAAGGAAACTTGAGTAGGCCATGGATTTCCGTCCAAAGACTGCAGTCACAATAATGAGTGTATTAAAACTGAATTGTCTGTAGTTTTGTAGAGGTTTGGCTTTTGTTGGTTGTTCTTTAGAATGACTGTTGATATGTTTCTGCTGTGTTTTCTTTTAATATGTGTGGCATAGTTTTTTTTTTTTTTTTTCTTTTTTATTTGTTTTTTTTTTTTTTTTTTTTTTTTTTTTTTTTTTTTTTTTTTTTATATTTTTTTTTTTTGTGTTTTTTTTTTTTTTTTTTTTTTTTTTTTTTTTTTTTTTATTTTTTTTTTAGTTGAATCTACAAGAAACTATTACAGCTGAAAACTGGTTTTAATCACCTTCTAAGAACATAATGTATTTTGAAAAAGGAGATAGGACCTTTTATTGTCCATGTGTTCTACTTACAATCACACACACACAATAAAATCACATATCACATCAACGAGCCTGGGGGCTCAGCACAGCACCACACTCCCACACACACTCACACACACACACACAAACCACAACACACATTCTCACACACACGGCCGCGCGCATAAACATGATGCTATGCCAGTAAGTCTGTATTTTTAATCTTTATTACCGCTATTTGTCACTCTAACAAAAGTAGTAGATCTATTAAAACTTTGGTATCACTGTACTGATATCAATAAGGCTTTTTTTCCCCTCTAAGACTAGTTCCCCCTAATTTTTTATATTATTTTTTTTTAATAGTTACTGGATTTTCTTTTTGTTGTTGTGTTGGTTTCTTGAGTGTATTTGTATATTCTTTGTTCTAAAAACATTGTACTTACTGCTGTTGGAACATAGCTTTCTTTGTTAGTTATTGCAGGACACATATCTAAAACTCATGCAATGAACTGTAATCTATCAATACAAATCATTCATATCTGCCTTCAACATCGTGCATCAAGAGAGGTATAAAATACTTATTTGTTTCAGTCCCTCAATGTAAGAGTTCACCTCAACTTACCAACGATTCCTACCTTTTACTGACCCTCTCCATTTTTGAAAAGGCTGGCATTGAAGGTAAAAATTAAAACAGCCTTTATTGCATGAACGTAGAGAGATGTATGTCCTTCTCCTGTTTCCAGAAATAACGCTACCAAACATTTCACTCATGTGCAGCCCCGTGTAAAATTAATTAATGATCAATCGTTAATATTGTTTCTGACTACCTGCCAAAAGGTTCACATGAAGAGAATACAGACTTGGTGAGATCTATACAAATATCAAAAGAAAAATGGATAATAGCAGGTGATTTTCAATGCTCATTCTCCTTTTCTGGGAAAACAGATAAGGTCTCCAATTATTACGAGTAAGAGATTTTGGTAGAAAACTTTGTTGATTCTTCATTATAACCTCTTAAGGAAGAAGCGTTACTAGGAGTCCAGATAGTGCAACTGCAATGAGAGCTACTGCCATAGATCTATCCCTTATTCTCTCCTATTCTTAGCTCCGCACTGCGCATGGGAAACTACAGCACACACACACACAAAGTGACCAGTTACCAATTATCATAACTCTGATGGAGGTCATCACTTAAGAAAATGTCAAAGATCAGATTCCAAAACATTATAGCTACAATAAAGCAACTGGGACCCTTTTTTCAAATCTTTATCATAGTAATTATTGTGGATCGGAGGCTGGGAAGGGAGTCTGTGTTAGATTGTTGATGTACATAACTTGTTTATGAGATGTGGTAACGTATATACGCGTGGTTTTACCAGCACAGATTGGGGCCGAGGGGTGCCCAAGGCCAGTGGGGAGGTTGTGCGATAAATAAAGAAGAGGAAAAGTGTTTGGCCGGCGGGGGCGCTGATAAACATTACAGGGAAACTATGGTGTAATGAGTTACTTGTGAAGATTGCTGTAATAAGAAAAAAAATTAATTAGCATTCATTAGGGTGTTTCGTGCGGGGGGTTTTATTAGAAAGAGAGTTAGAACTTGTTGGTCGTAAAATTAGGAAATATTAGAGTGTGTATTTATTGTAAATGAAAAGGGTGATTAGGAGGTTTCACTGGGGTATTTATGGTTGAAATTTGTAAATTGTGGTAGCAATAGATTGTGAATTTTAGTTGGGGGTTTTGGGTTTGTTTGTTTATAGGTGAATAATAATTTGGGGGGAATGGGATTTGGTTTTTTTAGTGGGAATATATGTGGAAGTATTGGGATTTAGGTAGTGTGTGGGATTTTTTCTCTATCTTATCTCTATCCTATATCTATATATCTCTCTATACTTTTTGGGAAAGTATGTTTGGGTTTTTGTGTTTGTTGGTGGGTGGTTTGAATGGTAATGTGTTGTATGGTTTAATTGTTTATTATAATTGTTAGGTATTTTGGTGTTGGGTTGGATTGAAGAGGTTGGTTGTTTTTTGATGTTTTTGATTTGGGAGTGGATTTGGGAGGTTGGTTTTTGGTGTTGGTGGGGGTGGTTAATTGTAGGTATAGTGTTTGGTTTTGTAAGGTGGGTTATGAGTGGTGTGGAAAAGTAGTTTTATTGGGTTTTGGTTTTTTATTTTTAGTGTTAAAGGGATAGGTAAATATATAGTTTTAGTGTTTTTGGTGGGGTTTTGTGTTGGGTAGTGGGTTTTTTGTTTTGGGAATGGTTATGATTGGGATTTTTTTGATTAATGTTAATGGTTGTTAGGAATAACACATAATTTATAAGTTGATATTGAATTTTAGTGATGGAAACGTTTATTTGAATAACATATTATGACCTAGTGTGCAGGCTAGATTGTTGTATATATTAAAATGTATTGATCCTGTCCAGTTTCATCTATCTATTTTAGAAATTTTCCTCCGAAGAAGCAGTCAGGCAAAGTTGAAATACTTACTTCCACACTTAATTTCCACAAAGGGCATACCTCAGGGCTCTGTGATTGCGCCTATTTAGTTAATCTTTTACTTCATAAATCCCTGAATATGTGTCTGATAATGTTGTTTTCTTGTCCAATATGCGGATGAACCTTTGTATGGAAAACAGGTAACAATTGAAAAAGTAACACCAAAAAGACATTTTGATTATGTTAGAAAGTTATATCAGCTTGATTGGATAAAATTTTATAAGTTTATGTGGAAAATGGGTTAAGGTGTCTTTCATCAGATAAAATAGAGGTTGTGGCCTTTGTGTTATAATGGGATGAATATGCCTAAAAGTACTGTGTTTAAAATTGGTGAAAAAGTTCGAGTGTGAAGAAAGATGGTAAGATAGTTATTGGATATGAACTTTAATGTTATAGTTGGTTATGGCTGGAACGGGGTATATTAGATTGTGAGTGGGTTAATGATTTTGGTTGTATGTTGGGTATTTTTGATGTTGTGGGGGGGGATTTGTGGATTTATTGTGGATGTTGGATAGATATGGATGGGGTTGATTGTTAAGTGGAGAGAAATTTTAGTTATTTTGGGATTTTGGTGTAGTGTGGGAAAATGGAAATGTAAAAAATTGTGAGGGTTATTTTAGAGGTGAGAGGATTTGGAGGTGTGGTTTTAGAAATGGAGGGTGGAAGTGAATTATGAGGGAAAGGGTGGTTAGTGTTTTTGTTGTAGTAAATTTGTGAGTTAGGTGAAGGGATTTTGTGTGAGGTTTTGGGAATATGGGTTTTATTGTGGATCGGAAATTGTCAAAATTAGGACGATAGTTTAATGTGTACCTATAAATGGAGGCTAAAAAGATCTCTATCTCTTCTCCTGTCTCCTTTGTCACTACTATTAGTACTGATCAATTCCTGAGTTCTTCAAAGAGTCAAGTATCATTCCTAATAGACTTGCAAAAATCCCCACACCTTCTTTTAACTCCCTGTCCACATGGGCACATCAGAAAGCAGATGTTTTGATATACCACATAATCAACGAGCATCTCTCTATCAATAAAAAAGAAGAAAAAGAGCTTATACACAGGCTCCTATATATAAAAAGTGCAACCTAGAAGATAAATATCTTCTCATCTTAAGATATACTCTGACGGATCCCTTCTTAAAAACAAGAGCCGGGGCAGCATTCATCTTCCGAGCTTTAAAGGTTGAAAAGTCCTATCACATCGGCAAAAATCATTCCATCTTTACTGCATGAACCTTACCTGACTGCTATTTTGATGGCTTTGTATTTCTGCTTGATTTACCCCCAATACTTGTTTTGCAGATTTTATCTGTGTTGATTCTAAATTCTGCATTACCGTCTCCTAAGTCAACTCGACATCGATCCTGTTAGGGGCCGAATCTTATTACTGAAATTAATTTGTTGGTACATTTTTCTAATTTCTCGGGGTTGGGGGGAGGTGTGAAAGGGGGGATGTTGTACGTGGGGGGTGGGTGTGGGTGCCGGTGGTGTTCCCTCTGCTGGGTGGGGGGGGGGGGTGGGGGGGGGGGGGGGGGGGGGTGGGTTCCATCTCATTGTGGTATTCATTTAAGTGAAATCGTGGTTTCGATCAAAAGCTCCACAAGGCAAGCAAAAACATGATACTATTCAAATGTTTTAGATTTCCTCTTTCGCTTCATGAAGGTATGCCTTTGCTTCAAAACATGTTTGCTTGGAACAATGTGGAAAAAGAAACAGAAGAGGCTGGTTATCTCCCCTGCATACTTTACACTTCTGGATCTTGAGAACATTCTTTGACTCAAGTACGGTTTTCGAAAATTCCCTTACTAAAAAAATTGGTTCTCTAATCTACAATAGAAATTAAATGCCTTCGAGCTAAATTTTGCCAAAAATTTACAATGTATATGCGGTGAAAAATTTTCCTAGTGTTCATGTTCCTGTATCTTGAGTAAGGATTAAAAAAAAAACGTTATATTTTAAAACTGGGGGGGGGATAGGGGGATGGGGTTTTTTTTTTTTTATTGATTTAACATTTTGTGTTTTATTATTTTCAGTTAGGGGGGGTAATTTACCTTCATATCAAGATAAGTCTCTTCAGGAAGTTTTAAAAAACAAGAGACTATGAATAATAAAGGAGAAAAAGGATTAAAAAAAAAAAACGCAATACAGGGGAGTTATTAGTGAGATATCCTTGTTCTCTGTTTTGCAATCCCCAGTAGTTCTCTTTTGTTGGGTTTTGTATGATCGTACGGAAGCATTAAGTTGAGGGTTGCAAATCTAAGAAGGTTCTTTTTGTCACAATTGGTTTGTTTTCAAGTGATAGTGAGAGGAGTTGATGTATTGTGGGTAGGGTTTGTGTTTTAGTTTGGTTTGGAGGGGACAGGGTTTTTCAAACATACTGTTTTATATAGTTGGAATAGTCTTTTAATGTGCATTAATACCAACACGTATCTATTCTATCTCTTAAAAGCCCTTATCATCATTATCTCACCGCCCCCCCACCCACCCCCCCCCCCACCCCCCCCCTGCCTCATCGTCTAATATCACTTAAGTGAACAGACGTACAATTGAGACACACCGCGCGCGCGCGGCACAACAAACAAACACACGTACACACGCACATACACGTACACACACCCACGTGCATAATATCAAACTCATAATCACACACATACAACAGATACAACACAATAACCAACTTTGCGTACACCTGCTCCCCATCCATGTACGTATCTCTTTCCCCCTCAACGTTATTTATTTTTTTAAAATTAAATCTCTTTTCTTCATCTGATACCGCTGAAAAGTGAAAAAAGACGGGAAATGGAAAGAACGATAAATGCACACACATTATTCACCCCTTCACCACCCTCCCCTCACTCTTCCCACCTCTCTCTCTCCCTTCTTCTCTCCCCCTTAACCCCCCACACACCATCACAACCAACACATACAATCACTCAAGCCACACACACACACACACACACACACACACACACACACACACACACAACACCACACACACACACACACACAGTCCATAGAATATTCCGGTCGCGAATCGGAAGGAAGCGGGCCCGCCGTCCGAAAGTGATTAATGAGCGGGCACCCATAATTCCTAATTTACACACATTTGGCCGACAAGTCCGATACTAATTCTATTTTTTATCCCTTCCATCATCTCCCTCAAGAAGCTGGTGGTAGAAGGTGGTAGTGGGGTGGCGTTAGGTTGGATGGGGACCCCCCTCCGCCACTCTCCTCTGTCTTAACGACCATCATGGTTGACCCTGGGACTCACTGGGCCATGGCGCAGAATTGACACTAACAAGTTGTTAACATGAGACGTTTCTGCTCCGCTTCGTCGAAGGCTAAAGAAAAATGCTACCCTTTCCTTTTTGTTGTTGTTGTTGTTGGTTCTTTTCTCTTATATTATTTTGTCTGTGTGAGTGAGAGAGAGAAAGGATGGGATGGGATGGGGGAGATGATAGGGGGTGGGGGGAAGGGAGAGAGAGGGGGATAGGGAGAGAGAGAGAGAGAAGAGAGAGAGAGAGAGAGAGAGAGAGAGAGAGAGAGAGAGAGAGAGAGAGGATGGGGAGAGGGAGAGAAGGAATGAATTAATCTTTTTGAATGAATGAATGACTCTTTTGAATGAATCTTTATTTTTCAAGGGTAACAGAATTAGCATACGCATACTTTTCTCAACCGCCCCTTGCTCTGATTAAGGACTATCAACAGAACAAGAGGAAAAAAACCTACTACAACAAGGACAACATGATTAAAAGACAAAAAGAGATAAGTGTACATTTAACAATACATTATCCCCAACTGAACTGAACATTAATGGAGAGAGAGATATATATATAAGGGATGGTGATGAGAGAGAGAGAGAGAGAGGAGAGAGAGAGAGAGAGCGAGAGCGAGAGGATGGGGATAGGAGAGGAGGGAGAAGGGATGGTGATTGGAGAGAGAGAGTCAAAGAGAGAGAGAGAGAGAGAGAGAGAGAGAGAGAGTCCAGTGTTTATTCATTAAGCGTACAATGTGTCTCCTTTCCTCTCTGTCTCCTGGTCTGACTCTCTTCCCCTCCCTCTCTTTCTCCCTCTGGTATCCTAGAACAATAATCGTATTTCACTACCGCTCCTTCCCTGTCCTGTGTGATCCTATTTTTAACGACCCAGGGTATTCAAACGCATGGAAGCAAACATGCATATTCTTTTTCATGGTTTCTATCATTTAAAAAATCAGAATACGCGGAACGGTATTTGAAGGCAAGAGAAGTAGGTAACCAAATATTTTGGTCCAGTTGTTGGTCTTGTTTGATGTGAATGGACATTAAACTAGACATAAACAAAATCTTGTTCACACAGGCGGAAAACCCACTCACTTTTCGAGGATGAGCAGAATGACAAAGGACATAGCTAACACAAACACACCCAGCATGCACCCTTCCATATGGAGAAGGATGGGCTCCGCCGGGTTCAACCAGCCATGACATACTGACTGAAAAGTCTAGTGCAGTGCTCAAGTGACTTCCTAGTAAGTTAAAGGAGAAGTCAAGTTACGCGAAGTCAAAGACTCCTGGAGACTAACGTCTGAAGTATATTCATTTATTCATTTATTATTCTTTTATTTCGAGGATAATGGAATAAGCACCAAAGTTCTTTTTTTTTTTTACATCCAGTCCCCGTGTGTATGCAGTTTTGCAAATTTAGTCATCCGTTCCCACCGGCACTCAATGGCCTGCTCTTCCGAAAAGCGGAACGGGTTTTAACGTGTTCGCAACATGTTCTGTATAGTATAGTTTTTAATCATAGAGTGTCATCACTTACTTGTATGAAAAGCCTTCCTGCCTTTGTTCAACAACAACAACAACAACAACAACAATAGAAAAGGGTAACAAAAACCCAAACCAAACTTTCAGGACAACTTTAAAAATAAAAGTGATGACGTACAACATCATAATAATCCTAACAAAACTGTAAATTTAACAGATGATAATAATCTTGTACAGTAGAAACTGATTGCTATTTTGACGTATCTCTGGACTGTGGCCCCAGTCCCTAAATCGGAAATCTCCTCTGTGAACGTAAACACAATCACAACACCACCATCAACAACACTAACAACGACTGTGGCCCAAAGTTACAGAAAAAAACAAAACTGGAAAGAGTGTGAACAAAAAAATCATAAACGAGCGAGCCTTCCAGTGATTGAGGGAAAGAAGAAATGGGGGGGGGGGGGGGATGGAAGCATGTTCATGAACGTGAGGCCAACATCAAACTCTACCAGAAAAAAAGGACCCCACCAAAAAACCCCATCAGAAAGAACAAACAGACTAAAAAAACCAACAACTGGAAAGTATGGGTCGTCGGATGAGGCAAAAGGCTGAAAGCCAAACATTGGCCAAAAGATGGGCCTTTTGTCAGGCAGGCAGGCAGGCAAGCAGCAGGCAGGCAGGCAGGCAGGGAGGGAGGGAGGGAGGGAGGGAGGCCATATTCCAATATCAATAACGACTTGTCATCCATCCTTCGCAGCTCTGTGGCTTGTTAGCACTGGGGGTTTCCCTTGCTTGGGCACGGTTTGTTTGACTGACGTTTGATCGTCCGGACACCCCTGCTGCCGTTCTGCGGAAGAAGAGCATGTCACCTTCTTTCATTCCGCAGAAAGAAAATATGAGTGAGCCCTGTATCGATTTTCGCAGGTTTCGTGGTTAAGTGGGAGGGGGGGGGGGGGGGGGGGGGGGGGGAGGGGTGAGGAGGAAGGGTGTGGAATGGGGCTAACGTCTTCGTTTTTTTTTGAGGCATAACAGTTCAGTCCACACGACAAAATTAATAGAAACTTGTATTGTTTAGTTTTGTTTTCTCCTGGGGTTTGTTGAAATGATCAGCTTGTCTCAAAATGTTTGTGTTGTGCATCAGACACGCTTTTTGGACGTCTTAAGTGGGTTATTTTCCTGCCTGTACTTTATGTTAGTCACTCACTCCAGTTTTATTTTTAGCTGTAGAATGCCAGTGAATAGTGATGACGTACAACAACCAAAAAAATAAAATAAAATAAAGAGAGTTGATGATCTGATGTGGACTGAGATAATTTTCACAATTTGATATGATTTATCAACCTATCTACTTTTTATCTGACACATTTTTATACGATTTTTCAATTCGTTTTTGATGACTTTGACATCAGCATACCTAACTCTCATGTTCACTGGAAGATAATTCGACAAATGCATTTCAGTGTGTTGACTCAGACGTAGGGGTTATATCACCAAGGAACAAAGCCTGCCAAGGTATCAAACACCGGTCAATTTGACTGTTTACTGAAATCAGGTTAAGACGAAGACAACCATGGTGGCACCAGTCAGAGACCCAATGACCTTTCTACAACAGCTTTCTATGAAACTGTCGTGGGGGAATATGGAAGGATAGATAATAAAAAAACAACAACAACAACTA
>CM054143.1:11822810-11835310 GCA_028751875.1 Rapana venosa | reverse complement strand
ACCTGTTTTCTACAATTTTAACATCTTTTCAAAAATGCACGCGCGCGCGCAGCCTCCCCCCCTCCCCCCCTACAAAACAAGCACCCCCCCCACCCCCCACCACACACACACTCATGCCTCACAACACACACACCGCGCCTGTTTTCCACAATTTTAACATCCTTTGATAAATGCGCGCGCGCGCACAACACACACACCACACACACACACACACATACATACTACACCCATACACACACGCCGCGCCGACACACACACTGACACATACACAAACCACACAACACACAAGCACCCACCCCACCCACACACACAAGCAACCCCCCCTCCCCCCCCCCCCCCCCCCCCACACACACCACTCACTCACACACTCTACACCTCCCCCCCCCCCCCCCCCCCCCCCCCCACACCACACACACTCACAAAACAGAAGTCTTTGTTATGACGGTATGACATTGTCAGGCTGAAATGAAAGGAAGCAGAAGTTATTTTGACTACCTTGTTAACCGCCGCTCAAATCCCCCAGTCTGACCTTTCCGAGAAGGCAACACTCCCGGGGTCACGGTATTCTAACTCCGTGGTATCTCTTTCCCCCAAAAAGCCAGAGTGAGAGAAAGAGAGAGAGGGACAGAGAGAGAGAGAGCAAGAGAGAGAGAGAGGGAGAGAGACTGTGATGATGATGAGGGTGAATGGTGGTAGAGCGAGACAAGGAAGATAAAAAAGGAGAAAAGCAGGAGCAGGAGGAGGAGAAGAAGGAGGAGAAGAGAGGAGGAGGAGGAAAGAGGAGGAGAAAGAAGGAGGAGGAGAAGAAGAAATGGAGGTAGAGGAGGAAGAGGAGGGTAGAAGGAGGGTGGAGAAGGAAGAAGGAGGAGGAGGAGGAGGAGGAGGAGGAGGAGGAAGAGAGAGAGAGAGTGACGACTGATTCATATAATGCACTGACTTGTCTTCGTATACTGTTTAGTTAAATGGTTGGACTGTTTTTCAGCATTGCTAACAAGCCTCTTGATCACTAACTTCAGTATCACGTTAATACTCGCTCCGCTTTTCGGAAGAGCAGGCCATTGTGTGCCGGTGGGAACAGATTACGACAAAATTACAAAACTGTGTACACACGAGGACTGAATGTAAAAAAAATACATATGAATGCTTAGTCCATTATCCTCGAAATAAAAGAATAAAATAAATAAAAGAATAAAATAAATAAATAAACTTGGTCACACTTCCTACTCAAACTGCCTTCTCCCAGTAGAATGCAATGTGTTAATTAACCCTTTATGTCCATAATATACATGAAACATCAAACGTGGCAAATGACCAGACGCCAGACGTCACAGAGTTAATAATAAGTGAGATAGATAATTATAGTCTACCTGATATTTTGTTGCCTGCTTAGAAAGACACTATACATTATTTTCTCCTTAGCACAAATGCTAAAGCTAAATCAGTGGCCTACCAGTAACATACTTAGGTTTGCTTTGGGTTTTTTTTATCATGTGGTTTTTTTTTTCCATTCATCCTTCGGCTAGAGCTTCGAGGTTCAAAGATGGTAAGATTCCTGCGTATGCGACCGTTGTTGCCCCCCATTAAGGCAGCCGCATTCTTACTTCTGGCAGGTCCACTGGAACCCCTTCTCACCATCGTCAAGAAGAAAAAGCTGACATGGTTCGGCCACGTCACCCGCCACAACACTCTGCCAAAAACAGTACTGCAGGGAACACTCGAAAGGTGGCAGAAAGAGGGGAAGACAGAACAAGTCATGGATGGACAACATCAGAGAATGGACCAGGATGAATGACTCGGCACTACTGCGCAGAGCCGAGGACCGAGATGGATGGAGGAGGCTTACCACGGCATCGTCTTGCGTGTCTCCTCCACGACCGCCAAGGTCACGGGACTGATGATGATGATGATTCCTACTTCTTATATATTGTCTAAACACGATATCAGTGTGCCTGTGTTTAGTGTTATATATATATATATATATAATATATATATATATATATATATAGTTAGTTAGTTCTTCAGTTTAACGGTCCTTCCACCAAAAAGTGATATCAGACGATTTTGTGTGTGTGTGTGTGTGTGTGTGTGTGTATGTGTGTGTGTGTGTGTTGTGTGTGTGAGTGTGTGTTTGTGTGTGTGTGTGTGTTGTGCGTGCATGTGTGAGTGTGTGTATAGAGTGTGTATACTCCGTAGTATGTATGTGTGTGCTGTACGAGTGTTCGTGTGTATGTGCTGCGTCATGCGTGTGTGTATGGTTTGGTGAAGTGTGTGTGTGTGTGTGTGTAAGTGTTGTGAGTGAAATAGTTGTGAGTATATGAGGAAATTTGGCGTGTGTAGTGTGTGTTGTGTGTGTGTGGTGATTGTGTGTGTGCGTGCGTGCGTACGTGTAAGTAAATATATCACAAATTGAGTTAAGTATGTGGTGTTCCTGAGGTGTGTGTAGTGTGTGTGTGCGCGCGCGCGCTTGTTTGCGTGGAACATGCAAGTAATGTGAGGGTCTTGCGTGTTGTGTGGTGTGTGAGTGTGTGTGTGGTGTGTGTGTTTGTGTAGAGTGTGCTGTGTGTTGTGTGTGTGTGCCAGTAAATAGCCTAATCAACAAAAATATCAAAACTAGGGCTGCTAAAAAAAGACCAAAAACCCACCACCACCCCCCCCCCCAAAAAAAAAATTAAACAATAAAAAAAAGAAAAAAAAACAAAATATCCCCCTTAGGGAATAAGCAAGAACAGTTTCTAAACATAAACCAGTCTTGGATAACAAATTAAACAAGAAAAACTTTGAAAACAACAATAAGCTTGACTATAACTAGCCAAAAAGTTTGGCTAAGGAACTGAGATATTGCACCAAGTATGGGTAAAAAACACAGTGGCATAAGGAGCGAGTTTACAGTAACATCATTTAAATGATAACTTTAAAACAAGATATCAATCACAGAAGATGACCGACTGGCTGTGTACAAATATCAAAATTTGCAAAGAAATACATTGTTTAGGATGCTTTTAAGCGTACAGAGAATCAAAAGTAAGGAAGCTACAATGTATAGAAACGATTTTTTAATTCTAGGACAACCATAAGAGAATGCCTGGATAATGTTACCACACATGCATATTAGGTTCTATGCCAGTATTTGTGCGAAGAGCTTTAAACGCAATCGTAACCAAGCTTGTATATTCTCGAAGCAGCAATACGGTGACTGAAGAAGATTATGATTGACTCCTCATTCTTAAATATTGTCTAGTACACAATTAGTGTAGCATGTTTTAATGTTATTATATAATATTATAAAATCATAATCTGATCTATACGAAATATACTATAAGTATCTTATATATATAATATTTGTTTTTGTTGTTTTTTTGTCATTCGTTCTTACCAGCACGAATGGCCTACTCTTCTGAAGAAAGGCGGAACGGGTTTTAACGTGTGCGCAAGATGTTCTGCACGCGAACATTCGCACACAGGGCCTTTGTTAATAGTCTCATCTGGAGGACTGCGTACTCCCTATAGGAAGAGAGAAGGCCCCGAGTTCAGTCCCTTTGAAAATATTTTCTTTCCGATTACTTGGACATGTGCGATGATGTGGGTTCTAGTCTTATTTAAAAACAAAACTTCATTGCCCCAGGAACGAATGAACGAATGTCCGTCAACGTAGGATAGATCCGAGTTGTTCCAATGAAAAACAGATTCAATGATATATGGGTTTTTTTTGGCATTATGTAGCCGAGAGTCTGATTTAATTAAGAAAAAACCACGTATATAAAACATGCACTCGTACGCATGCACACACAAAACACACACAGCTTACACTTACCTAAAAGTTGATGTTATACAGCCTAAATTAGCTCACCATATAATTATTCAATGGATGTACATGCATACTGTCCGGTTTACATGGGCCAGGAAGCCTGCAGAAACTATATAAACCAGTATTACTGCACACACATTCACACACACACACACACACACCACACACACACACACACCCCCAAACACACACACACACACACCACAACACTACGCCTACTCCCTCCCATCTCAAAGTTTCTCCGCATCTGACAAGGAGGAGGAGGAAAAAAAAACACCCACCCCAAACAAACAAATTAGCCCAGACAGACAGACAGATAGACAGAGAAAGTGAAGCCACCCTACACTGCACTCCACTCCATTCAGCAGTCCATCAGAAACCCCAATTTCATATCGTGCTTACAGCCAACAGCTGCCGCGCGGCGTAAAATTATGACAAGCGATAGGCTGTCACTGCCTCCTTATGGCCAGCTCTCACGCAACACCCGGAAAACCGAGATGGGCAGATTAGACCCAGGCTTAAAGCGAGGGCGGTAGGAGATACCCCCGGATGTCTAGATCGCCCATCCGTCATGGGGTGAAAAAAAAAAATTAATCCCTCCGCTTGTGAAAGGGTGTGTGTGTGTAGGAGGGGTGAAAAATCATAATATTCGCACTCCTTGGTAGTGGTAGGCCTGTAGTCTTTTAGAAGTAGGAGAGACGAAAATGATGACACTGATAGAAGAAGCGCTGGAATAGGAATTATGCTAAGAAGATAATAGACGTCAGAACGTCTCGGCTGTACCCTCGGGTGTGATTAGGCAGCTCTAGTGGGAAGAATTTGATTATAGGTTATGAGCGATGGTAGGGGCGGGGGATATCATAACTGAAAATAAGCATAGGTTTGATCGGGACCAGGCGCGACCCCGAAATGAAGGGGGTGTGTTGAAACCGCAGATGTTGTTATCTGTCATCAATCTGGCTTTGCTCTTGTCAAGCTGTGAGATTCTGTCTTGTGTGTGTGTGTGTGTGTGTGTGTGTGTGTAGGCTTGATCGATTTGGTTCCGCTTGGGTTGCTTTGTGTTGTGAGGGTGTTTAGAGCTGTGTTGTGCCAACTATGTTAGGGGGGTGATCTGTTTGTCTGTCTGTGGGTATCTGCGTATTGTATTAATCTCTCTATGTCTCTCTGTGTCTCTGTCTCTCCTTTTCTTCAAGTTCATAGTCCATGACTTGATCTTTGCTGTCATGATTCACCCGAATCGGTTGTTCCTTTGTTTGGTTGGTGGGTTTTTGGGTGGGTTTTTTCCTTCCAAGTACTAAGGCACTTTACATACCAGTATGTTAATTCTCCTCCTTCCCCCAAACTCCGTGTATTGTGGCCTAAGGCCGATGTACATGTTCAACACGTTCAGAGTTCATACTCTCTCTCTGTCTCTGTGTGTCTCAAATATATCTGTTGAAAAACGCAAGACAAGCACACTGGAGGAGTGAATTAAGTGTCAGACCTTTGAACCCAGATGACACGAGGTCGTGTCTCAGCGGCGCCTGAAGGATTTACTTGTGTGTGTGTGTGTGTGTGTGTGTGTGTGTGTGTATACATGCATACATACACACACATACACAAATATATATGTATATATATATATATATTTATATATATACACACATATATATATATCTGTGTGAGAGAGAGAGCTCTGAACTGATACAGTGATCGACACAAATAGAATATTGATATATATTTTGTTGTTTTTTTAAACTTCACAATAAATCTAAATAAAAATAAAGTAAATTGACGTAGGGGTAAAGACAAAAGAGAACAAAAAAGCATACAGATACAGACAGACAGACAGGCAGGCAGGCAGGTAGAGACAGAGACAGGAAAGGAACCCGCACAGCCATACTAACTTATAGATAACTGATAATCGGAAGCATTTGCATAACATCAGCATTTCTATGCAGCCATACACAAAACAGAAATCACTCAAAATGTCAAAGGAGGGAAACGAACTAATACGAAACCTGTGTGAAAGAAAATGAGAGAGATAAGAGTAAGAAAGAAAGAAAGAATGGAAGGAAGAGAGACAGACAGACAGACAGACAGACAGACAGAGAGAGAGAGAGAGAGAGACAGACAGACAGACAGACAGACAGACACCCACACACAGAGGGGGGTGGGGTGGGGGTGGGAGGGATAATTTATTTTATTATATCTTCTTTTATTTCGAGGATAACGGAATAAGCACGCATGTGCTTTTTTTCATTTAGTCCCCGTGTGTATGCATTTTTGTAAATTTTGTCAATTCTCACCGGCACACAATGGCCTACTCGTCCGAAAAGCGGAGCGGGTTTTAACGTGTGCGCAAGATGTTCTGCGTGCGTTCGCACACGGGACCTCGGTTTATAGTCTCATCCGAAGAACAAGAGAGAGAGCGAGCGAGCGAGCGAGCGAGCGAGGAGAGAGAGAGAGAGAGAGAGAGAGAGAGAGAGAGAGAGAGAGAGAGAGAGAAGAGAGAGAGAGAGAGAGAGAGAGAGAGAGAGAGAAGAGAGAGAGAGAGAGAGAAGAGAAGGGGGTGGCAGAGGAGGGAACATGGAAAAAACAGCTGTAAGAAGAAGTACAGCTAAACAACAATATCGGTTAGTTTTCGGGCTTTATGATGTCAAGATAAAATTGAACAAGAAAATGAAAAGAAAAAGAAAACGAGACGACGAGGTAAGCAACTTAGGTCTACAAAGGGTAACCACACACACACACACACACAACACACACACACACACACACACACACACACACACACACACACACACACACACAAGGGACGGGATAGCCTAATGGTTAGAACATTGCGCTGGCAATCTGACGACCCGGGTTCGATTCCCGTCCAAGGGGATATTTCCCCCTGGAGTTAACATCAGTACTCCACTCTCCCCCAAAGTCCTTCGGATGAGACTATAAATATAGGCCCCGTGTGCGAACGCACGCAGAACATCTTGCGCACACGTTAAATCCTGTTCCGCTTTTTCTTAAGAGTAGGCCATTGTGTACTGGTGGGAACAGATGACAGAATTTACAGAACCGCATACACACGGGGACTGGATGTAAAAAAGAATATAAGCGCTTATTCCATTATCCTCGATATACAAAAATAAAATAAGATGAATAAATAAATAAATAAAAATAAACACACACATAACCTCGTACACTGTCAACCCTATAAATTGAAAACAGTACGGCTTCTTCATTTACTTATTTGTTTATTCATTGACTTGCTCATTCTATTCCAAACGACTTTTCTGTATTCATCTACCGCTATATATTATTGTTGTTGTTTTTCTTTATTGTATCCTATTGCATGTTATTTATTTTCATGTTGTTGGTGTTTTCTCTTTTATCCGATTTCACCTTTTTCTACAGCTCGTTTATTTCCAGTTCTTCCTAAAGTGCTTAGAGCTGTTCGTATGGAAGTCGTGAACTTTTGAAATTTACAGGAAAAACGGTGTAATTTCATTACAACGTCCATTATTTCCCTACGATATATTACAAGCATTGTCGTGGAAGGTTCAGCTATCTATGGCGTTGGGAAGAGGGAGGGTTGAGATGCGTTAAGATCTTTGCCTACTACACGATGTCATGCTGTTATTGTAAGTCTTCCTTTTAGCGCCTCTCGTTCGTCCTTCTGCCGCGTTATGAACGAAGATTTAGTTGAATCCCTCCCCCCCCCAATGTATATGTGTGTTGTATGGTTGTGTGTGTGTGTGTGTGTGTGTGTGTGTGTGTGTGTGTGTGTGTGTGTGTGTGTGTGTGTGTGTGTTTGCCTGTCTGTCTGTCTCTCACTTACTCTCTCTGTGGACTTTGTGCTTAGTTTTTCATCTACAAAAAATATATAAAAAAGTAAGAAATTGTGTATTCCATTCTTAATCTCTTATTTATTCCCTCGATAGGTCATTTATTTGGGTGTGTGTGTGTGTGTGTGTGTTTGTGCGTCGTGCGTGCGTGCGTGCGTGCGTGTGTGTGTGTGTGTGTGTGTGTGTGCCTGCGTGCGTACGTTTTGTAAAAGATATCTTATTTTGATATTATGTGAGTACGTGGGCGCCTGGGCACATCTCTCTCTCTCTCCTCTCTCTCTCTCTGTCTTGCTCTCTGTCTCTGTCTCTCTTTCTCGCGCTCTCTCTCCTCTCTCTCCTCTCTCTCTCTCTCTCTCTCTCTCTCTCTCTCTCTCTCTCTCTCTCTCTCTCTCTTCTCACCATAGAGCAAACGCAGCCAATATCTACGTATTAATCATCGGAAAGAGAGATGATCAAATTTGCAGCGCAGTCTTCAAATTGCGCATCATTACCAAGAAACTCCCATTCGCTCTTCTCCTCATTCCACCCGCTAGCAGTTAACATTTATGTCAGACAATGATTTTTGTCCCCCCCCCCCCCCCCCCCTCCCCTCAAACCCTCTCCCCGTGGCTGGAAAACTGGTATGCAAGCATCATCAAGCGAGAAAATATGGAGGCAATACTCGCGGGCTGGCAGCACACAAAGATGGCTGGAAAGTGTCTCGGTTATTAGTCATAGCGAAAGGAAACACCCGCTTCTTGTCAGATATAGACCTACTTCTGGGGTTTTTTTTGTTTGCGCAGAAAACGGCCGCGGATATTGACGGTTATGGGGAGGAGGGAGGACATGAAGCCAGTGATCGGGAGTTGCGAAACGAGCTGGAGTTATGGAAAGGGGCGAGATTAAATGGGAATCGTGGAGCCTGCCTAATGGCTGGCATTGACACCTACGGTAATGTGTGTGGAAGCGCTGCAAAATCGTGCGGTGGAATGGGAAACCTTCTTATTCTGACGGGTAGTAGTTTTTAAAAAAAAAAAAAAAAAAAGAAAGATAGTTTATAATACGATCCGGACAAATCCTTCTCCGTTTCATAAAAAAGCGGAAACAATGATTGGGTTTTTATCTGCACAGACTACACCTTCTTTGTAAACCAATCCTTTTTACGGGCTGGCTTCTATTACCGATGATCTTTGTTACAGGAGCTGTTGCTGATCTCTTAAGCCGACGCCGAAGCCGAAGAAAGCCAGGAGGCATGAGGCAGCAACTGAGAGAGAGAGAGAGAGACTGAGAGAGAGATAGAGAGAGACAGACAGACAGACAGACAGAGACAGCCATACAGAAACACAGACAAAAGAGAACAGAGCCACAGAGACATAAGGTAAAGGGAGAAACATAGACACTGAAGAGAGAGAGAGAGAGAGAGAGAGAGAGAGAGAGAGAGAGAGAGAGGGGAGAGAGACAGAGAGAGAGAGAGACAGAGACAGAGAGACAGACCGACCGACAGACAGATAAACAGAGACAGACAGACAGATACACAGAGATAAAGAGAGATATATTATAGTGATAGACTGGCAGGGATGGAAAGAGACAAAGGCAGGGTGACAGAGAACGTAACTTCATATCTGTGCATCTGCCTCCATAATAATAACAATCATAATAACAATAATGATTTTAACAGCAACAACTGATAATAACAACGACGACGACGACAATGATGATGATGATGATAATAATAACAACAATAACAATGACGATAATGATACTGATAAAAAGAATAGGAATAAAATTGATTATGATATGAAAAGGGATGTTTTCTAGCGCTAAATCTTGTAAAGCAAACAAAATTAAAGCGCTTGCATTCCAATCATTCGCGCACACTCGACTGTTCACAAAAGATGAACAGATTAATAACCATCTAAACAATATCCATCCATCTTATCAGCTGATCCAGCTACCTAACTACCTACCTACCTGTCCACCTTACCGATATCTCTTATCGCTCTACGCATCATGCCATTTATCAACATATTTCTCCGCATGATTTCCTACCTTAATGCAATGTTCATCCAACTATGATCGAGCTTTTAGGCGTGGAGATTTTTTGTGCACTCTATCAACCGTCCATTCGTTTGTTCATTTACTCACTCCTCCATAGCAAAAATAGGTAAGGTAAAGGTAAAGGTGTCCCATAACCTTTGTGGTCGTAGGGGAGTGAGACATCAGAGACCTCAACTTCTCCATGGGCCAGCATATTGAGGGCGGCACCTATCTCCTCCCCATCGCTGCCTCACCTTCCTTGACCCTAAAGAGGGCAGGTACTGCTATCCAGATGGTAAAACTAGCCCTCAGTCTTCTTCATTATAGTGTTTTGTTGGAAGGTTTGATGGAAGACTGACAATCTATGACGATGAGGGCTGGAGCCTGAGAAAATCAACGTTGGCACGCACCATTTTCGTTTGCCTCACGATATACGATTGCACCCTTTCATCAACAGCAACGGGAAACGTATACATTGATGAAAGGGGCAAATGTATGCAGGGATTCTTTGTAGAGTGTAAACGTAGCGCATATGCACATGCACGCATGCTATGTCATGTGGAGCAAATGTGCGAACCTAAGCTTTATAAAAAGGCAGCTAACCCTCAGCAAAATGTGGCGTAACGATAGTATGTGCAGAGGTGCACACACAACTCACACACACACACACACACACACACACACACACACACACACACCCCACACACACTCTCACACACACACACACACACTGATTTACACTTTTTTCAGGTTCCTTGCGTTCACTCATATATTACTGGTCTTTACGGTGTGGACAAGGTTTCCAGCTATCCAATACAGAAAAGGTCTTCCACAAGCCATCAGCAATAAACCTTGTATGGCGTTTCTCATTCAGCTGACAGCTCTTTTTATGAAGCTGCTACGAAGCGAATGTCTCGTCTACAAAACAGCCATGCAATGGTTTGATGGCAATGTTTGAATATGAATGATGAAGCTGATTAGGATGACTTTGAACGTGTCTTAGTAATGAACATTCCCCGTAGGGATGCCGGGGGCCTGTCAGTATAAATAGCATCCCCACCTTCTGGAAATTCTGTGCTAGGAATTCCAACTTTTGTATCACTCTCTCTGTTTCTGTCTTGTTTCTTTTTACCCTGTTACCTCCTTCTTGTCTTTTTTCTGCTTTTTTGGGCCATTCTCCTGCCTTTTTTCCATAAAGACTTTAAAAATAACAATTCACCCCATGCCGAAGTCGTATGCGCTGAGCCTGACTTGTCAGGCGCTTAACGGCAGTGTAACGACGCATTTTTGCTCATACGACAGACAACAACAGTTGCTGTCTGAGCGTTCGAAGAAGAAGAAGTAAAGCACATGAAAGATATTCAGTTCAAGGTGATAAACACAGTGCATTTTGTCTCTTTTCTTGTAAGTGGCAGTACAAATTTAAGAAACATTCTTTTTCTTTTTTTAAAGAATCTTGAGAACTCTGACAATCGTCTTTATATTCGTAGAGTCGTCTGTCCATCTGTCTCTCTGTCTCTGTCTCTCTCTCAAGGTACCCCTAAACTGTTCAGCTTTTTACCTGTCAGTTTAACTTTCTTTTTTCTACTCAATTATTAGTCAATCCATCTTTTATTCTACTGTTATGCAACCCTGTGATCCTTCCATATGTTATTCACCTATAAAATCGCCTTTTCTTTACATTATACTTTCCTCCTTCTTGAACACCCCCCCCCCCCCCCCCCCCCCCCCCCCCCCCCCCCCCCCTGATCCATCACGTTTCAGCATTGCGTGACCATCAGCCTCCGCATCATCATCATCATTTTCCCTTGTTTCTTCAGATATCCATCCCTCAGTCAAGTTTTCATCACGCCTCCTGTCTTCTAGTCGTGTTCATTCCACACACACCCCCCCCCCCCCCCCTCCCCGATCAAAGAACCATTAATCTTTCCATCCACCCTTTCCTTATCATACACCCAGCCGTGTTGCCAGCCCTGAAGAGGTAAAAGGAGTGATGGTTGAAACGTGATTCCCCACGACTGTGCAGCACCCCTGGCCAGAGACTGGCCTGCCTTCCTAATTGCCATTGATGGCCCATCTTTCTCTCGCCCCACCATAACTGTCCATTGTTCTTCCAGCACAACCATATCCCATCACACCCCCGTCATCATTATGCGTGAGCAGGCACAACCCTCCACCCTCAAAACCTTCTCGCTAGCTTTAATCAACCATCTGCACTCAGAACCCTCGTCCAACTCTCGTCATTTTCCATCTCCCCCTCCATCTCTCTCCTCCCCCCCCCCCCCCCCCCCCTCCCCTGACTTTCTTCCTCAACACCCACCCACGCCTCTCTACTACAACTACTATACTAGACGTCTTCTCCCTTCTCCTTGCTATCATAAGTGCCACATTACGGAATCGACAAGGGAGAGAGAGAGAGCGGGCAGAATTCTCTTGGGTGGGGGGTGTGCTGGGCTAACTTGACACCGTGGCGTGGCTCATTTCCCTCGACATGAAGCGATAAGTTTGCGAATATGTTGGCAGCGGCGCGGAACGCTTCCCGCCTGGAAAGAGACCCCTCATCAATTAAAAGTCCAGACAAGGTCGGGCGAGCGGTAATGAAGTGCACGGCCTAATCAGCATAAGTTCGCTGCAACCTATGCTTGCTCTCTGTCTCTCTCTAGCTCGCTCTCTCTGCCTGTCTGTCTGTCTGTCTGTTTCTCTGTCTGTCTGTCTGTCTCTCTCTCTCAAGGGCCGGATGAAAAAAAAATATGCGCATGCTTATTCTGTTACCCTTGAAAAATAAAGAATAAATATATATATATATATATATATATATATACTTTTTTTGAAATTTTTTTTTTATTTCGAGGATA
>CM054143.1:11787810-11817810 GCA_028751875.1 Rapana venosa | reverse complement strand
CACACACACACACGCACACACACACACGCACAAACACACTCACACACATGCACTATATGACTAAATTGTACATATTAGTTTGTTTACGTTTGACAATACTTATTCAACTGGTGTTAGGCAGGTGAAGTAAGCCCCCCCAAGTGGATAGATAAACTGGATGCACTTCTAGATACTCCAGTTGGTCATTGGTTTGATCCCAATTTGAGATCAGTGGTAGAACTGCTTTTATATATTTCTCACACTCCTGAAGTCGGATTGAGGCTACCTTAACGGTGGGTAAAAATGGTCACTATTGGTGAATCTCAGAGCTCTCTAGCTGAGAAACAAAAAAAAATCATCATACAGAATGACGGCTACTTATACCCTCTCCATGTATACGTACATACACACTAACTGAACAACAAACCTATGTACATGTTGCCTGATCAATCAACATGCCGACCAAACAACCGATCAATCAATCAGTCAATCAGTTGATTGTTTTCTCAACCAATCAACCCATTCAATCCATTCCTTAACACACTGATACGAGAACAACAAATCTTTGTACATGTTGCTTGGTCAATCAATCAACCAACCAACCAATCAATCTATCAATCAATCAATCGATTTCTCAACCAATCAATCCATTCCTTAACACACTAAGACGAATACTTTAAAAACAACAACAACAGTCTATGAGTCATGACAGAGCAGAGGCACCGCTAAATGCCTTGATAATTTCCTGCAAGTGTGAGGAGAATAATCTGTACACGTTAAAGATCCCACAATCCATTTCAGCATCTAAGATGATACAGAAAACCCAGATACGTGGCTCGGTGGTCTAGAGGTAATGCACCCGCCTAAAAAAACGAGAAGGGCACACTTTTTTCTCCATCTATTAACCTTTGAATAGTGGTCTCGGCGCTAGTCTTTCGGCTGAGACGATAAACTGAGTTTGCATGTGTAACACGCATCTAGCGCACATAAAAGAACCCAAGGTAACAAAAGAGTTGCTTCTAGCAAAATTTTGTGCAAAAAACCCACATTCTCATAGGGAAGAAATAGGCATGCAGACTGAAAATATTACAGACAAAATGGGTGGGTGGCATTTCTCTTTTGGCCACGTGCTCTCTCTGGGAGAGTAGCCCAAATTTCACGCTTGGAAATCTGCTTTGACTAAAAGTCCTAAAATAATGCAAGACAGTACAATACAAATCAATACAATCAAATACAATGTGCAGGGCCTGGAATATAGAGCAAAGCGACATAGGCAGTAAGTAAGATTTGGTAAGAGAGAATTAAAAAGAGACTAATACAATCCCCAGAGCTAGCAAGCAGGCGCTTCCTTCCTCAAGCACCTCTCCACCCCTTGTTTTCAACAACAAATACTTACAATAAAGAAACAACGAAACATTTTGGAGGTTTTCTTTCTCTCACAAAAAGAGACGTTTAAAGTACCAGGAGCCACAAAAAAGTAAAAAACCCAAAACAAAACACCAACCAACCAACCAACCAGACAAACCCAAACAAAACAAAACTTATAAGAAATGAATGAAAAGGAAGGATGGTGAACTGAATGTGCACACACGCATGCTTACTAGCCCGTGTGTGTGTGTGTGTGAGTAAGTGTGTGTGTGTGTGTGCGCGCACACGCGCGCGCGCGTGTGGTGTGTGTGTGCACGCACCCGCGTGCGTGCGTGTGTATTCGTGCGTGCGCGTGAACAATAGTAATAAAAATGATAAAGCCGCCAAAGTAAACAAAATACAGCCAGACCCACAGAGAGAGAGAGAGAGAGAGAGAGAGAGAGAGAGAGAGAGAGAGAGAGACAGCCAGACAGACAGAAACAGAGAGACAGAGTAAAAAGAAAAAAGTATATACAAAGCTGACGAAAGCATCAACACAGATAATCCCAAAGCCAAAACAAAAGCTCAAAAAAGAAAAATAACACAACAATAACAAAATAATACGAAAGGAATATATGGCCCCATCCTCTTGAAAACAAAGGAAAAACAATCAAACAAACCTAAACTCACAAAAAGAAAATAACGGAAAGAAAACTACCACACACACACGCACGCACGCACACACACACACACACACACACACACACACACACACACACACACACACACACACACACACACTTCAGACAAACACTTTTCAATACATCACATTCTCGGGAACAATAAAAACACAATTAAACGAACAAGAAAAACACCAAAACACACACAAGCCTACCTGCTGATCGACAGGGGAAGTCACCGAGTATTTTCCATGTGCTGTTGACAAACATCTACTATGACCTGCTTTGTAGTCACTTGGATCTGAACACGAACTTCAAACAAGTATCTTCGCTATCATGCACACACTTGCGATTCACTAAATAATATATTGTCAGGATGGTACAAAATCCATGGTATCAACCTATTCAGGTCGATTTTTAACAAATCCGAACAAAGTTGACACTGACTGACAAAACCAATTCAAGTGTGCTCGAAGTCTGCTACAAAATTTTCCACACACAAACACAACACGATCAGAATTATGATAGGCTCAGAAAGAGCTCTGCACATTTCAGTCACTCATTCGACGAAATAAGATAAAATTCATTACTTTCCTTGTAATAATATTATCCCCGTCGTTTGCTTTTTCTGCATATTTTCAAGACCAGACTTGACTTTTGGTCAGCTGACAGCGATCAGACGAAAATCGTCTGTTGGAAAATTCAGACGACAGTTTCAACAGTCAAATTGTTAGCAAAATTTTGCTTTTTTTTTTATAAAATTTTTATTCTGAGGAGACGCATTTCTTTTCTTTTTGGAAGAAATTTGTTTCGCGCTTACCAGTTTGCAATAATTTAAAAAAAAGAAAAATTTTAAAAAATGTGTGGACTTTATTTTACCTCCTCATTTGCGCAGACGCCGCATCACGTGAGAATCTGAGAACGAACGGCAGACGACACCTGCAAAACAATAACATGGAACTGAAGAAATTATATTTGTGTTTAAACCTACTGGGAGTGTTACAGGTCTTTGGACGAAAGAGCTATGATTGCTGCGCCAATCTATTTGTACACGAGACAACAGGTGGGTAATGATTAATACAGAATAGAACGATTCTGGGGCCTGTGTTTTTGCACAATGTGTATGAGTTATAGCAAAACCAATGTAGGCCTAGGTGGCTACTATGTAAGCTTCTAGGTAAAAAAAATATAATCAAATAAGCGTGTTAAAAGCATTGATTCGAAATGAATGGCATGCGATTATAGGTCTAAGTACGATGGTTTGGGGTGGACTGTCCTCATCTGGTGGATGCGTGTGGTGTGTGTGTGTGTGTGCGCGCGCTGACAGCTTCTTTGGTGTCTGTTGGTAGTTTTGCAAGTGTGACGAGATTAAAATCGGTGATGAGATCTCATCAAATACACAAAAGAGATGATGGTAATGATACTAATGACGACGACGACGACGACGACGACGATGATGATGATGATGGTAGTAATAATAATGATAGTAATAATAATGATGATGATGATGATAAGTGAAGTGAGTAATTATAATAATCTTAGTTTAGAACTATTGTAATATCAACAATGATGATCCTTCAAATAACAATAATAACATCAATAATAATAACATCAATAATAATACTGATAATAATAATAATTGATGACAATAATGACAATAATGATTATAATAATTTAAATCATGATGATGATGACAATTGATAGTGTTGTTTTTCTAATAATCTCTCATATGAGCACGAAATTTGTTATTCTCTTTATTTTGTGGAGACAGACTACAGTCAAAAGAGGCCCAGTTGATATTACATATTGACGAGAAGCACAGAGGATAAAGAATTTTCTTTCATGTTCAGGGTCTCGTTGTATACACCAAAGCACGCGTGGGCAAAGTTGCCAGCCTGCATATCAGGTATAACTGGCCAGTGTAGTGTCTGACTGAAAAAAGTACTCTGTCTCTGTCGGGGGGAGGGGGGGGGGGGGAACCTTGACTTGAACGGATTGTTAGCACGTTGCTGAGATGTCGAGATCCTCACCCTGTGTATTGGTTTTGTGGAATCCTCTGCCTTACATTTAAATATAAAAATGCACAATCATCATTCATCCATATGAAACGAAGGAAAAGGAGGAAGTGGGTGCTCGAAAGAAAGAAAAAAACAAAGAAGATAATACTCCTGGTATGAAGACCTTGGCTTGTATGTAAACTTTATAAGAAAATAGATGGTCTGTGCCCTCAGCCACCAAAAAATATCAGATTGTTTAAAAAAAAAACCCAAACAAAACAAATCAGCCTGTATCGATCATCGAGACAATCAAAACATCCCCCCCCCCCCCCCCCAAATGGGTTGAAGAACAGGGTTGTAGAACGCGAAAGCCCCGTTGTAAAGATGTAGGTCAGTATGTCACAGGGAAAGATGGGAACTATTTTAGCCACGACAGTCGTTCCATCAAAGTTCAAGAGGGTCGATTTCAACAATCAATTTCAGCAGCAGAACAGGTGTCCTGCCATTGAACCAAGATCCCCTCCCCCTTCTTCTTCTCCTTGTTCATTTCGATTCTTGCTCTCTCTCTGATGACATGAGGGGGGCAGTTCGTGTGATGTATGTCTCTCTTTGTTACATCTGATATCGTGAGAACCGACACATCAAATCCAGGCACAGGTTCTTTTCGCTCAAACGAGCCAACAAGAGTTGGGAGGGGTCGTTGTAAAGGATTGAAGTCGGCTCGCCCAGGTGACCTTAAACACCTTGATGCCTGTCTTCTTGGCCTTTATCCCAACAATTCACTCATGTTCCCCCTCTCTTTCTCTCTCTTCACAAACAAGGGCTGGAGATGACTCTTTGCTTAGGAGCGTCGTGTGAGGGTTTTTCTTTTTTGGGGGGAAGGGGGGGGGGGGGGGGGGGGGGGGGGGCGGAGGTGAGCTTTGTGGCTTAGATGTGAGCTGAGAACGTGCAGGTTTTGGGGTGTTTTGCCTTTGATATGTTGTGTTGACGCTTGTATGGGTGTTTTACGACATGTGTTTAATGAGATGTAGAACTCTTGTTATGTGTGTGTGTTGTGTTGTGTTGTGTTGTTGTGTGTGGTGTTTAAGATTGATAATGTGCGTTTATGTGTGCGCATGCGTATGTGTATGTGTGTGTGTGACTGGTTAGACAAGTTATAAAATTGTTAAAAAAAACCTTCAGGGGTCGGTGAAAACAGATGTGATGGCAAAAATGAAATACAGAAGTACAAAAAGAGAGAGAGAGAGAGAGAGAGAGAGAGAGGAGAGAGAGAGAGAGAGAGGAGAGAGAGAGAGAGCAGGAAATGTAGACCAAAAGGCAACAAGGAAAGACGTAATCAATCAAGTAAACTAAAGACAAAAATTTAAAAAGAATAAATAAAAATAAAATAAATTTTAAACTTAAGAGATGTTGACTGTTGCTCATCATATCATGCTTTCAAATTCAGTCTACTTTTTTCAGAGTGAGAGTATATAGTAGCAGGCGATGGCTAGCTAGTTGATGGCCAGTCCCTAAATCGGATAATTCCGCTGGGACTCTAATACAACCAAACCAAACTAACTAGGGCGAGAGTATTGTTGTGTGTCAGTGAAGAACCAGCTTTGATAGACAGTTTGCTTGGTTTTGTGGAAAAAATATTTTCTACAAAATTTTCCCACGGCTTCCAATCCTTTGTGCACAAAAGCAAATGTATCACCATCTTTGCGCAAAATACCTGCATCCAGCCCATCTTTCAAAATGTCATGAGACCAGAGAGAAAGAGAGACAGACAGAGACAGAGCGAGAGAGAGAAGGACATGGGCCTCTATCCAGACTAAGCACTAGATGAACCTGATACATCAATTTTCAAAACAGATAACAACCAAGAACATGGGGGAAAAGTCTATCTGCACAAGTCACAGGAAAGATGAATCAACAACTTCATCAACCCCCCCCCCCCCCCCCCCCCCCCCCCTCCACCAACCCTTCTCTAACCCACCCACAAAACAGGTCCAGCTTGAAAAAAAAAGACACACAGGGCTGTGGTGGTAGTGGTGGTGGTGGTGGTGGAGGAGAGTTTAGCTGACTGACTGACTGACTGCATAAATTAAGGTGCGCCAAGCATACAGACACAGACCCTTAAAAAAAGGGGGCAAGCCACGGCGGCAAAATTAATTTACGGGCGATATTGGAGAGGTGTGCGCCTTTTGGAATCCAAGCGAGAATTTAAAAAAACCCAACCCACCCTCGTCACAGATTGCAGATGTGCGAGACTTTTTCGACAAGAGAGAGAAGAGGGGGGTAGGAGGGGGTGGGGGTGGAGAAAATTTATGCGAAGCATCACGGGAACGACACCTGACCCGTGTAATTTTTGGCCCCCGGAAATGGCGAAGGAAGGGAGAAGGAGAACGTGTGAAACAAGGCGGCGGTCATTGTCAAGGAAATTAAGCGAGACCAAACTTCAAAATGGCTAAGGGGTCGTTTGACATCATGCCACAGTGGTTTATGGGGTAGGGTGGGGAGAGGGGGGAGGATGTATGGGTGTGTGTGTGTGTGTGTGTGTGTGTGTGTGTGTAGGGGAGGAGGATGTAGCCTGTGTGTGTGTGTGTTGGTGTGTGTGTGTGTGTTGGTGTGAGTGGGTGGCTTCTTCTTCTTCTTCAGATCATGTAGCGTGTAGATCTTTGAAGACACTGACTGGATGGACTCTTGACTCACTGGGTGTGTGTGTGTGGTGTGTGTGTGTGAAGACTTTGTGGGGAGAGAGTGGGTAGGGGTAACTAGTTTAGTGGTGATCTTTTTAGAAGTCCCGTCTTTCTTCATGGTGATTATGTTAAAGGGGTTGATGAGGGTTGATTTTTCTTTTTTGTTTTTGGTCAGTGTGAAATGTTGGTTGTGGTACTTTTGAGTTTTCTCTCTGCTCCATTCTTACCACAGGTGATCTTTGTTGTTATTGCTACTAATGGTTTCCAAGTTTATTCATACAAAAAACCGCACAAACACATAATATAGTAAGTAGACACACTTGCATTCAAGGTACAGACGCATACATCCCTAAGGCAAAGACATGTAGATAAGTTTGTGTTTGTGTGTGTGTGTGTGTGTGTGCGTGGGTGCGGGCGCGCGCGCGCACGCACACACACACACACACACACACACACACACACACAGGTGAGCAGTGAATGTACACACAAACATTCCTGTCTCTCTCACATACACACACGCGCACGCTTGCGCTTAAACGCAACACAACACAGAACACACTCACGCACGCACACACACACACGCGCGCGCGCACTCCCGCACGTACACACACACACACACGCACGCACGCACGCACGCACGCACGCACGCACACCAACACACACACACACACACACACACACACACACACATTCTCTCTCTCTGTCTCTCTCTGGCCCACACGCATACCATCGGAAGCCAACAGACGTGCCTCGTTCAAGGAGCAACAGGCTTTATCAACCAACGTAAAGTTGTAAAATCAAGGAAAAACGGATATTTAGCACAACTAAGCCTATAAGTATGCTATTAAGAAGGTGAGAAGAAAGTGCGTGCCAGCCAGCCTGCCACACACACACACACAGCACAGAACAGCAAAGCTCCCCCCCCCCCCCCCCCCCCCCCCCACTCCCAAAAATTTGAATCCTCTTTTCTGTCCACAGTGATTCATAGGTATAAGCTCTCATATCTCTATTACGGCATGTTGCTGGGAAACGTCTCTCCTGTGTGTGTGTGTGTGTGTTTGCGTGTGTGCGTGCGTGTGTGTGTGTGTGTGTGTGTGTGTGTGTGTGTGTGTGTGTGTGTGTGCGGGTGCATATAGAGACAGAGAGATGAATGATTCAGTTTTATTGTCAGAAGGTGAAGGAATTAGCATGGCAACTGCCTTTTTTCTTTTTATATTCAGTCTTCTGTAACAGTACAAATGAGTTAAAGTTAAGACATATGAAGAAAAGACACATAATTCACAAGCATCATTCTGGTAGTGATAATAAAATATAATTAATCTAACACTTCATAACTGCGAGGAGAGAGAAAAAAAAAGAATGAATGAATAATCTTTATTTTTCAGGGTTACAGATACGTATTCTCATGCGTTTTTTTAATCCGACCCTTGCCCTGATTAGGGACCATCGAAACATAACAAACAAACACAAATCCCAAACCCCAAACTAAACAACAAAAAACAGCAGAGAGAGAGAGAGAGAGAGAGAGAGAGAGAGAGAGAGGGGAGAGAGAGAGAGAGAGAGAGAGTTAATGACATAATTCAGAGAGAGAGAGAGAGAGGGAGGGAAGGAAAATTTTGATAAAGTAACTGTGCAACAATTATTTACACTGAATATATGCAAAAAATAACGCAACTCAGTAGAACGTGTCATTAGTAACTCACGTCATGTTTGTGGAAGTAATAGACTGAAGTAAAGCAGTCATGCGGCATTAGCAAACTATATAAGTTTAATGCAATATCAATCGATTTTCGCACTTTTACCAGGCTGCAAAACAAACCGATTCTGTTAATGTTTCTTACCCAGGGAGTTAGTTTACTTTTAAGCATTTTATCTTTTTTTGACATTCTATTTTATTTTCTTCCCTTAGTCATCAAATACTACATTTTCAATCTTGTCAGTATTGTCAAAAATCACTTTCGCTGATCTGCAAGCACGAGCAGTACAAATGAAATCCCAGGTTGTATGTGGTTTTAGATATTATGAATGTTGATGGGAAATTTTGTACCATTAAAAGTTTCATCAACGCTGCATTTAAATATCTTCTTGCTATTACTTTTGTCATGTGTTTGCCCAGGTGGGGCCGAGTGGAAAGAACGCTTAACTGGGGTCAATGGAATTTTAGACCAGAGGTTCAAACTCCACAAGAGCCAGCAGCAGCACAGTTTACTCCTTTGACTTTCTGATCTCCTGCTACCTGATAGTGGATCGGTGGTCTAGAGGTAACGCGCCTGTCTAGAAAGCGAAAAGTCCGGGTTCGTATCCCGTCTGGGCCCGAAACTTTTCCCCCATCCATTAGACCATGAGTGGTGGTCTGGGCGCTAGTCTTTCGGATGAGACGATAAACCGAGGTCCCGTGTGTTACAGAAAATTATGCAGCGCACGAAAAAGAACCCACGGCAACAAGAGAGTTGTCCCTGGCAAAATTCTTAGAAAAAGCCACTCTGATAGGGAAAGAAATACAGTTGCAGACCAAAAAAAAAAAAAAAAGGGGTGGCGCTGCTCTTGTGGCGACGTGCTCTCCCCGGGGAGAGCAGCCCGAATTTCACGCAGAGAAATCTCGTGACTTAAAGTGGTATAAATAAATAAATAAATAAATACCTCTCTGAGACAGACTGAAGTCATCCGACACAAAGTAAGTAACGGTAAAGGTGTCCCATAACCTGTATGGTTGTAGGGGAGCGAGGCATCAGAGACCTCAACTTCTCAAGGGGCCAGCATATTGAGGGCGGCGCCCATCTCCTCTCCCTCGCTGCTTTACCTTCCCTGACCCTAAAGAGGTAGGTACCCATTTACAGCTGGGTGAACTCGTGGACTGTACTGGAGCCAAGGCGCGCAAGCGGTCATCCATCCAAGTGGTAATCGTGCTTGATGCTGCTTAACCTTAGCTGGGGAGAAGCGAGTGTTCCGACCACAATGTGCGTATGTAAATTATGGCAGGCTATTATAAGTTTGCGAGGGAGAGGAGATGGGCGCCGCCCTCAATATGCTGGCCCTAGAGAAGTGAGGTCTCTGACGCCTCGCTCCCCTACGACCTTATAGGTTATGGGACACCTTTACCTTTTTATTTTTATTATAAGTTTACTTGTTGTCCTGTCAATGTTATGCTTGTATGTTTATGTGACAGTTAATTCAATAAATTTCTATTTCAACCAGACATACTTAACAGTGGTGGTCTGAGTACTAGCCTCACAGAGGAGAGAATGAATCAAAGTTATGATTGAAGCACTCGAATATTTTGATAAGGAGCCCTATGCTTGTGTTCTTGTGACAGTTTTCTTCAATAAAATTCTATTTCAACCAGACAGACTTAACAGTGGTGGTCTGAGTACTAGCCTCACGGAGGAGAGAATGAGGCAAAGTTATGATTGAAGCACTTGTATGAATTTTTGATAAGGAGCCCATGATACAAATGTAATAAAGCCAATAATAAATCAGAGCAATGGATAGGTGTGGGACAAGAGTTATTCAAATCACTTTGCGCTGGTATTGCATTTATTTGTACTGTGAGGTATATCTATTACATTACATTGTATCGAATTTCCATGGTATTGTTCCAGTGAGTTTACAAGTTAGAAAAATGGCGATTTCTTTTTTTTATCGACAGAAATCAGTAGCGCTCGTCTTTCTGAGAATTATTGTGCTATCCACTAAATTCTACAAGTGACAGTTTCTTTGTTCACCTGATATGCTTTATTTGTGTTTGATACATTACATGCACTCTAGATCTTGGTTCCTTATCATAATATTTTTGCTGTCTTTCACAGATGAACAGCTCAGGCAACAGGCACTTACAACAGCACTACGCTTCAGTTCCATGCCATAGAACAGCATCTTCGCCACTGGGGTAGGACTAGGCCACATCCTCTGTCCAGGCGCCTCTGTGGATAGGTGGTCTAAAGGTAACGCACCTGTCTAGAAAGCGAGAAGTTCCGGGTTCCAAGTGTGTGGTGGTTCGATCCCCGTTCGTGTCCGAAACGTTTCCCCCAGCCACTAGACCCTGAGTGATGGTCTGGATGCTAGTCTTTCGGATGAGACGATGAACTGAGGTCCCGTGTGCAACACGCATTTAGCACAGGTAAAAGAACCCCGGTCATATTCTGTAGAAAAAAACCCACTGTGTTAGGGAAAAACACGTACACATGCAGACAGAAAAATAAAACAGAAAAATATGGGTAGCGCTGAAGTTGTGGCGACTTTCTCCCCAGGGAGAATAGCCTGAACTTTACGCAGAAAAGTCTGCAGTGATTTATAGTGGTATGGTGTTGTTTGCGTTCCAAGTTAATACTCAGGGGGCTCACCCAGAATTCCTTGACTCACTCATCATCCACTGGAATCACTGTGAGACTGAAATCGCCACTGATGAAGCTGCGTGTTTAGGTACCTCCCATATAGGCAGCCATCGATTCAGGTGAACTCTTAGTGGTAAGACAATACACTGCCCTCAATGCTAGCGGACTTCGGTACATGTTCCGTCGTCTGCTGCGTCTGCAAGAGCATGCTTGTAGGGCTGTGAACGTCTTGTATAATATTATGATAATTAAGAGGTTGTGGCCTGTTCTGAGCCTGAATGCAAACGTCATACAGGAAGGTCTAGCACACAGGTCACTGCTACTAAACCTCTTGTGCAACGAGAGAGCGAGAAATCCCAAGGGTTCTTATGTTTTGTTTTGTCTTCGTTTCTAGTCTGGAGCTGCAAGGTTCACCATTGGTGAGAGCTACGCTTGTGCGACCATTTTCTCCCTGATACTAAGGTAGCCGCATTTCAAACTTGGGGGATGCAGATGGGAAATGAGCATAACAATTTTGCCAGAACAGTCGACAGGTATCTCTCCTGTTCTTTCTAAGTATTTTTTTTTAATTGTCGTGGGCTCTCTTGACGTGCACAAAGTCCATAAACAAAAAAAGCACATGAGTGCAAAATTGCATTATCCTCGAAATAAAAGAATAAATAAATAAACACACGGCTCCGATTGCTTTAGAGTCTCATCCGAAAGACTTTGACATACAGTTCAATTTCCCCGTCAACATGAGAAGAAAAAGCAAGGCTGGGAATCGAACTCAGAACCTCAGGGTTATTCGCTAGGGCGATACATATCTAACGGCCCAGCCACTTTCCTTTTTTAAACTTCCTTTATGAAAAGGATTCGAACCAAAAACCTTGTAGTTCTTGCGCAAACTGCGCAGTACTATAATTATACTGGAGTGCAGCAGAAGAGTACAGTGAAATGTGATACCTAGGCGCTGTACTAAGTGACGTTGAAGCGAGATATATATATATGATAGGATGTAGTGGATTATGTAGGACACGATACTGCCTGATTAAAGTAAGATAAAAGGCTATCTGTCACCATGTAAAGCAATACAGTATACACAGCATGTGGGCTCTGATAGTGCAAGGGTGGGTTTTTGTGTGTGTGCGCCCTTTAGTTACCCTTCAGTAACAAAGGAACTGCATTTGCAGTGCTGTCTCTGTTTGTCCGTCTGTTTGTCTTTCTGTCTCTGTCTTCTTCTTCTTCTTCTTCTTCTTTTCGTTTTCTTTGTCTTTGCATTCTTCTTCTTCTTTGTCTTTGCATTCTTCTTCTTCTTTGCATTCTTCTTTACATTCTTCATCTTCTTTGCATTCTTCTTCTGCTTTGCATTCTTCTTCTCCTTTTATTTCGAGGATAATCTGTGTGCACTCTCGCGCGTGCGCGCGCATGTGTATAAGTGTGTGTGTATAAGTGTGTGTGTATTTGTGTAGGCACGAGTGTGTTCGTGTGCGCGCGCGTGTTTGCTCGCGAGCGCGTGTGTATGTGTGTATTTAAGTTCGTGCGTGCATGTGTGTGCGAGTGTGCGCGTCCACGCGTGCGTGCGAGCATGTGCGCATGTATGCGTGCTGTAATCGCGCGCACAGCAACAGACGCACATAGTACTTTAAACAAAAAAGATACTCTTATTAACTTCATTGTATGAAAATTGAAAAAAGAAAATACAATAACAATGTTCTTCTCTCTCTCTCTCTCTCTCCTCTCTCTCTCTCTCTCTCTCTCTCTCTCTCTCTCTCTCTCTCTCTCTCTCTCTCTCTCTCTCTCTCTCTCTCTCTCTCTCTCTCTCTCTCTCTCTTCTCTCTCTTTCTCTCTTCTCTTTCCCTTTCTCTAGGAACAAACAAATCTTCTGCTGACACTATATAGATACACACATGTGGATGACAGCAGTCCTGTATTTCCTGGTGGGTTTCGGGCAAAGGCACGTACAGCGCATAAGCTTTTTGGCGGATTTGAATGGATCAGCACTCCATCTTTGTCGTTTTCCAAGGTGAGGAAAGCTTTTTGAAAAGATGATGATTTTTACTTTCCTTTTGTTAGACATACGTGCTTCAGTGCAGGAGAAAAAAATGAGTAGAATATGTTATAAAGGTCTATTATAAGTTTTGTTTTCTCTCGCTTTTGTTGTTGTCAATGTGAAAAGAGCTATTTTAAGCTTTTTTTTTTTTGCTTTTTTTTGCTCTGTCTGCTATGAAACAATCATTCTGTTTCTAAAATTGTGGCGAGGTTTTTGTGAGCATAAACTTGAACGGTATTAGCGCAACGTGCTTGTTTAGGGTTTGGAGGGACAAGAAAGGAATGTGGCAGGATGGTTAAGACGTTCACCTAACAAACCAGTAAACCATGAGGTTCTAGGTTCGATTCCCACCCTTGCTCTTTCTTTCCAGTTTGACACCAAAAAATCAAACTGAATGTTAAATCTTTCTGAGGAGATCCTATACCAGTCAGACCCGTGTGCTTTCAGACTTGTGCACGTCAAAAAACCCACGACAGTTGAAAACCGGAAAGAGCAGGGAGGTACTTTCTGACTATCCTGGTAAAAATCGGTAGGTTCAATTGCCAAATTTCTCCCCGAGGTCGGAATGTGGCAACCTTAATGGTCGCATGAGCAAACATCTTCCCATTGGTGAACCTCGGAGCTCTAGACTACAAACGAAAAACAACACACACACAGATTTGCGGTAAAAGGGTGGAATATAGGTGAATGGAGTTGATTTGAAAAAAGAAAGAAATGTGCAGCTATTGCTTGTCTATTGCTACTATCTAAGAAGCGCTTTGATTTGTTTACTTTACAAGATTCAGCGCTATATAAATCCCATACATTATTGTTATTATTATTATGTGTGTTGAAACCAACAAATGTACTCTCCTGTCCATTTTCCTTCTTCTTTTTATCTCCGTCTCATTTAGCATCTTTGGTGCGCGTTCGAGCGCGAGAAAACATGGGCACACGTACGCACACTCGCACACACACATACACACACTAGATATAACTCACATATTGTTTTCTTTTATTTTTTTCTTATATTTCTAATATGTTATGTGAAAAGTTAAAATGAAGCACATACACATCACACACGCATCATACACATTGCACACAATTCACGCACATCACACACATATCACACACACATCACACACATATCACACACTTCACACACATTTCACACACATATCACGAACATCACACACAACACGAATTACACACACATATCACACACACACATACAATCACACACATTTTGCTTTGACATCTTCACTACAGACAATAGCAAAAAGGGTAAGCATCATAAGTTCACATTATTACCTCTATTACGCTCCACTCCCTGATCCATACTCCGTTTTCATACCACCCACCCCCATCATCCCCCGATACCACTCCCATCCCCTCTCAGTCACCTATCTCTCCGTACTACCTCACCCCCCAAAAAAAAGAAAAAAAAGAAAGAAAATAAAAGAAGCAACAAAAAACAAACAAAAAATACAAAAAAAACAAACAAAAAAAGAAGAAAAAAAAACCCGAAGAAAGAAAAAAAAAAGAAAAGAAGGAAAGAAATCTCCAGTTTGCAAGACATGATCCTGCCCCCACCCCTCCCCCTTTTTTTTTGCCCTCCAACCTCCACCCACCCCTCCTCCTCCTCCCCATCACCCAACGTCTTCCAAAAAATTTTCTCTCTCTCTACCTCCCCCCTCTTCTCTCTCCTTCCTTCCTCTGCCCCACCCCCCCTCTTTCCTTCCTCTCCTCTCTCTCTCTCTCTCTCTCTCTCTCTCTCTCTCTCCTCTCTCATCTCTCTCATCTCTCTCTCTCTCTCTCTCTCTTCCTTCCTCATCCCCCCCCCTCCTTCTTCCCCCTTCCCTCTCTCTCTCTTTCCCTCCCTGTCTTCCTGTCTCTCTCCCTCCCTCTCTCCCTCCCTCCTTCCCTCCCTCCCCCCCTTTCTCTCACTCACTCACTCTCTCTCTCACTCTTCTTTCTTTTCTTTTCTATTTCTTTTTTAAACTTCTCGTCAGGGCGAGAGAGAGAGAGAGAGAGAGTGGGGGGGGGGGGGAGGAGAGAGAGAGAGAGGGGGGATGGGGGGGGGGGGGTGCTAGAGCTACTAGGGCTCCAGTAAGCCATGCACGCGCACGTCAAACGCCATTTTCATTATGCGAGGATGACAACAGCCCCGAATCAATGTTTCCTTCTCATAAACCGGCCCCGTTGCGTTGCTTACCCGTATGGCTATGCGCGGGGGCGCCCTGTATTCCGGCCTGGGCGTGAGGTCACACATCCACACTCAGGGCCGACAACCCCAACCCCCCCACCACCCCACCCCCACCACCCCACAAACACAGCCCCCCCCCTCCCCCCTCCCCTCCTGCCCGTCCCCCACCCTCCTCTTCCTTCATCCACCCTGGCAGTTTAAGGGCCCTTTTCGTGCACCAGTACCATTCTCCGATCCCTCCCACCCCGTCCATTCCTATATCTATCCTATCTATCCTATTCAGTGACTTCTTGTCATCTTCACTACAGCCCCTGCTAGGCTGACCCTCATAATGATTATCCTCTGCTGCATATTTCTTTTTTCTTTGACGAGGCTGTTTGACAACAAGGCGTTAAATGCGAGAGGGAGAGAGAGAGGGAGGAGGAGAGATGTTTTATTTCTTTAATCTTTTATTTCGAGGATAAATGATTAAGCTCTCATATCTTTTTTTTTATATCCAGCCCCTGTGTGCAGTTTTTTAAAATTTTGTCATCAGAGAGAGAACTCGAACTCGAACTCGAAAGATTTATTCACAAAAAGGCCATTGGCCCATACATGAAAGGGGGTTGCCAAACTGCTTAGTATTTTAGTGAGAAAAATAAGTAACACAAAAAACCAAAAAGTTATTGTATACCCACAACTACCACAATAAAGAAAATCAGTTCCAAAATATATGACTTAAGAAACCAAGATATCTCTTATTCATCAGAGAGAGAGAGAGTGAGAGAGAGAGAGAGAGAGAGAGAGAGAGAGAGAGAGAGAGAGAGAAGAGAGGGAGGGCAGGGGGCCTGATGGATAGACAGACAGAGAGACAGTCAGGGCTTTTCTGCTTTCGTCTGTGCACATTGTTTTAAAATATTTTGGCACATACCGAACAGATGTGTAATTGAATAGTCACAAAAGAAAAGAAAAAAAAGCACAAATACCCTCATCCCCCCCCCCCCCCCCCCCCCGAAAAAAGGGAAAGAAGGAAACACCGTGTCATTGTTTTAAACAAATTTAAAGGGAAGATTAAGCATGAGAATAATATAAGTAATAAGGAAGAAAGCAACAGTTAACTAAAATGAAAAAAAACAAAACAAAAGGTATTCACGCTTTCTTGTCAATCACGATCAACTATTATCTTTTCTTTTTCTTTAAAAAAAAAAGGTAGTTAAGCACATGAACAATTAATTTGTAAGTGGGCTGAGAACAAGCAGAGGTCTTATAAATAAAATAATCAGGCCAAGATGTCTTTACCTGTTAGTCACTTGAAATAAACCTTCGAAAAAGTATCAAAGGTATGCTTATGCACGCGCGCGTGTCTAGTTATGTATGAATCTGTCTATGTATCTATCTATGTATCTATCCATCAATATGTGTATGTATGGATGTATGCATGCATGTATATAATGTATCATCATCATTAGCCATTACACCCAGCGGTGTGTAGGGCAGCAACAAAGCGCTTCCACTCCTGCCTATTCTGGGCCAACCTAGTCACTGATCCCCAAGAGTGCTGCATGGCATTATATATATATATGTATGTGTGTGTGTGTGCACGTGCGCTTGCGCGCGCGTACGTGCGTGTGTGTACGTGCATTCTTATACATTTGTGAACGTGGCGACCTTTCTTCTACATTTAAAATGTGGAAAGTTGTAAAAATCTCAACTAATCCAAATTAAGTTTTCCACGTTGAGACTGCCTTAAAGGTAATAGACAGGTTTATCCTTTAAATTTCCTAACTAACGCGCAGTAATTCGTCGACTTTTCCCAAATGCAAACTGTTCATCGTCCTGTGCACAAATTTGTTCTTATGTCCCATAAAAAATGTGCGCAGACGCGCACGCTGCACAGTTGTGCGAGTTGCTGATTTGTAGCTAATTAGTGACATTGACAAAACTGTCACTGATCCGACTTGAAGATAAATCTCCAAGGGCGCTGTCTTTATTTAAGTTAAAGCTAAGGAGATGTCAAGTCGGGTTTAATCCAGCAGATGTTGTAGCGATCAGGAGAAAGAGGGTTACTTATTTTGTTTGTTTGGTTGTTTTGGTTTTTTTTTTTTGGGGGGGGAGGGGTGTTGTTGTAATGTATAGTCAATGCAGAACGCTTGATGGGTAATTAGTAAGTTAAGTTATCAACCCGAATAATACTAGCGCATGCACACGAGACAGGTTTTTTTGTGTTTTTTGTTGTTGTTGATTTTTTGGGGTGGTGGTGGTGTTTTCTTTGTCTTTGTCTCTTTGTCTTTGGCTCCCTTTATTTCAGTAAACTGTCATCTCTCTCTCTCCTCTCTCTCTCTCATCTCTCTCTCATCTCTCTCTCTCTCTCTCTCTCTCTCTGCCTCTCTCTCTCTCTCTCTGCCTCTCTCTCTCTCTGCCTCTCTCTCTCTGTGTCTCTCTCTGTCTCGTGCATGTGTGTGTGTGTGAGTGAGAGAGAGAGAGAGAGGGAGAGATCATGTATGAGGAAAGAGAAGGAGATAAGAGAGAGAGAGAGAGAGAGAGAGAGAGAGAGAGAGAGAGAGAGAGAGAGACAGACAACAGACAGACAGACAGACAGACAGACAGACAGACAAACAAAAAGACAGAGAGAGCGTCCAACTCTTCAAGAAAAGTTTATTATTTTCAGGTCCTGTTTGTTTCAAGAAGAAGAAGAAGAACAACAACAACAAGAACAAAAAGAAGTTGAACAAGAAGAAGAAGAGGGAGAAGAAGAAGAAGAAGAAAGAGGAAAACGTCGATTATACAGCTCATCTGAGTGCCTTGTTCTTCCAGTGGGTGCCAGGATGGGTTTACTAACAATGCTGGTTTTGTCTAAACACTTGTAAGTAAACCTCTGTACCTGCTCAATTCTTTTTTCATCGACACGAAAGTATTGACCCCGAAGGAATGGCTGTTCCTAACATGATTTTAAGAAAAAGGATGTGTGATAAGTTTGAATAAAAATCAGGACAGAAAAGAAGCCCTTTTCAAGGAATTATATATATATATTAATTATCTATTTATTCTTAGGCTGGCAATAGACACTTATAAATTCTGGAGGGTGTCTTGCTGTTACCTACCACAAAGGAGGAGTGAGGTTTCAAAGAGTGCCGGGACCTCTGAAGAGTGCTCAACCAGGAGCCGAAACTCGAGTCAGGTCAGGCCATCAAATATTCCCCTAATGCTGCCTTCAAAGTTTTATCTTGTAGTGATTTTTTTTTTCCTCGAATCTAGGACCAAAATAAGTTTATGATCAGAATGAAGTTGTAATTGGTTACCTGCACTTGTTTTTCCTCACTCTTTTGTCTCAGTTATATATATATATATATATATATATATATATATATATATATGAATTGCGTGTTTGTGCGCGTTTGGACTTCTAGGGGGTAAATGAGCTTTAAATCAATAAGAATAATGATAATATATAGAACTTTTAGTACGCTGCGCTGATTCTTGTAAAACAAACATATTAAAGCGCTTGCATTCAAATCATTCACATACACATGCGAGTGTTCACAAAACGTTTAATATATTTTAAATTTAGACGCTATAAATAAACTTAAAGTGTGTGTAGAGCACAGCCATGTAGGTCTATATATTTTTAGTTAATACTTATGGCTTTCATTTCGAAATAGAGTCAGGAAAAATGAATAAGCAGTAGAAAAAAGAAAATGAATAAGCAGTTTTTCCCTCGAATATTTAAATCTCCAAGGAAGTTTTCCTTTGTTTCTGATGTTCCATACTGCTAAGTAATATTCATAAACCAGTCTGCTAAAGGAGCACTGGGTTGAGAATGGTCACGCTCATGTTTCCTTAAGTAAAAACAAAATTGACCAAACACGGAATTTTCCAGTGCATATTTGATCTCTTGCATGGTTGACTCTGCCTAACCATTTCTTAGAAGAAATTATCCTTAAACTTTACCATAATTCACCATATCTTGCTCACTTTCTACGACTTAACATATGTGATGTAGCATAATAATTCGCACACAGATTCATTTGGAGAAAGAGAAATCCTCGTCATCGTCATTATTACCATCTGCTTTAGTTATACTTTCTTTGTGTTATCAAAACCCTCGCCATCATCATTATTATCACCTGCTTCAGTTATACCTTCTTTTCGTTATCATCGTTCTGGATCTTCTCCAGTTCTTCCTCTTCTTCTTCCTTCTTTTCCGCCGCCCGTTTTAGTTATACCTTCTTTCTGTTATCATCGTCCTGATTCCTTCTCCTCCTCTTCTTCTTCCTTCTTTTCTCCCGCTCTCAACTCTCGCTCTTTTATGACAGCAAGAGAAACATGGCTGGCGTCTTTGATCATTTTCCCGAATAAAGACACAACAAGTTCTCTACCAATTAAAGCGAATCCACAACTGGGCGATGTTGCTTAATGGTCAAACGCAGAGGCAATATCCGCTTAGAACGTTATAACCAAACCAAATTTAAGGAAGCAAGGTTTCTTTGATCATCGTCAAGGGGGAAGAACCCCCAAACAAACAAGGGCATTAATCACCCCCGTCTTTCCACCGCTCAATGCAGCCCTTTAAAAAGATGACGGCGATACATCGACTAGACCAAGAAAATTTTCCAAATGAACGACTGGCGTACGGCAATACTCATAAACATCATTTTCTCCTTTCCACTTCTTCTGCTGCGTTAAAGCTGGGTTGTGTTTTCTTCTTCTTCTTTCTCGTCTTAACAGTACATTCTCCAACTAAATGGCTTCAGTGGGATAATTCTAATAAACAAACAACAAAAAAACCCCAAACCCACGTTGGCTGCCTCGCCTATAAAACTGATTATGGATCGTATATCGACTTGGGCGAAAATTAAAATTGAAATTGTGGGCCGACCTCAGAGAAACTATTATCATAAAGCAAAGGCAGCCGACTTGGGCCAGAAGTGACGTTTTTACTCAACCCCTTTATTATGGCCTGGAGGTGCTTCGCGGCTGTCTTCTTCCGCCTGAATTGGTTTCTTCGATCGCTGGGCCTGTTCATTATCATACATCAGCCCAGCCATTAAAAACGCGGTGACGTAATTAGCTTTTGTGTAGTGTATGACGGTAAGCTGACGAGAGCTGCACGTGCTGCGTTATGCTCGTGTTAAAGTTACTCACTTATGACGTTGTTCAATGCGGTTTTGCCCGGCCTCCGCCAGCAAGATGTTGCCGGTGTTTTTGTGTGTTGAGTGGCTTAAGTGGTTAGACTTTGACTGCATGTTAGTTGTTTTTTGTTTTTTTTAAAAGCGTTATATGAAATAGTAATAGAATTTTGCCGTTATCATTGCCGTCATATTCTTTGCTGTAAATAATTATTATCAATGTAGCCAACCATCATCTGCAGATGATCTTAGAGAAAGGGGCATAAATAAGGAGGAAGCTCAAAACAGAGAGAGATGGAGAAGGCTCATCAATGTCAAACCTCGCCTGGGAGAAACATGACAAAAAAGGAGGAAGAAGAGAAGAATGTAGCGAACTATCATAAGAAATTAACTAGGAATTAAAATCATAACATACTCAACTAGCAAACCAACCAAACAATGATAAACAAAGAAAAACAAATAAAACGTTACAGCTATGAAAGGGAAATTACATATAGTAATGAATGCGTGAATGAACGAATGAGCAAGTAAATGAATGAATAAGTCAGTCAATTGATAGGCGAATGGAAAGAGCGTTTAACTGACGTTTTATTATACAAGTTATCAAGTCATTGGTTTTAGTTTTGGTGGACTAAATATTAAGATTTCTGTGATCAACCAGATCAGCTTTTTTCTATCTTTTTTTTCTATCTATTTTAGCTATCCGCTAATGCTTAGACCCCCTTAATGTTTTTACACATGCAGAAAATCAAATAATCATGCACGTTAAGCATCTTATAAAAATCATGTCAGTGAATTGCAGAAGCACAATCATAATTAGCTAACAGACCATGAAGTGTGGTATATACTTAACAGGCATCTGAGAAGTGGCTATCTTAGATGTGGTGTAACGTTATGGCATATTCTGAACACAGTGCTATATCCGATAATATGGTATACCAAATTGCATTTTACTGAAGAATCTGTAAAAATACTACTTTAAAGTTGCATATAGATCCTGGAAGCCCATCTTTACCAACAGAAATGTAAGACTCAGCACCAAAATCAACACTCTGAAAGCCTACATATGGTCCATCCTTCTGTACGGATGTGAATGCTGGACGCTGACAAATGACCTCGAAAGAAGACTTGAAGCAGCAGAAATGTGGTATATCAGAAGAATTATGAAATATCATGGAATGAAAAGAAGTCAAACGAAGAAGTAATGGAAATGTCCGGGTACAAAAGATCCCTACTCAAAACCATCAGAAAAATACAACTACAATTTTTTGGCACATAAACAGAGCTGATGGAATAGAAAAGCAAATATTGTGTGGAAGATTTGTGGTACCAAAGACAGAGGAAGACAACGTACAAAATACACAGACAGTCTGAATAGCTATGCAACGAGGAAAGAATCCCCCAACAATGAACTCATCAGGAGAACTGACAACAGAGAGGAATGGAAGGCCCTGATCGCCGATGTCTGCAACAACCTGGCACATGAAGAAGAAGTATAGATCCTGGTTTGACACTCCTGAGAGAAATACATTTTATTTTTGTTTTTAACTTTTATGACCACGTTTTAACTACAGTGAAAAAGAAAGAAAGAAAGAAAGAAAAGAAAGAAAAAGATGCAACCCTTACGTGTTTTGAACAGAGAACTGCCTGGCGTTTAACTCTTAGCATCTAACGTTTGACAGTAAACTCAGTACTGTGACGAAAGGTTACATGTAGCAGAGTGAAAATCTTATTTCCTGTATTCTGCTTGGAGTTGTTTAAGCTAATTTTAAAGTGAGATTTCAAACACAAAATAAGATCTCTTTCCCTTGATAAATAAGTTGTTTCTTTAAACGTATTGAAACTCTTCTCTGCAATGTCAGACCAGACACAAATCTGATGAAGCCCCCCAGGGCAAAACGGTACTGTCACTTGTCATGGTCCTGTCATTCACCTCTCCAATAAAGGGTGTAACCGCAGCTGATCACCAGTCAATTTTCTTTTTAAAAAAGACAGAAATACCGAGAATGTTTAGAAGTACTGAACACAATTTGAACTACTTTCTGTGATTTTATTTTCCTAGTTTTGGGATGGGGTTGATAGGTAGTTTACAGTGGCCCGTGAGATTGTTTACAAGTATCTTATGATGTCTTCAGTAAGCGCTTTGATTTGCTTGCTTTATAAGATTCAGCGCTGTACAGATTCATTATTATTGTTATAAGTATTATTATTATTATAATATATTGTTTTGAAGTATCTTGTGATGTCTTCAGTATTGTAGATTGTTTGGAATTGTATTGTGATCTCTTCAGTATTGTAGATTGTTTGGAATTGTATTGTGATCTCTTCAGTACTGTAGATTGTTTGGAAATATCTTGTGATGTTTTCAGTGTTGTAGTTGTTTGGAATTATCTTAACTATGATGTCTTCAGTATTGTAGATTGTTTGGAATTATCTGATGATGTCTTCAGTATTGCAGATTGTTTGGAATTATCTTAACTATGATGTCTTCAGTATTGTAGATTGTTTGGAATTATCTTGTGATGTTTTCAGTATTGAAGATTGTTTGGAATTATCTTGTGATGTCTTCAGTATTGTAGATTGTTTGGATATATCTTGTGATGTCTTCAGTATTGTAGATTGTTTGGAATTATCTTAACTATGATGTCTTCAGTATTGTAGATTGTTTGGAATTATCTTGTGATGTCTTCAGTATTGTAGATTGTTTGGAAGTATCTGATGATATCTTCAGTATTGTAGATTGTTTGGAATTATCTGATAATGTCTTCAGTATTGTAGATTGTTTGGAATTATATGATGATGTCTTCAGTATTATAGATTGTTTGGAATATCTGATGATGTCTTTAGTATTGTAGATTGTGTGGAAGTATGTTATGATGTCTTCGGTATTATTCTTCCTTGATTTGATGTCAACCGTTGTAGTGGTCTGTATCTAGCTTCAGCTGAGCTATTAATGAAATGAATTGAAGAAAACACAAGAATGAATGTAAGAACGAATGAATGGACGAATGAAGAAATGAAAGACTGAGAAATGTAGAACGGAAAATGAGCGGATGAATCAATTGAATCAATTTCTCTTTTTTATTTGTTTGTCAAACTTTCATGATTTAAGTATTATTAGCCGCCTTTTACTAGTTATGCCATTAACACTTTGTATACCGGTATGTGTTTTTTCAGGTGCTGGGAATTATGAAGGCCGTGTTGCGGTTGTCGCCAGCGTTCGTGGAGACTTGTGCTGCCTTTTCAGCACCAATGCTTCATTCACTTTTAACAGGTATAATATGAAAGGTAAGTTAGTTTATTGAACCAAAATTGTACCAGGTGAGAAAAGAGACAGACTGGGTTATATTTCTGGTATTTTTATCATTTTTTTTCTATGCCAGTTTGTGTTTTGTTTTGTTTTGGGTTTGATTTAAGGATTGTTTTGTGTTTGTGTATTTGGGTTTTTTTGTGTGTGTCTTTTTGCAATGTTGTGTTTTGGTTTTTAGTCTGCTGGGAAATTGTTGAACAATGTCAAGAGTTTATAAGGCTCATACCATCTGCTTAGCTCACATCATGGCCAGAATCTCCTATTTCATATCCTGTTTTTCAAATCCTCCCCCCCCCCCCCCCCCCCCCCCCCCCCCGGAATAATGGAATAGATACTCGTGTGCTTTTCTGGCATCCAGTCCCAGTGTGCATGCAGTTTTGAAAATTTTGTCATCCGTTCCCACTGGCACGGATGGTCTTTTCTTTGAAAGGTTGATCTCAGCATGCCTAGACTCCCATTTAGCGGTGGCCTGCGAAATAACTAAAACGAAGTAATTATGATGTACTCACTCTCATCACAAGAAATCGATTACCCTGTTGTATCCATGGGTTTGTTAGTAGTCTGTTTCGTTTCTTTCGTTCTGGCTTTTAAGTTTAAACTTCCATTTTTGAGCTGATTTCCCCCCTGTTCTTCTCTATCCCATCAATATTGCTGCTGCTGCTGCTGCTGTTGCTGCTGCTGTTGCTGCTGCTGCTGCTGCTGCTGCTGCTTCTGCTGCTGCTGCTACTACTACTACTACTACTACTACTACTACTACTACTACTACTACTACTCCTGCTGCTGCCGCTGCTGCTGCTGCTGCCACTGCTACTACTGCTACCGCTACTACTTCTGCTGCTGCTACTACTACTACTACTACTGCTGCTGCTGCTACTACTACTGCTGCTGCAGCTTCTACTGCTGCTGCTGCTGCTTCTACTACTATTACTACTACTACTGAAGTCCCCAAACTGTAACATATGCAGCAACTACAAACACTACAACTGCTGCTACTACTACTAGTACTACTACTGCAGTCCTCAAACTAACATATGCAGAACTACTACTACTACTACTACTACTACTACTACTACTACTACTACTACTACTACTACTACTGCTGCTGCTGCTGCTGCTGCTGCTGCTACTAGTGCTGCTGCTGCTACTAGTGCTGCTGCTGCTGCTGCTGCTACTGCTACTTCTACTACTACTTCCACCACCACCACCACTACCATTACTACTACTACTGCTGCTACTACTACTACTACTACTGCTGCTGCTGCTGCTGCTGCTGCTGCTGCTGCTGCTACTACTACTACTACTAATACTAATACTCCTGCTGCTGTCGCTGCTGCTGCTGCTGCCACTGCTGCTGTTACTACTGCTACCGCTACTACTTCTGCTGCTGCTACTACTACTGCAGCTTCTACTGCTGCTGCTGCTGCTACTACTACTACTACTACTACTACTACTACTACTACTACTACTACTACTACTACTACTGCAGTCCCCAAACTGTAACATATGCAGCAACTACAAACACTACAACTGTTGCTACTACTACTAGTACTACTACTGCAGTCCTCAAACTACCTTATGCAGAAACAACAACAACTACTACTACTACTACTACTACTACTACTCTGCTGCTGCTGCTGCTGCTGCTGCTGCTGCTGCTACTACTACTATTGCTGCTGCTGCTGCTACTTCTACTACTACCACCACCACCATACCACTACGACCACTACTACTACTGCTGCTACTTCTACTACTACTGCTGCTACTACTACTACTACTACCACTATTACTACTACTACTACTACTACTACTACTACTACTACCTACTACTTCTACTACTACCACCACCACCACCACCACCACCACCACCACCACCACCACCACTGCAGTCCTCTTCAAACTGTAACATATGCAGCAAGAACCCATGCGAGCTCGTTCGATTATAGTCCTAGAGTCGGAAGTCTGCAGGCAGCTAGGCCTATTAGTGTCAGCTTGCCAGGAGACTTGTCAGAGAAGACTCAGCATAGTTGTTTAGGTACTAAGGTGGTGTTTAGCAGGCCCGCTGTGATCTGCATGTGCTGCAGCAGTAGCAGTAGTAATAGCCAGGACCTACCAAAGACTCCTCTACTGGTAGCCTGCAGTCATTGCCTAATGGTGTAGTCAGACTGAATCTTTCGTCTGCAGGGTACTTTCAGTGACAGTCCACATCAATGTGTTAAAACTGAAAACTTTTACGCTACCCCGAACTCACCCCCTAAAAAGGGCATCAAATTAAAACATGGGAGCAAAAATCTATAAAGAGGTCACCTTCCAATGTGTTTTTTAAAAAAACAGAGAGAAAAGTGTCACAGAATTTTCAAACTTTTTGGGGAGTTGTTGTAATGATCGATGATATAAGGGAGATAATGATCAAGGTGTTGGGGATCCAGATTGGGGTTTTATACTCCTCCTGTTTCTCTCTCTCACCCCCCCCCCCTCCCTCGATACTTGGCTAAACTTCAAATATTCGGTTGGATATTGGTAATATTGGTCAAGGGAAAAGGCAACAATGTGGTCAGAGTGGACTGCTGAATTGTACTATGTTAAATCGTCTTAAATTTAGTTTATTGTACTGCATTGTGTTGTATGTATTGTACTGTCTTGTACTGTCTTGTCTTGTCTTGTATTACATTGCATTGTATTGTGTTGTATTGTATCTTATTGTTTTGTATTGTGCTAGGTCCTTTGCTTTGCTGTGCTGTAAGTGACAGATTATCATAACAAGTTCTTCGATGCCTCTAGCCAGGAGTAAGCAAGAAAAACGCTGTGTAGCTATGTAATACATTTATGTGCGATGCATTAACAGACAGCATCTTGTATTATCACTTAATGCGAACAGACGTAAATTAAAGAAGACTAAAGCATGCTGAATATGATCTTGATAGCATCTTGATAGCACTTACATTTTGTTGGGCCACAGCAAATACAGATTTATTTTGAAATTACAAATCATTCTTGAGCTTTTGTGCATGTCCTGTTGAAACATAGCTGACCAGTACTTTTGAGAAGAAAAATAAACACCCTGATAAAGCTTTTAACCTATATTTGTAACAAACATTAAGGTCAGTGGGTGCTATTTTGAATGAGATTTTACAACATAAATGTAAACTGAAATACACCATGGCTTGACTGCCTTAATTCGAAACTGTCCTTGCTGGCACAGGACTCTATATTTGTGTTTATATCTGTCCTTTTCAATGAAATATGACTGTCACGTGTCCCGTTATTATTGCAGACAAGTATGGGATTTTTGTTTTGGTTTTTATTTTATCTCCTTAAGGGCTAAGTAATTTATTGAATCCTGCATGCTTCGCTTTTCTCATATTTCCATTTGCTTTATGTAGGATCTCCCCTCGTCCATCATCGATAATAAATAGGCTTGCTTCGTTTCTCCTTGTCTTCTTGCCTTTTTATCTTCTTCATTTTTAAACTTCTGATGATTTATCGATATTGTTTCATGCATATTTTCGAACAATTTAACTTGCTTTCTTTTTCTTTTTGCTTTTTGTTTGTTTGTTTTTTGTTTTTTTTCGGGTTGTCATCTTTGAGAAATATGTTTACGCTGCTTCTGTGTCCTTGCCTTTTTTTGTTTCTTTGTGTTGTTTGTTATTTTCTCTCTTCCCTTTTCCCGTTCTTCCTTGAAGGCAGATTGAACAATACGTTTATTGGATATTGTAAAGACTTTCCCGAACTTCTACTGCTTTTTTCCTTGTTTTGTTTCTGTCTCTGTTGCTGCCAAGTTCGTTTACTTTTAACGTTTATCTTAATTTTTGTTGTTGTTTTCTCTTTACGATTTATGCTCCCTGAAGTGTTCTGTTTTGTTGGCTGTTGTTGTTGTTGTTGTTGCTTCCTTCTTCTTGTTCTTCTTCTTCTTTAATATATCATCATCATCATCATCATCAATCATCATCATCATCATCATCATCATCTTCTTCTTCTTCTTCTTCTTCTTCTGCTTCTGCTTCTGTTTCTTTGTCTTCTTCTTCAAACCCACCACCGCCACCACCACCACCACCACCACCACCTCCATCATCATTATCATCACCATCATCACCATCGCCATCATCATCATCATCATCATCATCATCATCATCATCATCATCATCATCTTCTTCTTCTCTTCTTCTTCTTCTTCTTCTCTTTCAATACCATCCTCCTCCTCTTCTTCCTCCCCTCCTCTTCCTCCATCTCCTCCTCTTCCTTCTCCTCCTCCTCCTCATCTTCTTCTTCTTCTTCTTCCTGAATCTCGTCCTTCTCATTCTCGTCCTCCCTCCTTTTTTGCTTTGTTTTCTGATGGGTTTATGAAGACTTAACACATCTATTTACATAACATTGGCACTAACCTGGTTAAATCCAATGCTTGGTTACGTTTTTCATCCTGTCTGTGTGTGTGTGTGCGCGTGCGCGTGCGTGCGTGCGTGCGCGCGCGCGTGTGTGTGTGTGTGCGCGCGCGCGCGAGCGTGCGTGCGTGCGTATGTGCGTGCGTTTAGAGATGTGTGTTTTCTTTGTTTATCATTCATTAACTCATATATTTTGGGGGGCTGCTTGTTTGATTGATTCATTTAACTGATTGGTTAGATAGTTGATTGGTTGGTTGATTGGCTGGCTGACTGACTAAAAGGTGTATTGACATCTAGAATTGATAGGGGAATTTGATTTATTTTGTAGAGTTTACTGAACAAACAAGACTTACCCATTGTAGAGGATTTTTCTCTTTCTTTTGTAGAATTTATTTAACAAACAGCCACAAGACTTATCCATTGTTTTTCTTGCAGGAGGCTGACTCAGAAGTAAACAAGGACTGACATCAGTGGACAAGTCCTACATGGAGAGATGTTGGCAGTCATCTTTCGAGAAGTTATGGAAAGGACGGCATTCTTGAAGCCATTGTACCACAAACCAACATTTTGTCCTGTTCTGCCGAGAACCTTGCACGGCATTGTGTATTGTGTAGCCAAGTCCTCCTGTAAAGCTTTTTGAAGATTTCATAGTAGACAAAGTTATGAAGACCTATGGCCAGAGGTGGACAGTTATGAAGATCTATGATTGGACAGTGAAGAGTCGACAGTTAGGAAGATCTATGATTGGACAGTGAAGAGTGGACAGTTATGAAGATCTATGATTGGACAGTGAAGAGTCGACAGGTATGAAGATCTATGATTGGACAGTGAAGAGTCGACAGTTAGGAAGATCTATGATTGGACAGTGAAGAGTCGACAGTTAGGAAGATCTATGATTGGACAGTGAAGAGTCGACAGGTATGAAGATCTATGATTGGACAGTGAAGACTCGACAGTTAGGAAGATCTATGATTGGACAGTGAAGAGTCGACAGTTAGGAAGATCTATGATTGGACAGTGAAGAGTCGACAGGTATGAAGATCTATGATTGGACAGTGAAGAGTCGACAGGTATGAAGATCTGTGATTGGACAGTGAAGAGTCGACAGTTAGGAAGATCTATGATTGGACAGTGAAGAGTCGACAGTTAGGAAGATCTATGATTGGACAGTGAAGAGTCGACAGTTAGGAAGATCTATGATTGGACAGTGAAGAGTCGACAGGTATGAAGATCTATGATTGGACAGTGAAGAGTCGACAGTTAGGAAGATCTATGATTGGACAGTGAAGAGTCGACAGGTATGAAGATCTATGATTGGACAGTGAAGAATCGACAGTTAGGAAGATCTATGATTGGACAGTGAAGAGTCGACAGTTAGGAAGATCTATGATTGGACAGTGAAGAGTCGACAGGTATGAAGATCTATGATTGGACAGTGAAGAGTCGACAGTTAGGAAGATCTATGATTGGACAGTGAAGAGTCGACAGTTAGGAAGATCTATGGCTGGACAGTGAACTGTTGACAGTTGTGAAAATCTGTGGTCAGAAGTAAACACTGGACAGTTATGAAGATCTGTGATTGGACAGTAAACCGTGGACAGTTAGGACGATCTATTATCAGAAATGAACAATGGAGCGTTATGGAGATCTATGATTGGATAGTGAATAGTGGACAGTTACAAAAATCTATGGACAGCAGTGAACAGAGGACAGTTACGATGGTCTATGATTGGACAGTGGGTAGTGGACCGTTATGAAGATGTCTGATTGGACAGTGAACAGTTATGAAGATGATGGGACAGTGGACATTTATGAAGCTCTATGATTGGACAGTGAATAGTGAACATTTACAAAGATCTATGATTAGACAGTGAATAGTGAACATTTATGAAGATCTGTGATTGGACAATGAACAGTTAAAGTTATGAAGATCTATGATTTGACAGTGAACAGTCAAAGTAATGAATATCAGTCAGT
>CM054143.1:11770310-11782810 GCA_028751875.1 Rapana venosa | reverse complement strand
ATACTGCACTCAGCTCCAACAATCGCATAGAACTATTGATGTGAAGAATGTGTACTTGTAGATCTTGCGGCATACCTCCATAATCTTGAGCAGTTTTTTTCTTCTTCTTGTATTTAATCACTCTCTCTCTCTCTCTCTCTCTCTCTCTCTCTCTCTCTCTCTCTCTCTTTCTCTCCTCTCTCTCTCCTCTCTCTCTCTCTCTTTCTTCTCTCTCTCTCTCCTCTCTCTCTCTCTCTCTCTCTCCTCTCTCTCTCTCTCTCTTTCTGTCTGTCTGTCTGTCTGTCTGTCCTGTCTATCTATATTTGATCGTCTTGGCAACAAAAGTAAATATATCCTCCTTACCTCATACCCCATTCTCCTCCCTCCCCCTTCTCTCTCTCTCCCTCCCTCCCTCCCCCCTCTCTCTCTGTGTTTTATTTGTATCTTATGATTGTGTAATTGTAACTGATTTCTAGGAAAAATTTTCACTACTCTACTTCTTCATGTATCTATGCTAACTGTAGTGTGACTTTAATTTGTGCATTGTTAATCACAGCGAGTACTAATGATGACAGTGTTGGTGAGCTGAAAATTGTATGCAATATCATCATGGTTTGAATGTCTAAGATGTTTGATTGTCTGTCTGTCTGTTTGTTTGTCTGTCTGTTTATCTCTTTGTCTCTGTCTCTGCCTGAAAACCAAGTTTTTGCGTACATTTCATGATATGTTTTTATATTGTTTTTTTGTATACCCCGTAGCATCTTAGATCCAATGTACACATGAGTTTTATTTTTTCTCATTAATCTCATTTTTAGAAACAATAAATGATAATTATTGTGTATGGGCTAGCATTATATTACAAATCGCGCATTGGCTTGTATTATTCATTTTATTTCATATCACTTTAAAACACGGCAGTTTTCTCTGCGTAAAATTCGCCCTGACCTCCCCGAGGAAAGCGCGTCGCCACAAGATCAGCGCCACACATCATTTTACTTTTTCTCTCTTTTTATATTATACCACAAAGTGTGTATTACTTTGTAAAAAAAGCACACGTTGTGCATCAGCATGCTTCATACTTTCTGTGTGGCTAGCAGCACCATGTCCCAACACTTTAAGTTTATGGACCATCTCCATATATATAGAATGTTGCTGTGTTATTGAGTGTGTTTGGTTGATGATTCTCTGAGGAAAAATTTGCAAATGGCTCAACATTCTAGTCTGATTCCGATGTGGGTCTGTTTCTTTCCCTGTTTTTGTCTTTGCCTCTCTGTCTTCCTATCTACTACTTCTTCGTCTCCCTGGGAGCCTGTCTGTCTGTATGTCTGTCTGTCTGTGTTGTTTGTCAGTCTGCCTGCCTGCCTGTCTGTCTGTCTGTCTGCCTCTGTGTTTGTTTGTCAGTCTGCCTGCCTGCCTGCCTGCCTCTTTGTCTGTCTGTCTGTCTACCTCTGTGTGTGTGTGTGCTCTCACTTTTTCTCACTTTGTCTTCAGATGATTTATCTCATTTATTGCCATCTCGCAGGCAGTCTGTCTGTCTGCCTACCTGTCTGTCTGTTTCTCTGTCTGCCAGTGTGCCTGCTTGTCTGTCTGCTTGTCGGTCTGTATGTATGTCTCTTTGTCAGTCGGTCGCAGGCTGTCTGTCTGTCCGTGTGTTTGCCTTTCTGTGTGAATATGTTCAGTAAGTTACCGAAGAAAATCTGGACGATAAAATGATAGTAAACAGTGCGTGTGTGTGCGTGTGTGTTAGTGTGTGTGTGTGTGTGTGTGTGTGTGTGTGTGTGTGTGTGTGTGTATGTGTGTTTTCTCCGTCTGTCTGTCTCTGTCTGCGTCTGTCAGCCTGCCTTTCTCTATTTCTGTCTGTCTGTCTGTCTATCTGTCTACCTGTCTGTCTGTCTCTGTCTCTCTCTCTGTGCCCACACTGTGTGTATGTATGTGTGTGTGTGCGCGCGCGCGTCTGCATGTGCGCGTACACCTGCGCTCCATTAAACCTTGGATTGCTGTGTACAAGCATACACAAGCGGTACCATGCATACTTGTATATGTGTGCATGCTTTCCTTCCTACATGCTGCATGTCAGTGCGCACGTGTACGTGGTCAGTGTAAGTCTGTCTGTGTGCTTGTAAGTGTGAACACGTCAGTTCGATCTAGCGTCCGCTCGCGCGCGCGCACACGCGCGTTGGCAGGCAAATGACAATTACAGGAGAGCACGAGAAAGCAATAGTCCCGTAAAGTAGACACAGCACTTTGTACTTTGTCCATATAATCATATTAACTGCACCGCGATTTTCTTCTCTTTTTTGTGTGTGCTGTTACCTCCGTTACCTTTCTTTCCTTTTTTTGGTCTTCTTCTTCTTTTTTGCCATCGCCAATTGAAGGCGTGTAGAGAACCGGGCGGGGGAAAGGAGAAGAGAAGGAGGGGACAGTAAATGAAAGGAAATTTAATAAAAGTGTGACTTTTGTGCGCACATAACTTCTTGAGTTTTCACACGTCAGGACAGAGCGAGAGAGCGAGAGAGGGTGAGAGAGAGAGAGAGAGAGAGAGAGAGAGGGGGTGAGAGAGAGAGAGAGAGAGAGAGTGTGAGAGAGGGAGAGAGAGAGGGAGGGAGGCTAAGAGAGAGTGAGAGAGAGAGGGGCAACAGAGAGAGAGAGACAGGCATGGAGGGAAGGAGAGAGAACTCTGAACTCTGAACAGTTTTAATATGTAGAGTTGAGAGAGAGAGAGAGGGGAGACAGACAGACAGAGACAGACAGACAGATGGAGGAAGGAAGAGAGAGACATATAGACAGGCTGGCAGGCAGGCAGACAATCGGACAGAGAGTGTGAAGAGAGAGGGGGTGGGGGGGAGGCACACATTCCAGCATGCACACACAGGCTCTCTCTCTCACACACACACACACACACACACACACACACACACACACACACACACACACACACACACACACACACACACACACATTGTGTATAGTTTTAGTTGTATAATTACGTTTTGGTCTGTCTGTCTCCCACTTTCCATGTCTCCATATGTCCTATTATACGTCTGTCCGTCTCGCCAACACATCGACTTGCCTCTTATTTTATGGTGGTCTCTCTCTGTGTATCTGTTTTGTTGTTATTGTTGGTGTGTTTCTCTTATCTGTCGTTGATTTATCTAGGGGTTTTTTTGTTCATTCTTTTATTTCGAGGGTAATGGAATGAGCACACATGTGCTTTTTTTCATCTAGTCCCCGTGTGTATGCAGGTTTGTAAATGTTGTCATCCGTTCCCACCAGCACACAATGGCCTACTCTTCCGAGAAGCCGTGTGTGTGTGTGTGTGTGTGTGGTGTGTGGTGTGTGTGTGTGTGTGTGTGTGTGTGTGTGTGTGTGTGTGTGTGTGTTGTGTGTGTGTGTGGAGTATTGATATTATTTTTGGGTGTGTTGCTGTTAGGTTTTTTCTGTTGAATTTATTTATAGTCCTCCATACCCCGAGAGAGAGAGAGGTGGAGGGGTGGGGGGTCGTCGCATTTATTCTGAATAAAATGTAATGGTTTGTGGGGTGCACGCGCATGTGTAGTCTGTTATTATTATTATTATTATTATTATTATCATTATTATTATTATTATTATTAGTTCAGATATCATGAAATCCTCTGCAATATTCAGTCCACATACCGTGTTTATAGTCATATGAATTGCAAAGTATCAGATTGATTCTCTTTTTGATATTTCACGCCGACAATTGACGTCTACGAAAGCAGAAGGGGGATGCTTTAAACCGTGTGTTGGTATCCATAATGTAGGCTTACATAGTTTGCTTTTTTTTCTTTTCACTAATTCCTATACAATATCGTGCTCCACGCATCTAAGCCTATACTCTTTTCTTCCCTTAGATTGTTTTGTTTGATTCAAAAGAACTCCTGCGCCGACAATTGAGGTCTACAAAACCAAAAAGAAAGATGCTTTAGACAACGTGTTGGTACCCATTCTGCGGACTTACATCTTTTTTTCTTTTCACTAACCCCTATTCATTTTGTGCCTCACACAACTAAGCTTATGCTCTTTTCTTCCCTTAGAGTTTTTCTTGTTGAAAGGAACTGCTTGTGTTAATGGGGGTAGGGATAGCCTAGTGGTTAGAACATTGCGCTCGGAATCAGACGACCCGGGTTCGAATCCCGTTCAAGGGGATATTTCCCCATGGAGTTAACATCAGTGCAGACTCCACTCTCCCCAAAGTCTTTCGGATGAGACTATAAACCTAGGCCTCTTGTGAGAACGCACGCAGAACATCTTGCACACACTTTAAATCCTGTTTCGCTTTTCAAAAAGAGTAGGCCATTTGTCCCGGCGGGGACAGATGACAAAATTTACAAAACCGCATACACACGGGAACTGGATGTAAAAAGTCGCATGAGTGCTTATTCCATTATCCTCGATATAAAGGAATAAATAAAAAATGAATAAATAAATACGTCAATAATTCCACAGATTTCATCCAGGATTCCATTCTCAGCTAGGTGACGGCCCTGGTATGTCCTTCATGGTCAGACGGGGTACAAACCTTGACAACTATTGAAGCCAGTATTTCGTTATTTCTGTCATTCAATTTCTTTTATTTCAATCCTCCTCCTTCAGAATAAACGCTGTAACATGCGACCCGAAGCGAAAGGGTTTTAGTGCTGAGGAAAGGGGGAGAAAACGTTCGAGCGAAGGAAATTGTCTTTTCTTTCCCAACACCTCTTTTTTCCCCTCGTGATAATGAAGATATATAGTAAGTACATGGTTGGTTATTCACATTCAGTCAGAGGGGGGGGAAAGATAGTCAAACCAGTGTAACATTATCTCTTTCTTTTGTTTTGATCTGAATTCTGTTGCCACTCCTTATTTGTATGTTGTTGGGTTGTTTGTTTTTTAACCGGTAAGAATGCTACTGATAGTAGTCAAAACATAAGATAATAAATTCCCTTGTGAGGATGCCGGGGACCTGTCAGTATACATAGCATCCCCACCTTCTGGAAATTCTGTGCCAGGAATTCCCTTTTTTCCCCCATCCCTCTCTTTGTTTCTGCCTTGTTCTTTTTCTTCCTGTTGTCTCCTTTTGTCTATTTTCTGCCGTCTTGGTCCATTCTCCAGCCTTTTTTTCCCCCCAGAAAGACTTAAAAGATAACCAGTTCTCTCCCATGAGGAAATCATGTGCGCTGGGTCTGACTTGTCAGGCGCTTAATGGCAGCGCAGCACATTGTCGCTCATATGACAGAATGCAGTATTTGGTGTCTTGGCGTTCAAAGAAGAAGGAAGAGGAGAAGAAGAAGAAGAAGAAGAAGAAGAAGGAGGAGGAGGAGGAGGGGAGAGAGGAGGAGAAGGGAGAAGAAGAAGAAGAAGAGGAGGAGGAGGAGGAGGAGGATGAAGACGAGGAGGATAATAAACTTTGTTTAGTAACTTTTTAAAACTGGAAAACTGCAGCACAAGTCTAATTATCATGACGGCATATTTGATTCTTCTGTCGATTATCTCCCCTCTCTTTCTCTTTTTTGCTATCGGCCTATCTGTCTCCCCACTCCTTCCCAACCCATTCCCCAACACACATCGCACATATTGAATAACTACACACATACGCACATGGTTACACACACACACACACACACTCAAACACACACACAGACAACACACACACACACACACACACACACACACACACAACACCACCCACACCACACACACACACACACACGGACACCGCACCATACCACACCAGCACACACCGATACCACAACACAACACAAAACACACACACACCACACACACACACACACACACCTCTCCAACCAATCACCCGACCAGAATCATTCTCCTATCTCGCTTCATGGGGGACAAAAAGAACGTGAAAATGAATGATAAACCTTCCTTCAGAGGCCATAAATACAATCGTAATTTAATTCTCAGCAGTGGGAGAGAGAAAGGCCTTAATCAGAAACTGTCAGTTATGACTTTGTCCAATATGCTTTGCCTTCCACGGCCAAAATTATGGGCCCAAATTTATAGATCGCAAAAAGCAGTGTAATTATCTCGGGGACAATCATGGCACGTTTACGAGGCCAATTAAACGTGTAATCTTTTGTCGTAAATCATTGACTTGTAAGTCTGACTTTGTGTGTAAACAGGTTGGGTGGACAGGGTTGGTTTGATATTACTGCTAGTGTTTTATTATGTGAGAAAAGAGTATTTTTTCAGTATTTTTTTGTTTTATGTTTGGTGTTTTTTTTCCACTTTATTTCATCCTGGTTTTTTTCTTCTTCTTTACTTATGAAGTTGGTTCTTTGTTTATTTGTTAGTTTCTGTGTTTATCTATTTCCCTGATGGTTCCGTCTTTGTTTCCTTTGCTTTTTTTTTCTCTGTTTATCAGTTCTTCTCTTGTTTGAATACTAATGCATTCATAAACTGTATCTGGTGAGAATGAATATCAAAAGTAAACATAATATGAGGGAAAAGGGTCCGAATGTGGCAAGAAGAGCTCTGGTCTCTGTTTTACTTCTCTTTCAGTATCTCTCATTCAATATCTATTTTCCATCAGTCTTAGTTGTGCGTTCCTCAGCTTAGCAGCCTGCGGGGTCACCCAGAACGTGCACTCTGAGTCACTCACCCCACCTGGGAATCACTGTGAGAATGCATTTGCACACCAAATGACAAGTTTGCGTGGATGACTGTTTTTAAAGTACCTCGCCATATAGGCAGCCATAGTCCGACTTCAGAGGAGAGTCCCTCTTAGTATCTTCATTCAGTAGTCTCTTTTAAACAGAAACTGCCAGGATTACTGGTGTGCAACTAAAGGTCACAAAGTATCAAACATTGTGAAGAGAAAAGCTACATGATCCCACCAGGTAACATAAGAGGAATTTAGTCTCATAGAGAAGTACTTAGGCCATTTTGGCTTAACTGGAAAAAAGAACATACAAGTCAAGTACCTTTCTCAGTCAGTTTATTTTACGTCTGAGAGCCTTCGGGGTTTGCTCTTCGTTTTGTTTCCTTACAGATGTTTTCTAGTCTTCGTTCTAAACTTTCTCTTATCATACATGTTATACCAATTTGATTGATGCCATAAAAAATGCGTGCGCGTGTTATTATTTTAGACTGTGGTCAATATCTTAATAGAACAGAGTGTTCATTTAATTGATATTTGTCTTATACGACAGGTTATAACAGTTTTGGCTTATATCATAAAAATGAGTGCGTATTTTTCCAGTGTGTGTGTGTGTGTGTGTGTGTGTGTGCGCGCGCCGCCCACACGCGGATGCATGGGTTTACTGGTGCGCACATGAGTATTAGTGATTTTACTTGGGTGAGTTTATGACTGGCTGAGGAATTGCTGATTTGTGGGTGCTTTTTTTTAAAAAATCGGAGAGTGTGTTTTTGTGTGGTATTATGTTTACATCTTTCTTGTTTGTATGTATGGCTCGTGACCCGCCAGAATTTCTCTGTCTCTGAGATAAAAAATGTTTTGAATTTGAAGAATACAGTCACCTCGGCAGAGGCAGTGCACGAGTACGCTTCGATAGATGCCAGCAGTTGGCCAACCATGGTTTGATTTTTTTCCCTCTCTTTTTCTCCTCTCTCTCTCTCTCTATCTCGGTCCTGCAACTCTTGTTTATGTTTTTTAATTTACTCGCTCTCCTTTCTTGTTCTTAATTCTATCATTGGAAATCGTCTGCCAAAAAAAATTGGAGGGCGTTAACACGAGAGGAGAAAATGAAAAGTGAAAAAGGGAGTATTGTAATGTCTTTAAATGTAGCTGCTTTATCGTATTTTGTTTACATCTGTTCGCAAAAAGTTGTTTCTCGTTGTATTGTCATTTGTTGTTTTTCCCCCTCGTACATTGTTCCATTATGAATACGATAGATTGGAATACAATAATGGTACAGAAGAACGTTACACAATATAATAGATACAATAAATACAATATTGTGCAAAATAAACAATAGAATACAATATGATACAACAAAATGCTCCCTGATTGTTATTCATCCGTTTCCCACTATCCATGTACTTGTTTCCTTCCAGCTTCTTCACAACCCCTGCAAGAGCAAACAAAAAATATTAAGAAACAAATACAAAACAAAAAACAACAAGAAACAAAACAACCCCTAACAAAACGCAAAACAAAAACAAAAAGAACCCATCAAGATTCAAAACAAAGCAAAACATCCTTCAAATCAATAAAGAAAAGAAAAGCAACAAAAAACAAACATGAAGTGTGGATGATTTGCTAGCCTTTTTTCTTTAAACACCCCCTCTTGCTCTCTCCTTACTATAAAAGCGGAATTGAAGCACACAAAGCCAGAGCATTCTTCAGCTTCTCAGCATGGCGTGGCTATTCACAACATCGCATTGTTTGCGCGCAAAAAAACCCTACTCGAGACAGATTCACGGCAACAACAACAAACAAGCAAGCACAAATGGAACAACTTCCCCCCTAAAAAAAAACACCTGCCAAAAGCACCCACTCCAAGTAACACTTTTTAACGTCCTTTTGCGGACAATCGCCAAAGAAATTAAAAAGAAATAATCCTTCAGTGGTCTTCGGCCACAGAATAGGAGACGTCTTCTTTTGAAATATGAATCTTTGATATGGGTCAAACGGACATTAATCAAAACGGCTGAGCGAAAAATGGCAATAGGGAGAGAGCTGGCTTTGAGAGAGAGAGAGAGAGAGAGAGAGAGAGAGAGAGAGAGAGAGAGAGAGAGAGAGAGAGAGAGAGAGAGAGAGAAGCGAAGGGAAGGGGAAGGGGGGAACATTCGGTAACCGTTCCTCCCCGAAGAGAATTGATTCTTTGATCTGAGGGTGGAGGCCAGTTTCAAAAGGCAAGCTTCTGGGCCCTGGAGGAATTATTACATTGTGTATTGTCCGGCATGGGGCTGACCACCCGCTTCAGTGGTCAGAAAGTTGAAAAATTCCGCGATCACAATCAGCAGGGGGGGTAAAAAGAGAAGGAGAATAAAAAGCGTCCACAAGCTGGAGCTCTTATTGGCGAGGGCGGTCAGTGCGGGGAGGGATAAAGAGCAAAAGTGATATGAGCATGTACAGACCAGATATGAACGATTCAAAGCACTCTGAGACCCTCGACAGCTTCTTCACGGGTGGCTACAGATGGTTTTGTCTCCTCCCGGGCTCCGTCTGGCTTGTTTGTTGTAGGGGGAAGGGGGCGGCCGGTCCGGCCGGCCATTGCTGGTTCGGCCGGGGCCAATCTTGGTGTGTATTATTCATGATCGGCAACTTTTCCTTCCCTATTCACAAGTCAGGAGTAATTTTCCTCAGTTACTTTTTCTTTTCGTTTTTTTCCTTGTGTGTGTGTGTGTGTGGGTGGGTGGGGTGGGTCCAGGTTCAGAGCGTTTTCCCCTTTGTCTTGCTTTGTCCATGCTTTGTGACATGTTTTGCATTTTGGGCCTTAATGAACATCAGCTGTCTTTTCCACCAGCAAGGTTTAAAACATCTGCTTATTACCGTCATTTTGGGTGGGGTTCTTTTTAAAAAAAAGAAAATCTTCCATGCAGTCAGATCGTGTGGACATAAAGAATGCATAAGCTGGGATGGGAAACACATCTGTACCTCTGCTCCTTGATGTTTTACTGCCGTGGTTATGTTAGATTGCGATCAAAAGAGCACAGTCTTAATAGCTGATATGCCATTAAAGATTCGTGGCACTTTATGGTTGATTGAACGAGGAAAGTGGGTTTTTTTGTATAGAGGATATCATAAATAATAAAACACGTGAACCTATTTTCGTCAGTTTGATATGTTGATGTCTTAAGATTGCGCGAAATAAAGAAACTGTTACAATCATTCGTTCAATGAGAGTCTTTCTGGTTCTCTGCCCTTTGATCTTGTTAATTGTTGAAGGAGGCGGAAGAGCTCAGCAGTTAAAGCGATGAGACAGAGAGAGAGCGAGAGAGAGAGAGACAGAGACAGAGACAGAGAGACAGACCGACAGACAGACAGAGACAGACATACAGGTAAAGAGGGGGTCCATTTTCGGAGGAAATATTCTTCTGGAGTTAACGTTTGCTTCAATTCTATGGCCCAGCAACTTGTTTAGATGAGGATCCAAACAGAGGTCCTGTCTGCGAATGCAATTGAAGACGGTTAGTTGATGGTACAGTTCCTGAAATGGATAACACCGCTAGCGCGCTGGGACTCTAATGCAATCAAACCGACTGCGTTTACATTGATATGTTTTATTTTACAAGTTAAAATCCACTCATTTTTGGTCAAAAAGTAGGCTGTTATGGTTAGTGATGGGAACGACAAAAAACATCCAACTCATCTGTGATCAAATGAAGAAGAGAGAGAGACAGGATTCGAACTCGAAGGATTTATTCACAAAAAGGCCATTGGCCCATACATGAAGGGGGTTGCCGAACTGCTAGTATTTTAGTGAGAAACATAAGGAAGCACAAAAAACCCAAATGTTATTGTATAACCACAACCACCACAATAAAAATCAGTTCCAAAAAATATGACTTAAGAAACCAAGATATCTCTTATTCTAATGGCTTTACACAAATATAAAGCAAGGCTGCGCACAAGAGAGGGAGACAGAGAGCAGAGGGAAGGGACAATCTTTCAGTGAGACATGTTTAACAACTCTCTCGCAAAATATAAATCAAACTGAACTTGATTTTTTAACAAAAATACTAGATAGTAAATATCTAAGCAATCAAACAAGCAAAATCAAAAACAAAACACAATTTTTTTTCACTAAGGTCACGACGACCTTCATGACATTCGGCTTCACTGACCCAGTCACCACTCTCAATCCAGGCAGAGATCTCTGTGACTGGCTGACTGACTGACTGACTGACATGTATGTTCACGGTCCGTTGCGCTCTCTTGAGCACGTTATGCTCGGCGCGCAGCCCCTTTTTATATGAAGAATAATGCCCCCCCTACTTGGATGACAAAGGCTGAATGGGCGGCCAGTGTCTGAAGGGACAATGGGAAAAAGAGGAAAACATATGCTGGGTAAATGGGTCTGGCCAGTAGGGGGTGACTGATGTGTGAAAATATGATATTTTTCATTTGCTTGCTTGCTGCTGGTGGTGAGTTGGTGGTGGTGGTGGTGGCGGTGGGTTTTTTTTTTGGTGGGTGGGTGGGTGGGTGGGCGAAGGTTTCTTAAGGTCGGGGTTTTGTGTTGGTTTCTTTGTGTGTGTGTTTGTAATGGGGGTATTTGATGTTGGATGGTGTGTGTGTGTGGTGGGGGGGGGGGGGGGGGGGGGGGGGGGGGAGGGGGCGTGTGTATGTGTGAGAGAGTCAAAGATAGATAGATAGATAGATGGATGGATGGATGGATGGATGGATGTATAGATAGATAGATAGATAGATAGATAGATGAGAGATAATTCCTTATTGGTATCTTGCACACCTCTTAAGGTAGCATGTTGAACAAGAAATGGCATATTCTAAGGTGTTTTGAGAGGTATCGTGTTTTGCAAGAGCTGAATTGACATGATATTTAGACAGTCCCCAGAATCTGGAACAGTGGCAACAACACCGTGTTTTTTTCTGCATGATATCATATCTTTACCTCTCTTGCATTTCATTTGCATGGATTCCCTTTGATCAGTTTTGATGTTCACGACAGCCAGTGTGTGTGTATCTACTTCTATCAGTTTCATCATATTCTTCATAGCTTATTTTTAAACCACAGTTTTCGAATGCCAGTCTGTTTGATTAAGAGTTGTATATGTTGGGTCAACTTCCTTCACCCTTCACCTATCCCTTGGTCCCCTGGACCGTGAGGGCTCCAGATAAGATTTTGCAACCAGCTTCCTCCACTCCCCGCGGTCCTCTGCTTGCTGTAGCAAATCGTTCCACTCAAGGCCAGCCCACTCTGTGATTTTTTTCTGCTAACAAATTTCAAATCAGCAGGACCCTATTCATTTCTTGATGCTTGGATTTTGATATTGTTGAAGAGCTTTCTTTCTTTTTGACATATTTTAACTGTCATTCTTCTTTTTTGTTCCTCGGCTAGACTCTGCGGTTTACTAATAGTGAGATTTTGTGTATGCCACCGTCTTTTTTGCCCTACATGAAGGTAGCCACATTCCGACTTGGGGTATGTTAACTATCATAATTTATGACTCCAAAAAGTCAGCTGGACTATGTATACAGTGCGAATCATTCAACGAACAACAGGGAAGAAGCATTTGTTGAAACACGTGGCTAAGCTTTATGGAAGTGTACAAGCAATTTGGGGACGGGATCGCTCAGTGGTCAGAGCACTCGCTTTCCCCAGGTAAGGTTAAGCAGCATCGAGCGTGGTTACCACTTGGATGGGTCACCGTTTGCGCCCCTTGGCTTCAGTACAGTCCCCCAGTTCGCCCAACTGTTAATGAGTACCCGCCCTCTTTAGTGTCAGGGAAGGTAAAGCAGCGAGGGAGAGGAGATGGGCACCGCCCTCTATACACTGGGCCCTTGAGAAGTTGAGGTCTCTGATGCTTCGCTCCCCTACGACCACATAGGACACCTTTACCTTTCTAAGAGCAATGGA
>CM054143.1:11760310-11767810 GCA_028751875.1 Rapana venosa | reverse complement strand
TTCTCTCTCTCTCTCTCTCTCTCTCTCTCTCTCTCTCTCTCTCTCTCTCTCTCTCTCTCATCCTCTCTCTCTCTCTCTCTCTCTCTCTCTCTCTCTCTCTCTCTCTCTCTCTCTCTCTCTCTCTCTCTCTAGCTACCGGCATTTGCATCGCTGTTTTCTGCAACATTTTAATAACATCATCAAAACTTTTTACACAAATATCATTTTCAGGCGTTCGGTCTTGATTGAAAAGATTTTCTGTCTCAAAGTTCCATAAGCTTGCGTTCCTTCTTCTTATTCAGAGGAAGACATTTGAAAGCATATTATATTTTTTCATCAAACTTTCAAAACTATCCTTTTCTTCATTAAACTTTTCAGCTTGGACTTAATCTAGCTGGATCTTATGCCGGGAAAAATGTTAGTGCGTAGTGCTTAATTACGTGAGCACGGAGCAAGACACTTCGTACTTTCTGATTAAATGACATGGCATCGGTTGAAGGAAGAGTTGCTGTTTTCCGAGTTTGTTGGGATAGGTCGTATTGTGATGTAGTATCATTATATGGTATTAGGACCATGACAAGCCAGCCCAAACACCCTCCCCCCAGAAAACAACAACCACAAACAAACAAACAGCAAAAAACAACAAAAATCCAAACAACAAAGTAAACAAAAAATAAATCATTATTATCAGCAGCAGCAGTAGCAGCATCGTTGTCGTTGTCATCATCATCATCATCATCATCATCATCATCATCATTATCATCATCAGCATCAGCATCATCATCATCATCATCACCACCACCATCATCATCCCTATCAACAGCAGTACAAACAACGGCATAAAATCCACCACCATCACCACAACCATCACTAGACTACAACAACAACATCATCATCATCATCATCATAGCCACCATCATCACCATCAGCAGCAGTAGCAACAGCAGCATAAAACCCACGACCACCACCACCACCACCACTAGACATCATCATCATTATCTTCATCGGCATCTCCGCCATCGTCATTGTCGTCGTCGTGGTCATTATCTATCTCATGATCCCCATTCTCTTCTCCATCTTCCTTTTCTTGCCTACTTCTTCTTCGTCTATCGCTCAGGCAGCAACTCTTGTCATAGGCGCGAAAATGCGTTGCACTGCCGTTAAGCGCCTGACAAGTCAGGCCTAGCGCGACGTGGGAGAGCATTGTTATCTTTTAAGTCTTTCTGAACAAAAAAGGCAGAAGGATGGACCAGAAGGCAGAAAATAGACAAAAAGGTGACAGGAAGTAAATGAGCAAAGCAGAAACAAAGAGAGGGATAGAAAAGATGGAATTCTTAGCACAGAATTGACAAGCTATTTATACTGATAGACACCCCCCCCCCCCCCCCCCCCCCCCCCCCCCCCCCCCCCCCGTATCCCCACAGGGAAACTTGGTAATCATAGAATTAGTCATTTCAGTAAGCTGTACGACGATGATTTTCTTCAGTTCAAAACTGTGACGATGATTTGATTTCTCATTACATCCTTTAGGGGTTATATGGTCAGAGAAACTGATTATATCAGGCAGTGTGTCGTGTGTGTGTGTGTATGCCGGAGTCCCTCCTACCCCCCTCCCCCCCCCCTCCTCTCTCTCTCCCTCTCACACAGACACACAAATATTTGGCTAATACAGCAAACAATAATTGTATAAAAATGTATATAATCGTATAATAGTAATAATCATCAACTAGAAAGAGATAGTATGACTGTGTGTGTCTGTGTCTGTGTGAGTAGTGTAACTACCTCTTCTAGCGCCTGGGGTTTATCACAGTTCTTGATTAAACCATTGACGCTGGGGGCAACAGCAAGGTGAGAGGCTGTATGACCAGTGGCTTTTCCACTCATGGAATCCCACTTTACAGCTTAGTCTTTAGTGATCGACTATGACTCTCTGACTAGGAGGCTTGACTTGTACAGTCCTTATGTGCTGCAGCCCTGGGGGCTGGTTGGCCTTTGGAGAGCATCTCCAACGCTGACTGTCCTTATGCTCACTTGGCCAAGAGAGTGGGGATGTACTGTGGGCAAGGCATCTCCACTATAATCAAATTTCTGCCCAGTTTCCGAAACAGCAGCTGCCTCCTCTGCTGTTTTGGAGGTCATCGTTGAAAACGACGGACTAACATACAATAATTTATTTTTTTTAAGTACAAAATTTGGATTCTCACACTGACATCATTCATCCTTGTTGTAATCCTTCCCTATGACTGTTTTAAATCCGTCATTTTCTTTTTATGAGGCAAACGCACACGATTCATCTGAACACACCCCCACATTTCTGAATGGCTTTCTTTGAAGCCGCAGACAGTTAGTTTATCCAGACGATTCTGAATGTTCTGAAACAAGTCCACCCGTTGATTCATTGACCCCTCCAGCCACCCGGGGTGTGTGAGTGGTGGTGTGACAGGGTATAGTAGAAGGGTGGCTAAAAGTGATAGGGATTGTCAGGGAAAGGTATGATCAAGCTGCCAGTGTCACCTATCATGTTCGGTTTTATTCGCACTCTCTTGTGCTATACAGTATGGGTCAGTTTGTCATTGTCAGTCTCTGTCTGTGTGTGTGTCTGTCTCTGTGTGTGTGTGTGTGTGTCTGTCTGTCTGTCTGTCTGTCTCTCTCTTTCTTTATTTCTTTCTTTCGTTCTTTGTTGATAGTCCCTAATCAGGGCAAAGGGCCGGATGGAAAAATATATGAATACCTACTCTGCAACCCTTGGAAAATAAATATAATTCTCTCTCTCTATCCTTCTCTCTCTCTCCTCTCCCCCCTCCCTCATCAACACCCACCACCACCACCACCACCACCACCAAAAGCACATTCTGTCTTCTGTTGTTTAGTCTTTCTTAGTTATGTGTGTTAATAACGGTTTGTGTCAATCTGTTAGTCAATCTCCACCACCCAAAAACGGAAACAGACACAGAACTATACAGATTTCAACATCTCTCTCTCTCTCTCTTTCTCTCTCTCTCTCTTTGTAGTCAATACATGTGTGTGTATGAAATAAGTGTCTGTCTTCTTAATCATGGTCTTTAAAACATTGTATTCATACATGGGTGCGTATGTGCTTGTTGCATATGTGCGTGCGTAAATAATTTTATATGTCTTTCTAGTCAATGGTTTTTATAACATTTTATTTCCAGTTGGTGTGTGTGAGTGTGAGAGAGAGAGAGTATGTGTGTGTGAGTGTATGTGTGAGAGAGAGAGAGAGGAGAGAGAGAGAGAGAGAGAGAGAGAGAGAGAGAGAGAGAGAGAGTGTGTGTGTGTGTGTGTGTGTGTGTGTTCGTGACATTCTTATTTGAAGTTATTCTGGAATGTTTTAACCAAGAAGAACTGTACCTTTTTTTGTGTGTCTTTCGAGATTGTGATACGTATCAATCTGCCTGTCAGTATTGTAACTTGCCCTTCATGGGATGATTAAAGTGTTTTTGACTTGACGTCTCTCTCTCTCTGTCTCCCTCCCTGTCTCTCTGTCTGTCTGTCTCTCCCTCTTTCCCCCTCCCTCCCCCCCTCTCTCTTCCCCACCCTCTTTTCTCTTCTCTCTATCTCTCTTCTCTCTCATCCTCTCTCTCTCTCTCTCTCTCCCTGTCTGTCCTGCCTGTCCCCTCTCCCCCTCCCTCTCCCCCTCTCTCTCTCCCCACCCTTTCTCTCTCTCTCTCTCTCTCTCTCTCTCTCCCCCTCTCTCTCTCCTCTCTCTCTCCCTCTCTCTCTTCTCTCTCTTCCTCTCTCTCTCTCCTCTCCTCTCTCTCTCTCTCTCCCCACCCTTTCTCTCTCTCTCTTCTCTCTCTCTCTCTCTCTCTCTCTTCTCTCCCTCTCTCCTCTCCTCTCTCTCTCTCTCTGTCTCTCCTCTCTCTCCTCTCCTCTCTCTCTCTCCTCCTCTCTCTCTCCTCTCTCTCCCTCTCTCCTCTCCCCACCCTTTCCTCTCCTCCTCTCCTCTCCTCTCTCTCCTCTCTCTCCCCCTCTTTCTCTCTCTCTCTCTCTCTCTCCTCTTCCCCCCTCTCTCTCTCTCTCTCTCTCTCTCTCTCCTCTCTCTTCTCTCTCTCCTCTCTCTCCTTCTCTCTCTCTCCTCTCTCTCTGGTGTCGTCGATGCCACTCGGCCCACCCACCCACCACCTGTGGACGGACGTGCCAGGAAGGTCAGAATTTATGTTTATGGACGCGGAATTAAAGACAGGGCGGGCTTAGCCGAGCGGAACGACCCTGAATCGCACACGCCATCCATGCGGAACAATACGTTCCTTCATACATATCGTATCAGCTTTCTTTTCTTTTTCTTCGCTTTTTTAAAAATTTGTGTGTGTGTGTGTTGGTGTTGTTGGCTTTTGGACTGCCCTACTGTTGGAATGACAGAGGGACGGGGAGGGAGAGAGAGAGGGGTGGGGGGAGAGAGGAGGGAGAGGGAGGGAGAGAGAGGAAGAGAGAGGCTGACATAAGAGAGAAAGAATGAGAGAGAGAAGGCAGACAGCAGACAACAGAGACAGACAAACAAAAGACAGAGAGAGCAGAGAGCAGACAGACAGACAGCAGACAGACAGAGAGAGACAGACAGGACGAGAAGAGCAAGCAGAGAGATGATGTAAGTGTCGGAGAGGGGGCGAGAGAGCAGAGAGAGAGAGAGAGAGAGAGAGAGAGAGAGAGAGAGGAGAGAGAGAGATGTCGAAATCTGTATAGTTTTGTGTCTGTTTCCGTTTTTGGTGGTGGCTCTGTGTGTGTGTGAGTGTGTGTGTGTGTGTGTGTGTGTGTGTGTGTGTGTGTGTAAGTGCATTTGTGCGAGTCTGTTTGCTTTTTCTGTCCGTACGTTTCCATGCAAATTTACTTTTGTGTTTTGTGGCCTGATGTCAGTAAATGATGTGGATTATTCAGTGCTCATTTTGAAGGTGTTGCAATCGCGCGCACACACACATCTTCTCTCTCTCACCTGTGATGTGTGGAATGTATTATAAAAGTAGAACATTAGTAAAGAGCACTATCAGTTTTGAGAGGAATCAGTAATTTTTTTTCCATTCATTTGCGTTTAGACTTATGTATATATTATGTAGTATGTTTCAGGCAGCTGAAGTGATGTAAAAATAAAAGTGAAGAAATACGATTGTACTGAAAAAGGAAAGGATGATACATCATTACTTGAAAATTTAACTAACCAAATCATCAATCAGTTAATAAAATGGAGGTAGATAAGTTCATCATTTCTTGAAAATTTAACTAGCTAAATAACCAATCACTTTAGAAAATGGAGGTAGATATGTTCATCATTACTTGAAAATTTAACTAGCCAAATAATCAATCAATTTAGAAAATGGAGGTAGATATGTTCATCATTACTTGAAAATTTAACTAGCCAGGTGGATATGTTCTGTAATTGCGTTCAAAAGGATAATTACATACAGTACATTGACCTGCTTTTCAACTTACTTGACAACAGTGGAGGGGAAAAAAAGCCCATAAATGTGGAAATGTGGTTCATCCGGAGAATCATGAAAATCTCATGGACAAAAAGAAAAACTAATGCAGAAGTAATGGAAATGGCTGGGTACAAGAGATCCCTTCTCAACACCATTAGAGAAAGACAGCTCAAATTTTTCGGCCATATAATCAGGGCTGACGGACTAGAGAAACTGTTATGGAGTGGCAAAATCTGTGGAAACAAGAGCAGAGGAAGACAACGCACAAAATTCACAGACAGCTTAAACAAATTCGCAACGAATAAAGAGGGCACCAACAATGAGCTCATGAGAGGGACCGAGAACAGGGAAGAATGGAGAGCCATGATCGTCGATGTCTGCAGGACCAGACCGGACACTTGAAGAAGAAGAACCCTCCCCAAGACAGGTAGATAGAAACATAGGCATACATATAGTTATAATTGGGGACGGGATAGCTCAGTTGTCAGAGCACTCGCTTTCCCACAGCTAATGTTAAGCAGCATTCAGCGTGATTACCGCTTGGATGGGTGACCGTTTGCGCGCCTTGGCTTCAGTACAGTTCCCCGGATCACCCAGCTGTAAATGGGTACCTGCCCTATTTAGGGTCTGGGAAGGTAAAGCAGCGAGGGAGAGAGGAGATGGGCGCCGCCCTCACTATGCCGGCCCCTTGAGAAGCTGAGGTCTCTGATGCCTCACTCCCCTACAACCACATAGGTTATGGGACACCTTTACCTTTTATGGTTATAATTATGGTGACATTTGCATTGCTAAACGAGCCTTTTTTCCAGATGGTGATGTCATTGCATTTATTACTTTTAACACTGTACAGTTTTCTTTACAAATTTCTCTTTCCCCTCCTATTATCTTATTCTTTGTCTTTTTCTCTCTTTTTTTCCTTCTCTCTTTTTATTGTGGATATGGCTGCCAACCAACGGTTTTTCTAGTATTTTTTGTTGGTTGATTGCAGTGTTGCTTATTTTCTACTAAGATTTTCCATTACTTTTAATATAACTTTCATCCATCACTACTACTACTACTACTTCTATTACTACTACTTCTACTACGACTACTACTCCTACTACCACCACCACCACCACCACCACTTCTACTACTACTACTACTACTACTACTACTACTACTACTACTACTACTACGACAACCACTTCTATTACTAACGTTTTTTAAAAATTTCTTCCACGATCTTTATCTGATTATAACTTGCTAATGTCTAGAACTCACAACATGGTGAACCTTTTGTTCCTGCTGTCTTGGGCAAAAGACGAAAAGACAAAAGAGAAAAAAAAAGACTGGTTAGACATAATATAATGTCTTACGTAGCCTACATGCCCGAGGCAACGTCGTCCGCTTCGATCAGTTTTGACAGGGGCAAGCAACAGAGAGACAAGGAAGGAGCTGTGGGTGGTGGATAGGTTAAGACCTGCTGTTGGCTGTGACCAAAGAAACGGTTCTGGGAAATCATGGAACTGGGATATTATGCTTTCTGTCTATTGTTGACTGATTTTTTTAAAAAAAGACTACTTGCACATGTTTTATCCTCTCCGATTTTTGTTTGCTATCAGAGAGAGAGGGAGAGAGGGGGGGGGAGAGGGAGGGAGAGAGTGAGGGAGAGAGAGAGGCGGAGGGAGAGACGGAAAGAGAGAGAGCGACGAAGAGAGGGAGGGAAACAGAGAGACGGAGAGAGAGAGGGAGAGAGTGAGAGAGATAGAGAGGGAGGGAAACAGAGAGAGACAGACAGATAGACAGACATAGAGAGGCAGAGAGACAGAGACAAACAGACAGAGAAAGAGAGAGAGTGGAGGAGAGAAGAGAGAGAGAGAGAGAGAGAGAGACAGACAGACAGACCCGACAGACAGACAGACAGACAGACAGACAGAAACAGAGAGAGAGACAGACAGACAAAAACACAGAAAGAGAGAAAGAAAGAGAGAAATAGAGAGACAGACAAACAAGACACACACAGACAAGACAGACAAGACACAGAAGACAAACAAGACAGACAGAGACAGAAGTGGAAAGGTGCAGTCCTAAAATGGCACGAGCCTCTCAA